>JAPTHN010000001.1:183328281-183924496 GCA_026936325.1 Platynereis dumerilii | reverse complement strand
TTGTAGTCAACAGCCAGTGACTCACCTCTTCGCTGTCTCTGTGCAAAGATGTCTCGACACATTCCTATCGAACTCTGATCAATTTCAGTCATAATATAATGGCATATGCGTGTCCCTCAAATCGCAAGCCCTGTGACGGATGGCCCTGTCTGTGAAACAAAGGAGCATAATTTTAAAACACCAATCTATCTCAGAGGAAATTGTTGAGTTTCAGCAACTTTCAACACAAGGTGATATCCAGAGCTGAGCTTTGCATCTCGACTTAATTTTATAACTTGCATTTTAGCCATAAGAGGTAAATGAATGATCTACATCAGTTCCCTCATGCAAACATAGAGGGCGTGGCTGTCCAATGGGGGCTCCTCAAGATTGAGTGTTTCTCAAGTAATGTTTTACAAGCAAGCTGCAGGGAGGTTCTTTGAAACTACTAGTCAGTGAGTCTGAGGGTCATCCTGGACCAATATCCATCTACTACTCATTACAAATCAATCTGGTGAGATCAAGAATTGGTTCATGTGTCATTGAGCAGAGGAAATTCAGAGACAGCACAAACCTTGGGGATCTCTGTCGGGGTTGTACTCAAGAGCATTGCTGCAGATCAGGTCAATGTCCTTCAGGAACTCCTTGGCAGTCTGGTACTTGTGCAGGTCAATTTTTGTCATCATGGTGAACAAGTCCATGGGCTCTGCTATGATCTCGTAATAGTCTGGCACCTGAGAGATACAATTTTCATAATTTATACAAAAGAATTAATAGCAGGGATCATAACTTCCATAGAACCTTCATCATAAGAAGATATGCATCTCTTCAGCAATCTAAGCAATTAGGGACAACAAATAAGAAATTTCAGGACACGTATCATCGAAGCATGGAAATAAATTAAGTTGATTTCAGTTGCCAGCAATAAATTTGACTTTAGTTGTCTGTACGGACCTCTTCGATGTCAACTGGCTTGGCAAATATGCCATATTTTCTATCTCGTCCCAGTCTGTGCAACACAGTTCTCAAGAAGATCCTCAACTCTCGCAGAGTGTTGTCTTCCTGCATTCTCAGGCGATTGAGTTCATCTTCTGTCAGTTTATGCAACTGCGGCTTTGCCTTTGGAAGTACCTCCAACATCCTCTCCACTGCAAATTACAATAGATTTTTATACACAAAGCAAGTAACACCTATTAATGGCAAAATACTCAATTTCTCAAGAGAATTCAGCTACAAATCATTCAACAATCAAAGCATCTTTCTGTAGTTTCTTGTAATTGAAATTCAGTCAAGACTTTTACAGATCAATGCAAACTACAGCATCAAGATAGGAGGCTCATGCTTTGTTAAAACTTGATGAGGAATTTATTTATTTCTTACCATTTTTCTTCTTGCTGGGAGGCGGCTTCTGAGTTTGATGCATGATGAGATCTTCAAAGAATTCTTTCCTCTCGTGTTCATTGGGATTACGCATGTGAACCACTTCCCCTGAGTTGGCATTGAACAATGACTGGACCTGAGATGAACAAATAAGACAAATTCTAAAGACAATGTTTTCTTACTTATAATCTGATATTTTCTAATTTCTTATATCCTTTATTAATCAGGAGAAATAACAGCAAAAAGGTATTCGAATGGGGTGAAGCAGAGATGTCAGCTTGACATTACAGTTTTAAGAGTAGCTTTAGAGTCGTGATGCCACAAAAAATTCAATGTGTTTTGGAAGAAACAAATCAAAAGGGGTATCATTTGACAGGAAGTTTAAGTTTCTCGTTCCGTGAGCTAACTAAACAACTTTTGTATAAGGGTCATGGCCAAGCAGTTCAACTTTAAGTAAACCCACATAAATGACATAATCTCACCATAATTCCAACCGCAACACCACACAGACACTCGTTTTATGTCATTTAGAGAAAATTCAAAACATCACGCTCAACAACAAGACACTTACAGTGTGAGGTAGACAATGATGAGGCATATCACTAGTCGCCAGGAGCAGAACAGTACTGGAAGGGTCCAGATCTTGAAGGAGGGTGAGGAAGGTTGCACGGACAGTTTCGTTGATCACATCCCACCACTGGTTGATGTGAGGGAGGTACACAATACTCGGACTGCTTCTTTGAGCTTCTTGGAAAACCTGAATCAGTGACATAATATCAAATGATTAAATTTTTTATTGAAAATCTGAGGGCAAATAAATTGGAAATTCTGAAGGGAATTGAGAAACAACAGAATTTTTGTATACATTAAAATGAAGCCTCACAAGTCTCCAGCCTTACAGAGAGGGTAGCTAGCGCAAGCATGTAACACCAGGTTGGAACTGCAGACTGTCAATATTGGGCGTACTGTTATAGAGGTCTTTCCAATATTGGGAATATTGTTATAGAGGTTTTTCATGCAAACAGTGCAAATTCATTACACCACTTCTAACTTTTAAACCTTATTTTGTTGGAACTTGGAACACCACTGTTAAAATTAAACATTCTTTACCTGAGCACATGACTCTTCAGGAGTCTTCACACTAACAGCATAGAGAGCAGGGAGGTCCAAGGTGTAGACGGGCAAGCTCTCCATGTCATGAAGTAAGGCAGGCCCAAGGTGGACGCTCTGCCCCTGACCCCTCTCTCCAGAAAGCAACAGTCTCGGCCTGAATGTCACTGGGCGGTGGAGGGAATTCCTGGTGAAGCAAACAAGATTTGGAGTGAAAACAAGTTATTGTATTCCCGAATGCACCAATTACATACATGTAAGGCAAATAGGATAGGACAGGCCTGTCACACAATTTGAGCCCTATCATGATTGTAAGAATCTACAATAACACAAGTAAGTTTTTTAAGGTCTTGTGAATTCAAATAAGACAAATTCAGCATTAAGAAATAGCAGCAATTTACAATATATTATTATTTTGCACAACTAGTTGAATGCAGTGCATGGCTGTGCATCTCAGAAACCTAATGAGTAATCAACCAAGGAAAAAGAATGTGATGAACGTGTGCGCCACATTTCCCAGAAAGAAACTTGTAAAACCCACAACAACCAATTAACAGAACTAAACAGCATCCCAGCAATAACTTAATTCAGAAACTCAACAAATCCAGGAGAGAAATTGCCATCCTGAGGAACTAAAAAATACCATAAATCTTAAGTGAAACGCACCCTTTAAATCTCTTATATCCCACATACGGGAGTTTGATTGTCACTCTTCTAGACTTCCTTCGTAAATATTTAAATAAAAAAACATCACAGTAGGTTTTTACCAGGTATAAAACTGTTAATAGATCTGAACCAGTGTAAATTGTTCTTGGAAAAAAACAAGAACTTGAACAAAAGTAAAGAACATGATGTTGAAAATGACCATTCTTAAATTTACAGAAGCTTTGAAAATTGTATCTCATATAAATTATTATAATGAACATACTTGGAGCTGAAGGCACGATAGGGCATGAGCGAGGTGTTTCTTGAATTTGCGTTTCCGGTGTCGTAAATGGACATGTCCTCCTCCTCGTCATCACTGCAAAACTCCAATTCCCCATCATCCCCAGTCCCCAAGGCTTCCGAGGCTTTTAAAGCCAAGGGTCCTGCAAAAAATATAAATCATTATTGATATTTCCTAGTACTCATTTTTCATCTCGCCATTCTGCATAATAGATCTTGGCTCAAATATAATCTCGCCATAGTCTGAAAAAAATACAAAGAAAAATTTGAAATTGAATATGCAGTAATTTCTGCATGTAATACAAAGTTCACTTTAATTAAAGATGTTAGCAATAATGCCAATGACCATAATAAAAGTGCTTGCTATTAGTTGGTAATTTTACCTTGGTTTTGCTTAGAGGAATATTTTGAGACAGATGAGAGGAATGACTTCTGGAGCATGTCCAGGGCATGCTGAAACAGTGCCAGGAGAAGAGGTCGCACAATAAATGTCAGAGCTTTGCCGGGGGACCTCACACATCGCTGGGAAGCAGGGATGATCTTTTGCACAGCCTTGTAGAAGTCTCTAGCAGACAGTTGAATTGAAGACACGTCTAATTCAAGCTTGTCAGAAGATGTATAGATCTGAGGGTAGCGTCTGCGCAGTCCGTGCAAGGCTGCTTCTGTGCATAAGGCCTTCAAATCAGCTCCACAGTACCCTGAAACCCAGAAGGGAATATTTTAAACTAAATTCATATTACAGCATTAAAATTATGTCACAGACAGACTTTTTTAATTTTAAAACTGAATGGTGTAAAATACAGTTTCTTTCACGCCTACTTGCACTACGATGTAGCTGCGTCACAGCGTTTATATATATAAAAATAATAAGATGCAGCTATGATACGTGCTCTCAATTGTTGTGTAAAATGATAAATAAGTGTGTTATTAATAATGCTATAAGTCATCATACTTACCAACACATTTATCACCAAGTTCTTCAAGGAATTCATTGCTCAAAGGAGGATTCCACAGCTTTGTGTGGATCTTAAGAATTTGCTTCCTTGCCTGAAAAACAAAATCGGAGGATCAGCATAGATGGCAGCCATGGAGACAAAATTTAGAAAATATTTCAAAATGTCACACAGACAATGATTGAAAACTCACTTGGGCTGAAGGCAAGGGAAAGAGGAACTCCCTGTCGAATCTGCCAGGTCTCCTTAACGCAGGGTCAATTGAATCAATTCTGTTCGTAGCACCAATGACAACGATCTCTCCTCTTTTGTCCAGACCGTCCATAAGAGCCAGTAGGGTTGAGACAATAGAACTGTGAATCTGGTCCTGTCTGCTGGAGCGCACTGGTGCTAGGCCGTCAATTTCATCAAAGAAGATGATGGATGGTCTCATCTGATATGCCTGGAATTCAAATCAAGGAAAATTAACGTCATGAAAAGGATACTAGACCCTAGAAGACGCTGCCTCATGTGCATGGGTTAGTAACATGAAATAGGTTCAAATAACTTTCAAACAATATCCTGAAGGAGGAACGGGATCCAACCAATAAACCAAAGGGGAGTGTATCAATTTTTTCCTGCATCTGTAGTCATGAATTCTGATTCTGAGGGTACCTTACACTAACCAGAATTCTGTCTGACAACATGATCAGGGTGTCCAGCAGTTCTGTGGAACGAAATTTCCTGACTGTTCCCAGACTTCTCCCAGACTAAAATGTGAAATTCCCTGACCATATTTCCGCGACAATTCAAGCGGTTCTGTATAATATTGTGACGAACTAGCAAGCTTGTTGGTAATGTTTCTTTATTGAACAATGAATAAGTTTTCCAATTTTGCATCAATTAAACCCGGAAGAAAAGTCTTGTGTATAAATGATTTGAATTGTCTTTTCTTGTTTAATTTCATGGGTTTAATGCTTTCCAACTTAATATTCTGCCTGTGCACCAGTTGAGAGGGGCTTAATTCTAGTAGGTTGGATATTTTGAGTAGGTGGGATATTTTGAGTTGGTGGGATATTAGGTGGGATATTTAAGTAAGTGGGGTATTTTAGATGGGTGGGATATTTTGAGTAAGTGGGATATTTTGAGTAGGTGGGATATTTTGAGTAGGTGGGATATTTTGAGTAGGTGGGTATTTTGAGTAGGTGGGGTATTTTGAGTGGGTGGGGTATTTTGAGTAGGTGGGATATTTTGAGTAGGTGGGATATTTTGAGTAGGTGGGATATTTTGAGTAGGTGGGATATTTTGAGTAGGTGGGATATTTTGAGTAGGTGGGATATTTTGAGTGGGTGGGGTATTTTGAGTAGGTGGGATATTTTGAGTAGGTGGGATATTTTGAGTAGGTGGGATATTTTGAGTAGGTGGGATATTTTGAGTAGGTGGGGTATTTTGAGTAGGTGGGGTATTTTGAGTAGGTGGGGTATTTTGAGTAGGTGGGGTATTTTGAGTAGGTGGGGTATTTTGAGTAGATGGGGTATTTTAAGTAGGTGGGTATTAAGTGGGGTTTTATAAGTAGGTGGGGTTTTATAAGTAGGTGGGGTTTTATAAGTAGGTGGGATATTTTAAGCAGGTGGGATATTTTAAGTAGGTGGGATATTTTAAGGTGGGATATTTTAGGTGGGATATTTTAGGTGGGGTATTTTAGGTGGGGTATTTTAGGTGGGATATTAGGTGGGGTATTTGATGGGGTATTTTAGGTGGGGTATTTGGTTGGATATTAGGTGGGGTATTTTAGGTGGGATATTTTATGACAGAATGTCATAAAATGGTAGCACTTTCTGCAGATGTTTTAGATTTTCCAGCATTTTTCAAAAATATCCAGTTCATGGTAGGAATTTGTTGCTGTCATATTTCGGAACCCTTAGGTGTCCTGTTTCATCTGGCTGAACTGTCATTTTCTGTCTTGACTTGAATGGCCGTAAGTCTTGGGGAGTCTTTTTCCTGAGGTCTTGACCCAGCAGTGGTCCAGCAAAGACTGACTCAAAACAATCACGGCACCTCTATTTATCAACTTTGGCGCCTTCCCAGCATGCACTGCTACGCTCTGGGTCATGTGATCATCCAAGATGGAGGGAATGTTCAAAATCTGTGGATTCACTGATTTGCGTTGGATGAAAAAGCGGTCCGCGATGAAATTTATACCCTCCGGATCTCTTTGAAAAGTGGAAATATCAATCCGTGAGTCCATGACGATTCTTTTGGTGGTAAAATGAAGTCTGTAGCTCTTCTGAGAGCCGAGATTTTTGGCTTTGAAGTCGTCGCTAGTGTTTATTTTGTTTATTTCACACATGCTGTCAATCGTGACATCATCGATCGTCACATTCCCCTCTTCTAATATTTTTCTTCCCTCTGGGATGTTCTTGAAATTCCAATGTTAATCAATCGGATGTAAGACATTCTTTTGATCCTGTTTTGGAGGGTGTGAAATTCCAATGTCATGTTATCGGATGTCAGACATCCTTTTGATCCTGTCTTGGAGGGTGTGAAATTCCAATGTCATGTTATCGGATGTAAGACATTCTTTTGATCCTGTTTTGGAGGGTGTGAAATTCCAATGTCACGTTATCAGACGTAAATTCAATCTTCTGATTCTATGGAATAGGCCACTAAGTCTAAATGTTCCATTCTGTGTTAAACTTTCAGGAAGCACAATTTAGTTGTCCAGAAGACAATCTTCTTGTTAAGATGAAGGAGTGTGATTCGTTCGAACCACAAATTTTCGACCGACAAGGAACTGGCTGTACTGACGGATAAATGGCTTCTCCTTGCAGGTAGCCTCCTCATAAGGTCTTCTCAGCATTTTCATTCTTTTATGTGGTGGAAATTCTTCCTCCTTTGTTTCAATGTAAATGAAATCTTCTGAACCTTCAGAAACGTCGTTGAATTTCTCACTTTTCCCAGACTCACCCGACCCTGGTGAGATATTATTTTCCTTCATCTTGCAAATGAATGTCTCCTGAACCTTGAATTCTTGAATTTCTTCAACCTTGTCTTGAATCTTTTCCACAGATTCCCAAATTCTTTTACAAGTACCAATTCCTGTACTTTTTCGGATGACTTTCTCAGGGATGTCTCCTGGAGCCTTCCCACCCGCTCCATCCCTGACTTGGCTGACACCATAATTTCTCTTTTTGGACTCAGAGTGCTTTACTCCAACAACGGAACATCAGATTTCCTAAGCTCACCAATACTTGACACTTGTCCCTGTACCTCCGTACCTGACGCTGATTGTCCCTGTACCCTTGTACCCAACCTTTGTCCTTGTATTGTGAACTCCTCCTCAGAATGTGTTCCTCCAGTGGAGCACTCGCCTTCCATTTCTTTGTTTGAATATGTTTCAAATTGTACAATTTTATTAGAGGCCACATCAGGGTCGATTGATGTGACCTTTAACAGTTTAACGAAGAGTACTCATTCATCTCTTCACTTTCAGGGTTTACCACTTGGCAGTCTGCGCAACTGGTTACTCTTTGGATCTGCTCAGTCTGTGACTCGGGGCATTCTCTCTTGAAATGCCCTGACCTGCCGCATTTGTAGCATTTCCTTTCTTGCATTCCTGTTTTGGTTTGAGCCTGGCCAGAAATCAAGCTACTCAGCTGAACGGTGAGCTTTAACAGAGCCTGTTTGATTTCTTTTATCTCATTGTCAGGATCAGTTTGGTTATTTGAGGCAGTAGATGTTGGTCTTGTATCTTGGACAGCCAGGATTTTAATTTTGGCTGTATTCTCCCTTTTTATCTTGCGAAATTCATCGTGTTCATAAACGTGATCAACAGCTTCATCCAGATTTCGGGGCATTTTCAGATATTCGACGTTGTATCTTAGGTCTTCGTCACTGAGGCCGTCAAAAAATTGTTTGATCAACATCTGTTCCCTTGCCACATCATCAAGGCCTTGCGGATAAGCTTTCCGAACCAGGATTTTCAGATCAGCAGAAAACTGTTTAATTGTCTCACTAGACTGTAGTTTCCTACGGTGAAACTGTCTGGCACAAATTTGGGGAGTTTCGTTGATTCGGAATCTTTGATCCAGCTCTTTCACTAGGTCATAGTCTCCTCTCAAGTAGGTGTCCAACTCAAACACAAAGTCGGCAGCATCACCACTGAGACATGCCAAGAGATGATGCAATTTCTGTTCTGTAGCCCAATCTTCTGTAATTGACTCAAATTGCCTATTAAAAGTCTTCCATCTTCCTTTCCCATCGAAACGTGGCAGAGAGATTTTCACCTGCTGAGCTGAGGTTAGCATTCTCCTTGCCGAGTTCTCATTCCACCTACGTCGAACCGATTCATTTTGGGAAAGCAATTTCTCAAGTTTTGGGTGAAATAATTGTCTCTCAATTTATCTGGGTAAATTTTGTGACTCCAGGTTGGGCCATCATATCCATTAAATCCAGTCTCCCTTGCGTACCCATTGCCTGGGCTCTCGAAGAACCAGTCATCCGTCCTGGGTTGCCGACTGTCGCTGTTCCAGTCTTGCCTTTGATGCTGATGTTCTCTCATGGGTGGAATGCACCTCTCCGAAGTCGGGGACTGTCTTTGATCAGGATTCCAGCCCTGCTTGTTTTGTGGGTGACGGCTCATTGGAGGAACTCCATCATCATTCGGCCTTGCTTTTCTATATGGATTGCGGAAATCTTGTTGTCTTTGCTGTCGGCTGCTGTTTCTTGAATAAGGCCCATGGCGACTCTCTCTGTCAGGATAGTTCAAAGGTTCATTGTCCGGTGAGTTCACATGGTTCCAGTTCCTGTTTCCCTGCATCGGACTGTAACAATCCCTTTCTTCAGTATTCACTGGAAGCCTGGAGGAGCCTTGTCCAAGTCCTTTAGAATCGTAGGAGTCCGCTGACATATCAATAAGATATCCTTCCTCATTGAAACCATCTTCATGTCCTCCTTGAGTGACTTTACTACTTGTTTCTTCAGCCATTTTAATTGTTCAGCAAATTTTTTTTTTTTTGGTTTTTTTGTTCAAGTTCAATGTTCTTTTGGGTTCGTCTCTCTGGATCGCTCTTGACGGATGAATCTTCAGCCTGCGATCCCACTTCTGACACCAATTGTGACAAACTAGCAAGCTTGTTGGTAATGTTTCTTTATTGAACAATGAATAAGTTTTCCAATTTTGCATCAATTAAATCCGGAAGAAAAGTCTTGTGTATAAATGATTTGAATTGTCTTTTCTTGTTTAATTTCATGGGTTTAATGCTTTCCAACTTAATATTCTGCCTGTGCACCAGTTGAGAGGGGCTTAATTCTAGTAGGTGGGATATTTTGAGTAGGTGGGATATTTTGAGTTGGTGGGATATTAGGTGGGATATTTAAGTAAGTGGGGTATTTTAGATGGGTGGGATATTTTGAGTAAGTGGGATATTTTGAGTAGGTGGGATATTTTGAGTAGGTGAGATATTTTGAGTAGGTGGGATATTTTGAGTAGGTGGGGTATTTTGAGTAGGTGGGGTATTTTGAGTGGGTGGGGTATTTTGAGTAGGTGGGGTATTTTGAGTAGGTGGGGTATTTTGAGTGGGTGGGGTATTTTAAGTAGGGGGGTATTAGGTGGGGTTTTATAAGTAGGTGGGGTTTTATAAGTAGGTGGGATATTTTAAGTAGGTGGGATATTTTAAGTAGGTGGGATATTTTAGGTGGGGTATTTTAGGTGGGGTATTTTAGGTGGGATATTAGGTGGGGTATTTGATGGGGGTATTTTAGGTGGGGTATTTGATTGGATATTAGGTGGGGTATTTTAGGTGGGATATTTTATGACAGAATGTCATAAAATGGTAGCACTTTCTGCAGATGTTTTAGATTTTCCAGCATTTTTCAAAAATATCCAGTTCATGGTAGGAATTTGTTGCTGTCATATTTTGGAACCCTTAGGTGTCCTGTTTCATCTGGCTGAACTGTCATTTTCTGTCTTGACTTGAATGGCTGTAAGTCTTGGGGAGTCTTCTTCCTGAGGTCTTGACCCAGCAGTGGTCCAGCAAAGACTGACTCAAAACAATCACGGCACCTCTATTTATCAACTTTGGCGCCTTCCCAGCATGCACTGCTACGCTCTGGGTCATGTGATCATCCAAGATGGAGGGAATGTTCAAAATCTGTGGATTCACTGATTTGCGTCGGACGAAAAAGCGATCCGCGATGACATTTTTACCCTCCGGATCTCTTTGAAAAGTGGAAATATCAATCCGTGAGTCCATGACGATTCTTTTGGTGGTAAAATGAAGTCTGTAGCTCTTCTGAGAGCCGAAATTTTTGGCTTTGAAGTCGGCACTAGTGTTTATTTTGTTTATTTCACACATGCTGTCAATCGTGACATCATCGATCGTCACAATATTATCAAAACATTTACATCCTCGTCTTGGATCATCGGATACCACTTGTTACATTTTACTGAAAGTGCCAAATTTATTCAGTGTCCCATAATTATATGGAGCAATTTCATTGAACAAGATGACCAGTTTTTATCTTGGGATTGTTTCCCTCAGTTCTTTTCTTAGCCTTCAATTGCGTATTTGGTGACTAGTCGCGCAATTTTGGACATCGCGCCATATCATAATTTCAAAATTCCCTGACTTTTAGCATTTTTTCATTTTTCTCTGACCAAAATCAAAATTCCCTGACCTGGAAGAAATGTAACTTTTCCCTGACCGCTGGACGCCCTGAAAATACTGCAGTTTGTTTGCTTTGTTGTAAAAGCAATGTTCAGCAAGGTCGACAAAAATTGTTTCTCACCTGATCAAACAGCAATCGCAACTGTCTCTCTGATTCACCGACCCATTTGCTGAGACAGTCAGCTCCTTTCCTCATGAAGAACGCAACCTTCCTGTCACCTCTGCTGCATTCATTTGCAAGAGCTCGAGCCACCAGAGTCTTTCCAGTACCTGTCATGAAGTGAAGAATTGATGTAACAGCTTCCAAAATCCCTTTTTCATCAAGCGACACTATATGATTTTTGTTTGACAAGACAGGTCACATCAAACAAGCTCAGTATCTAAACAAGAATCCAATAGACCCAAACTAAGGGCGAAAATACCATGCAAAGCATACGTGAACTCTCAGCTGGGGAAGTAACAGACCTACAGTTTGTCACGTCAACATTGAGACAGACGTTTGGCCAGATATCTCAGCAACCACAAGCCCCACAGGAGAAATACGCATACAGACGTATATCTTAGCTCTGTTGTAACCTGAATATCTAATTTTTGAGATGTTTTGGTGCTGTTTTTGCCCGATACTTGCCAATTTATGAAAATGGCAGTCCTTTTTCGCAAAATGTTGACATTTGTGATGCTACTTATCTGACACACAATGGGCAATGACATAAAAGTGCTCCACAGCGCCACCCCAGACTTAGTTCTACTCAAATTTGTATCAGCGGATCTACCAATTTCATTGTGTTGATTTTTATGAACTGTACAAACAATGCTATATTTCTGTCTCAATGCTTGACGTGACAAACTGTACAAAGACTTTTGACTGAATAACATTACAGTGTGTCTCATGTTGCATGCGAACTGAAATACAGCACTGCTCTAACAGCCTGCATAAAACTAATCCATGGACTTTGAGGGGTGGCACTGGCACCAAGTTGTCAGAAACTAATCCAGGAGTGACGCTGCAGTGCGTTTTTTGTGACGTCACAGCCTATTGTGTCACTGTTTGCATCACAAATGTCAACAAACTTGCGGAAATGGACTGATGACGCCAAAAAATTTCAGAAAATCGTACAAAAACGGCACCAGAACATCGCGAAAATGTGACAAACAGATTACAAAACAGCACATCTACCTGTGAGTATGTGCAGATCTACTGTGCGAATTTAAATACTGAGCAATCGGGCCAAACATCAGTTCGCATGTTGGATGAGACAAACAGTAGGTCAGGTCCGTAAAACCTGATATTGACCTAGCCCTGGACCCCTGTGCGACATAGCCCTGGGACCCATGCGTAGCATGGGTCATGGGTCATCCCATGCAAAATCTTGAGATTTTGACACAACATAAGGAGAAGTAAGACGGCAACAAAACTAATGCATCAAATTTCATAAAATTTAGATTTTTATTAACCTAACATGTCATTCTACTGACGGCACTATTTTTGAAGGCATTTTCTCATTGTTGAATGAGAGTAAATCACTGGAAAGTGCCGAGAAATTCTTTAAAAAACGGGAGTTTCAGCCATCATTCTCAATGTGAAAACAGTGACGTCACTATAGCTTTGCTATGACGTCACCAAACTTACTTGTGACATCACTCAATTCTGACCTAGCCCTGGACCCCTGGGACAGGGGTCATGAATCCTCCCATCGGAAAACCATGAGATTTGAAGGACAGGGTTAGGGTGAATTGAGATATCTCAAAAAATATGTCAAGTGTGTTAATTTCAATTATACCATCTAAAAGTACAAAAAATTACCTACTGACGGCACCTATTTCTACTTCTGTACACTTTAAAGTAAATGAACCCTCATCCTGTGAACTTCAAGAAGTGATTTTTTTCTTTATACATTAGGAAAATGGCGTTGTCTGATTGGTCAATCTCTGTCTGTGGTGATGACGTCACAGAAAGCATCTTGTGATATCATAGGACAGTCTGATGACGTCACCATTGTGATATTCATCAGACTGATGGATTTTGCTTACTTTTTTTATAGATTTGTTGACACTCAAAGTGATTTATTTCTCATTTCACTTGGAGGAATCACTTTTAAATCTAGTGCCGTCACAAGCAACATATCTTGAGAAACAGAATTCCAAATTTTGTGAAAATTGATTGACAATTGGCCAATCTAGATCAATTCTCCCGATAGCATGTCAAAATCTCAAGATTTTGTATGGATTGACCCATGACCCATACTACGCATGGGTCCCAGGGCTAATTCTGACCAATCAGAGACAGCCATTTCCATAATGCTTAAGGAAAAAATCTGATCTTTGGATTTCAAATGTTAATTTTACAGCTGTCAGGAAGTTTCAGTTTATGGAAGTAGGTGCCGTCAGTAGCATATTTTGCCTATTTTCTGAATATGTTTTAAATTTTAGCCTAAGTACAAAACTCACAGAGCAAATTGAATTCTCCCAAACCCTTTCTTCCAAATCTCATGATTTTTCAATGGGACGATTCATGACCCCTGTCCCACAGGGGTCCAGGGCTATGTGCTACAGGGGTCATGAATCAATCGTCCCATTGGAAAACCATGAGATCTGAAAGACACGGTTTGGGAGATTTCAATTTTCTCTGTGAGTTTTATATTCATGTCAAAAACAAAAATATATTTTGAAAATAGACGGAATTTGCCACTGACGGCACCTATTTTCATCATCCCAAACATCATTGATATCTGCAGGTTTATCCCTTGAACTCCAAAGATTGAATTTCTCCCTTATAGGCCTACATTGAACAAATGGCTGACTCTGATTGGTCAAAATTGTGGCTTTGGTGGTGATGTCACAGACAGTAACAGTGACGTCATAACAGAGTATCTGTGACATCACAGTGGTGACATCACAATTCAAAATGAGGCTGATGGCCGAAGCAAACGATTTTTGAGCATACCTCTGACTTTGGGAGTGATTTACCCAGACCCAACACAGAGAAAATACCTTGGAAAATAGTGCCGTCAGTAGATTAATATATATATATCTTTAATCATACACTTGAAACAAGGTATACATTTGAATGTGCAAAGGATATTAATAAAAGTTATTTAAGAAATTATTAATTTAGGAAATTGCAATAAAATTGAAAAGTTCATTGCTTTCTGCCACAGACAGGCCCGTGGAATAATGTCTGAGTTCATGCATTGCCTGCAAAGCAGCCATATCTTCATATTTCAAAACAGTATTTTGGGGAATTCTAAGGTTTCCTTTGGAGACACTGAAGACTTTCTGGATGTATGTGATGTTCCCTCCAATTATAGAGTGAGCTGTCCTGCCACAGGCATGTGCAAGGTACCTGATACTCTCATTGTCACTTTCCTTCATAGTACTAACCATTTTGACGAATCGAGAGCATACGAGACCTTCACATGAAATTCTTTGTGTAAAATGTGACAAAAATCTGCGATGGGTAGTGTACGGCAGCCTCATCAGTCTTCGCACACATCTATTGTAGGTCGAGTATAAATCCTGGACAACTTTGTCACGAAGCTGCCAAGCCTGAACACCATATAGGTGACAACATTGATCATTGAATATCCGAATCAGTATTTTCTCTGAAAGACCATTCAGATTTGCCAATGCAGTGTTCACTCGTCCAATTAGATCTGACTTCTTAGCATTCACCTCTCTCCTCTCATCTAAAGTTCGAGATATCATATTTCCCAGATGTTTTGTCGAAGATCTCCATGGCAAGACGGCTCCATTGACTTTTACCTCAGGTTCATGAGAATGTGAAGTCCTACTAAAAGCAACACATACAGACTTCTGTGCATTAAACTGAATGCCGTATTTAAGACCATACTCTTCACAAGTTTTAAGCATGAGCTTCATGCCAGTAACAGTTGGACATAGCACAGTCAAATCGTCGGCATAAGCTAATGCACCAAAGTAATGAGAACCGTACCAACATCCAATGCCTATCTTTTGTAATTGCTCCAGCAGTCCATCAAGATAAACACAAAAGAGGACAGGAGATGCAACGCTCCCTTGTCGTATTCCATTTGTAGCCCTGAAGTATTCAGAAAACTCATCCTGCCAGGTTGTTCTTATTTGTTGTCTCATATACTGGTTTAGTAATATCCGTATTTCAATTGGGTGAACCCCTCTATTCTTCAATATCGTAAAAAGTTCATCGTGTTTAATCCTGTCGAATGCCTTACTTGCATCCAAGAAGGCTGTGTACACTGTTGATTTTTGATCTATGTAATGTTTGATGACCTCTTTCAATGCTAAGGTGCACATTGTTGTGCCTAATCCCTTTTTGAAGGCAAATTGAAGATTTGAGGTATTGACTCTCTCTTTGTTACGTTCAAGATAAACGATATCAAACACCTTGGCAATAGATGAACTCAACGCAATGCCTCTGTAATTAGAGTCATCGCATAGTGATGCTGAGTAGTCTTTCGGGATCGAACATATGGTTGCGAAAAGAGTAACATCTGGATGGTGGCCATGAACATACATAGCAGTCAATAAGTTTGCAAGTAGTTCCCTATACTTACAGCTTGAATAGATCAAATGATCTGAAACAAAATTGTCCTTCCCATCACCCTTTCCGTGCTTTAACATCTTGATTGCTGCATTTATGTCTTCCAGATTCACCACAGTATCAATAGAATCACAAAACAATAGCTTTTCATCAATGTCATCCTGTATGCTTTGTAACTCATTTAGATCTGATGGCACACTGTTGTATATGTTGGGTAAATGAAAATCTAAGTTTTGTAGGGCCTTTTTCAGTAGTTTTATTGCCGTCCTCAGTCTCCTGGAGCACTGTCAAAATCTCAAGATTTTGAATGGGATGACGCATGACCAATGCTACGCATGGGTCCCAGGGCTAATATTGACCTAAACTGAAGTCAACAATTGTTTTGTTCCATGAGAATTTTTCTTTAAGAAATGTTTTTTTGTGATAATTTTTGTCTAGAATTTTTTTTTTTGGGAGAATTCTCCTTTTTATTTGGAAATTTTTTTTTCTGGAAACGGAATCTTTTTTTTTTGGAAATAAAATTCTTTTCTACAGAATTTTTTTTTTTTCGGAATTTTTTTTCCGGAGATTTATTTTTCAGAATTCTTTTTAACGAAATCATCCAGGGAGGTCAATAACACATGTGATATTGACTGATCAGTCAATAAAGCTTCCCATATTGACCTGCCTGCCACACACAGGTGAACATTGCGTTATCACCTGGTTGGCTGTGAATATCAGTATTTAGTCAAAATATCAGGACCTATGATATTGTAAAAAGTACCACCCTGCAAGGGCGATATATTTTAACAATGGTTATGACATCACCCGCATTTTTGCCGCCTGATGACGTCACAAAAAAAAACAATGGCCAAAACAATAGGATTGTGACGTCATATCCATTGTTGCTCCATGGTGACATCACATTTTTGTAATGGCAGAAAATAGTCTCTCTTTAAAACTAAAAAATTTGAGGTAAAACCAGGTGATAAAAACAAAACAACCACGCGTCATGGCACTTCGTACAATATCACTCGCTGTCGTGTGAATTAACATCACTCTCACCCTTCGGGCTCGAGTGATATTAATTCACACAACAGCGAGTGATATTGTTGCTCAGTGACCCTGACTTGGGTTGTTTTGTTATAATATGCATGTGGCTTGTTGGCCAATCAGGAGGCTTGTTACTCTGGCATCATGGAACAACTTGTTTTATTGATGCCAATAAATTGTCTTGCAAACTGAGTCTGAAATGTATTTTAATAACAAAGCAACGGCATTGTGATGTCAACACCAGTGCTGCCACCTGGATGATGTCACAATAGCTCAAACAATAGCATTGTGATGTCATGACTATTGTTGCCACAATGATGTCATAAACAGTTATCTGGTTGCAATTGTGATGTCATTGTTTATCCCATACACCTTGTCTGGTAACGACAGGTTTCTTGGATGCAGAGTGACGGAATTGGCTTGTGGTAGAAAAACTAGGCACCCTACATGAGTGAAATACAATCGCACGCCACTGTCAGAAGAAAATAGAAGGGTATGACAAATTTTACAGGTATGGTTGGCAGAATAAAAGAGCAATTGTTGACGAAAGGATCAAGGACGAATGTGACTGCATCGCAATAACTCTTTGGCTATAAATAGCTGAGTGTTAAAAATTTCGAACTAGAAACCACACTCACCTGGAGGGCCATAAAACAAGCATCCACGAGGAGGGTCGATATGAAACTTCTCAAAGATTTCAGGATACAGCAGAGGGAAGACAATCATCTCTTTCAAGGCTTGAATATGTTTTCCTAGACCACCGACACTTTCAAAGGACACGCTTTTGTCCAGGCTCATAGGATCTATGTCAGCCAAGCTGGACCCTATCTTGGCCCGGTCCTTTAGCATTCCGGTGGCAACATCTTCCGAATTGAAGTTCATTGGCAAGCACCTGCAACGTACAGTTATACACATATAGATTCAGATTCATATCATTTATTTACAAAAAGCAACATGTAAGTCATGCCCATGCTTGGGCACACTTGTCTTGCAAGCTATCTCTTGATTCTCTTCAAATAAAGTTAATACCCCTGAAGCACAGCATAGAGACCTGTTGATTTTTGAGGGTTCAAGGTTTTTAAATTTATTCACACTCTTCTTGCAGTTAAGAGTGCCATAAATGGAAATGAACAATTGATGAATCAGTTGCCAGTTGTGAAATCAGTTATACTGATTTGATGACGTCACAATTGTACCACAAAAGAAGTCGAAAAAAAAGGCTTCTAGAGCTGTTTTGACTGCAATGTTATTTCAATGGGATACGCTCAAATCAGGTGCTGGGACATGTGGGTATATTTCACTTTAGCGGGCCGTAAAAATGACCATATTTAGAAAACAATACATTTGTGACGTCATCTCATTGTAACCTGGCAAGAAAAGTTGACATGACGCAATCAACACATGATGACGATCTTGTTTAGGTGACGCAAAAAGTCGGAAATGTATCAAAAACCAGTAAATTTTAGTTACTTTTTGACTAAATTGTTGAAAAAACGTCATTTGTCACGATTTGACGGGGGTTTTTGGGCGGCAGCCCCAAAGTTTACCATGGAAACAACACTTTTTGCACTTGCCAAATATGGTCATTTGCACGGCCCGCTATAGTGAATTTTTTCCGGTCATGCTAATGTTTACAAAAGTTTATGGAACTGTTTAGTCATGGTGTCACGGATAAGAGGAAACAAGTATTTTTTACCAGAACCAGGCAAGTTTTTAATTATCAGCTAAAACCTTACTGACTAAAAAAAATTAACAAAAGTGTCCTATCTACACGTTTAAATAGTCTGTCAGGTGAAGTAATATTGCTACTGCCACCATGTGTTTTTCAGATTACAGAGATTATTGATCATCAAAAATCCAGATGCACTCGCAGCAAATACACCATAAAAGATCAAACAAGAATCCGTGGATTCAAAGCCTGGCTCAAGTGGCAGTGATGACGGCAAAATATGTAGCAATGCTGGTGAAATAGTTAAGTCTACTTTATGATTTGGAAATGGCAGAGAAAGGTGGTTCTGAATTGCGGCAAGTGAAGTGTTGTTATTGTAATAACCACGAAAAGAATGTGTACGATTTTTCCAAATCTTCAAGTCGCCCAATTTCCTCCATTGAAAAAATTGGCAAAATTGAAAAAAATTGTTTTTTTTTTAATCTAGGAAAACAATTTTTTTCTTAAAAAAAAAAAAAAATTGTAAATCTTGGAACAAAAAATGTTTAAATTTGAAAAACATAAGTTGCCCGATTTCCTCTTTTTGAAAAAAAAAAAATTTTTTTTTTCATATCTTGGAGAAAAAAAATTTTGGGAAAAAATTTTTTTTTGAAATTGAAAAAAAAAAGTAATTTCCATACATCTAGCTACCCTAACAAACCAATAAAACACAAAAACAGATATATTGAACCTATAGTTATTGAACAGTAGAGTTGACAGACAATATTTTCAGACCATTACTCCTGAATTAGCCTGGCGAGCCAGGCTAAAAACAAAACTCAACAATTTTAATTTGTATAAAAGACAGCATAGACAAGTAACAACTAACACTTTGCAAACACATTGTAATTACAACTTACTGAAGCTCAGACCCGATTCTCAATAATGCAGCAGTAATTTATATTCCAGTTTTACCAAAGTAGGGCAAATCTCCATTCAGGAACGAACTCAGCAATTTTGTATTTGATTTTCTCTCACATTGAGCTGGTCTGTTGCTATAAACAAAGTTTAGAGTCACATGACTGTTCATTGTCAAATTGTGACGTCACAACAGCTGATGATGTCACAGTAGCTAAGCTGCCATTGTGACGTCATGCCCCTGGAGGATTAGAGGCAAATTAGCTATAAATAGCAGTAGTGTAAGGCAGTGATTGGCCATTTCTAAAATATAAGGCAAAAAAAGGTATACCGTACCTATTTTCTTTTTTTTATCTGGCAGAAATTTTAAAAAAATCTTAATTCAATCTTTTTTTGTGTTATACTATATTAAAATTTTATTGAAGATTCAAAGGGACCATGCAAAAAACAAGAATCCACGGATTGCAAAATGGAGTGCCATACAAGTACATCGTTGTATTTATGACAATTAATATTTACACATGCTTGGCATGCATTGATAAGACACTTGGTAAAATGGGCATGGGGTAACGGTGAAGAGAAAGAAATTACCGAACCAAGTAAACTATTTCATCTGAAATGACACCTGGAAATCATGAGAACAGATCGAGGTTCTGGAGAATATTTACAAATTATTAACTTACAGTACCTCAATACTTCCCAATAAGATATATAATAACATCATATAGGTCAATCCTGTGTTTATTTGGCACATGCATCTGCACCAGTAGACTGATCCTCAACAAAAATTTAGGCCATTTTATAAATATATATATATATATATATGTTATTACAGATAATTCAGACACCATCTAGCTAATCAACAACACATAACTAGCAAATTTGAAGTTAAGCATTTACCTATTTTGCAACCGACAGGTTCTTGTTTTTTATTTTTAGTTTCAGGTTGGCGAAAAAAATTAAATTTATTAAAAATGATCAAACCCCAGTAATGCAAAGTTTGCAAACATTACCTCATAAATCAGAAGCTGTTTCATAATTGTTTTAAAAAAAACATCAATTTTCGAAGGATTGTAAAATACATCATGCAAACATTGAGTAAATTGGTTTCAATTCCTCTAATATCAACATGATCAAGGGCTGGCTATAGTTGGCCTACCTCCAAGATTACCAAATCAAAATAGTATCAATTTGACTAATGACAATAGTTTTGTAAAGTGCAACCAAACTTGACACCTGCCAGGTCCAGCTTCACGCATCCTGACTTGATAAGTTGATGTCCCTCAATGGCAATTAAGGAAACTGAGGGAGAAACAAAGCTTAAGAATCCCCAGAATTGCAATTAGCATAATCAGCCAGATATTATGAGTCATTGTCAGAGAAAACTGCAGATTTGGTGGCGCGGGGGGTCAGCGGATCTTGATGAAGTTCGGTGGACTGAATACTTAAATTGAAAAACTAAATTACCCCAAAGGATTTTTTTCCACATGCATTTCCCTCTGAGCTGGAGCTATTTGAATAAATTGAGCAAATGACGGCCAATCGACAAAATTCAACTTTTTAGCATCCTGAAATTTAGACATTTCCGCTCTTCAATTTTTCGCAAAGTATCTAAGTTATGGCAATAATGTTTTACCCGTGGCAAGACTAATACTTGGAGATACTTCAGTATAAATTTCATCTCATTTGGGTTTTTCACTGAAGTTACAGCGGACGCTGAAACGGGGTCCTTTTCTCAAAATTGCCAATTTGCTGCATGCTCGGAAATAGGCAAAATGTAACTGCATATTGCTAACTTGAGCATCCGTCCCTGGGTAATCTGGTATAACTGTGGTAAAATATAGGCCTTGTCAACCAATTTCCAAAAATAAAACCGTGGTGCACTCTGTAAACTTTTTTTTTACACCATCTTGAAAATGGGGTGTTTCCAAATTTTCCAAAAAACATGAAATTTTAACATTTTGTCCATTTCTGTTGTCCATTTTTTCTCAAAGTAAAGAATCTATGTTATTCATTTTTTGCACATGGCATAACGTGTGCTTTGGGATACCCTAACAAACAATTCAGCTTATTTAATGTTTTAGTTAAATCTGCAGTAGCCACTGAGCAGTGTTACTTTTCTCAAAATTGTCAAATTTCCAAATGTCTGCAAATCGGCAAAATATAACTGCATATAGCTCACTTGAGCGTGCTTTCATGGATAATCTAGTATAACTGTGTTGATATATTAGATGTATCAACCGATTTCCAAAAATAAAACAGTGTGCACTGTGTAAACTTTTTATTCAAAGCATCTTGAATACTGTGTGTTTCCACATTTTCAAAAAAATATTAGATTTTAACATTTGGCCATTTCTGCGAAATATAACAGCATATAGCCAACTTGAACATCCCTTCATGGCTAATCTAGTATAACTATGTTGAAATATAAGATGCATCAACCGATTTCCAAAAATAAAACAGTGGTGCACATTGTAAACTTCTTATTCACACCATCTTGAATATCGGGTGTTTCTGTATTTTCAAAAAAAACGTTAAATTTCAATATTTGGCCATTTCAGCGAAATATAACTGCATACTTCTCACTTGAGCATCCATTCATGGGTTATCTAGTATAACTGTGTTGAAATATAAGATGTATCAACCAATTTCCAAAAATAAAACAATGGTGCACTCTGTAAACTTTTTATTCACACCACTTTTTATTCACATCATCTTGAATATTGGGTGTTTCAGCATTTTCAATAAAACGTTAAATTTCAATATTTGGCCATTTCAGCTAAATATAAACTGCATACAGCTAACTTGAGCATCCATTCATGGGTTATCTGGTATAATTGTGTTGAAATATAAGATGTATCAACCAATTTCCAAAAATAAAACAGTGGTGCACATTGTAAACTTCTTATTCACACCATCTTGAATATCGGGTGTTTCTGTATTTTCAAAAAAAACGTTAAATTTCAATATTTGGCCATTTCAGCGAAATATAACTGCATACTTCTAACTTGAGCATCCATTCATGGGTTATCTAGTATAACTGTGTTGAAATATAAGATGTATCAACCAATTTCCAAAAATAAAACAATGGTGCACTCTGTAAACTTTTTATTCACACCACTTTTTATTCACATCATCTTGAATATTGGGTGTTTCAGCGTTTTCAATAAAACGTTAAATTTCAATATTTGGCCATTTCAGCTAAATATAAACTGCATACAGCTAACTTGAGCATCCATTCATGGGTTATCTGGTATAATTGTGTTGAAATATAAGATGTATCAACCAATTTCCAAAAATAAAACAGTGGTGCACATTGTAAAATTTTATTCACACCATCTTGAATATTGGGTGTTTCCGCATTTTCAAAAAAACGTTAGATTTCAATATTTGGCCATTTCACCGAAATATAACTGCATACAGCTAACATTGAGCATCCATTCATGAGTTATCTAGTATTTGTGTGTTGAAATAAAAGATGCATCAACCAATTTCCAAAAATAAAAAATGGTGCACTCTGTAAATTTTGTATGCACAGTGCCTTGGAAATAGTGTGTTTCGGCATTTTTTTAAAAAGCACAAAATATCTTCAAAATTTTTTCTATACATTTTTGTAGTTCACTATTTTCAAAGTAACTAAACCATGGGTTATGTGTTTTTCCCAATTGCAAGACTTACATTTATTGTGACATCTGCAGCAGGTACTGAATACTCGTATAGACTGCTAAAGTGCCAGTCATGTCATCCATCTCCAAGTGTAATCACATTAAAGCAGAATTGAACACATTCACTGGGTAATCCAGTGAATCTGTGTTAAATTATAATTATAATAATAGAGAGGTTTTGCTACACGTTCACGTGTGACGTATACGTGTACAAGTGCTATCTAATTACATTGTAGTCATGGCAACTCCCACGTACACGTCACACGGAAACGTGTAGCAAAACCTCTCTAATAAAGACATATTATAAATATATGAAGTCATATCAACTATTTTGAAATTGGAAGCTGTAGTGCACTCACTATACACAATTTTGAAATGAGGTTGGTCACAGATTTTTTAACATCACATGAAATTTCATGTTTGTGCCCATTTTTCGTTTGCTGACACTCCTCAGGACAAAAACGTTTTTTGCCAATTGACTTGGAGACACCTTTGGACATAACCTAGTATAAAATCAGGGAATGCTGAATAGAGAAATATGTTTCACATAATGTTTTGATAAATAGCTGTGTATTCACCAAAACGGGCTGAAAATCATCATTTTTGAATATATATATATGACTATATGTGTATGTCCAATATTTAAAATCCATCATTGTGCTGGCACTGGGATATTTCCAACTGCAAGATTTGGTGCAAGAATTAAAATTTCACAAATTAATCTTTTAATGTATTTATGATTAGTATTTAAAATCCATCCTTGTGCTGGCACTGGGAAATTTCCACACCAGTAACCTCAACCAAACTGAGAGTGATGCTCTGTAACATCACTATAGCAACCCCTTTTTTCCACCCATCTCCTTAGGTTACCTTTTTAAGAAAAGGTAACAAATACATTTTTATCATAATAATAATTTATTTTATAAAGTGATTTTTATGGCATCTCACTGCTTCATAGGTGAGCGACAAAGCAAAGGGATACCATAATACTAACCTAACAGTGCACCAAAATAAAGGCTTAGGGGTCACCAATATTATGACAGTCAGACAAGGCTCTGGATTTTACTCCCTGGAACAAACTGGTTTTTCTCACAAAAAGTGACGACAAACTTTTTTTTTTATAACCCAGTGACAAACATTTTAATCGTAATTGTAACATTACAGTTTCCAAGCTACAGATTGAAGCTAATATTTTCTTTTTTTCATGTGCAAAACAAACTTTTTTTTTTCAGTTAATCTTATAAATATACAAAGCATTTGACATTTTCCGTATTTTCTTTATTAAAAGCACGCCACTTGATAAAATTTTAATCAAAATTCCATCGTCAAAAATTGGACTTACCTGAAGTTTTTAATGCAAAAAACTATAATTCGCCATCTCATTGTTACATCTGCCCACCAGGCATGTAATGCTAAGAATAGGGTACCTAAGTAAAACGTTTTGACTTCTTACGGAGTCAAGTATGATAAATCCTAACAGGACGGGTTTACCAGCAGGGTTGACAGATTTAGGTGCACTAACTTTCAATTTTTGTTCATGGTTTCCGCAACACCGTATGAATAGTTTTCTTTTTGGCATGAAATTATAGAAGGAATGTGCCCATCCAATGGACTAAATAATATTTTGTACCTATTCCAATTTTCCATTAAATACAGCTTTATCCAAAATTGGATGGATTTACCCTCCTTGGCTCTAGTATTGTCAGGCCGATTTATGCAGAAAAACATTGACTTCATATGTGTCAGATGCTGTTTTCCCATGGAAGTAGTTGTCCTACAGGGCGAAACCTATATCAACTTGTACAAAATTGAATTTACAACATTATTGCATTACTTAAAAGTTGCTGCACCCTAAATTTATCGTGCTGCTGTGGCAGTACTACATGTGTTATATTTTCAAGCAATTTAGGTAGAAATAGGATGGAATGGAAATTCAACCCTACTCTGCTGATACCTTGTCACCAATGCCTAAGAATGATATTTCATTTACTTATAAATAGTTAGACATGGTCTTATTTTTACACTTGAGTGCTTTCATATATAGCTTTGTATACAGAGCTAATCCTGCATTCAGAAATTGAGCTCTAACCACAACATGATACATGATAATTATATTTGTGCATTTTCACTCATTTTTCCGACTTTTGTTCACAAAAACCTCCCTCAAATCGGATTTATTACTCAGAAAATTATGCCATATTAAGACAAATATCCAGAATATTGTTTTCAACAACTTCTGAAACTTTGAAAATGATCAGGTAATTGAGAGCTGAATTATTAAGCTAAAAACAGACTCCATTTTGTTATAGTTACTCTCATAATCTCTGCCCAGCAGGATGACGTCACATTTCAGCAGCATCTGAAAATTGTGATGCAGGGCCAACTTTGAGGGTTCTGTAAGACCATTTATATTCCCACAATTGGCTCCTATATACCCTCATTGTAAAGGCAATGTTTTCTAGTATTTTCCAGGACTATAGACTTTCATTTCAAATCATTTTCGGTGTATTGGTAATTTGTTAAAGTTATGGTACTTTTGCATTTCATGAAAACAAGGTTTACTTATTCACATCTCACAAATTAGTTTATGATTTGCACCACAATTTTATTTTTGATTTTTGATGTACTAAAGTAGCTCTATTCACCAGTATATCCACTTTTTTATGAGAGGGATGCTCAAGCCAGTAATATTGAATCAAAGGTGAGCTATTTTCCTTTTTTACCACAAAACTAAAAAAACGGGATTTTAGCATATTTCAAAGTGGAATAAAATGAAACCTGCAAGAGATATAGCAAAAGTGAAAAGCTATACGTAAAGTACAACTCCTAAATGTAATTTACCTAAAATTTCAACCTTCTATGTTTAATAGCTTGGCCGCTGGGAATTTTCAAACATTACCTAAATTCCAAAGCTGAAAAGTGCAAATCGGCCAGAATCGGTCCAAATCGTCAATCTGGGTTGCCATGGCAACCAGGCGATATATTAAGAAAATGACCGTACCATGGAATTAAGTTACCTATAGGGGTAAAATGAGCCAAGTATCGCGGAATTTGGTCGACCACCCCGTGCCACTTTTTTCTCAAAATCTGCAGTTTTCTCTGACAATGACTCTAATAAATAAACTACATGCAGCATGGGTCGAAATGGCGCCGTAATATTTTTCCAAATTTTATGTATATACATATATGTGCACATACATGTCATAACCCAAAAAATAAAGATCGGAAGAGTTAAATTGGATTTATTCATTTCAGCAAAACTGAGCAAGAAATCATTTATTTAAAAAGAGACTACAACCCCCCCCCCCCCCAGTAGATATTGAATGGTCGCCCCCTTAGTTTATTCATACATGTATGTATTTTAACTATTTTTCCTTATCTTACTCGTAGTATAGGCCTGGTATATTTTATCCTATTTTTTTACTTCATTGCTGTGTCGTCCTAATTTGTCATAAATACAGGATGTAAAGCCCAAATCATCCATCCACACATTTAAATATATTCAAAATTAATGAGCGTTATCTCGTTGACTTGACATGAAGAACTTTGTAATTAATGGCTTATTTTATTATTATAATTTATATAATAAAATAAGCCATAAATTACAAAGTTATTCATTTCAAGTCAACCAGCAAACACTCAACTCATGGACCAGAGCTGGGTGACTAACTATCCAAAGCCTAGCTTTTATATTTTGCATTTTACTATGCAGTACTACCTGCTAACATAGCTCTTGAAATCTTGAGGTGTCCATGGATTAAATGAAATTCATTGAACTCCAACTGACCTGAAAGCAACTGAGGGGTTTGCTGCTGTGCAATTATTGAAAAAACATCCAGGTGGCGCAAAAACTAAGCGCAAATCGATGACGTCACACTTTTCGCGCAGAATGTGCACAAGTTTTCAAGCAGGGCCAACATGGCCAAGACATGCAAGAGACAATTTGGAAATAAAGTTTTGAACATTCATTTCAGGTAAACACATGGAAGATAGCCATTCAAACGAGTGGCGG
Source organism: Platynereis dumerilii (assembly GCA_026936325.1). Lineage (NCBI taxonomy): Eukaryota > Metazoa > Annelida > Polychaeta > Phyllodocida > Nereididae > Platynereis > Platynereis dumerilii. Next base: position 183,897,670 of record JAPTHN010000001.1, on the reverse strand, counting down.
AAGATGTCTAAGCATCATGTGGAACTGTCTAGTATTTGATTTCGGGTCTGTGATGATTTTCGGCTGTATTTTAGAGGATAGAGATTCGTGATTTCAAATAGTGTTGCTGTCAAAATGGCAATCCCTGCCTTGTCAACAACGTGGGTTAAATTGTGTCTTCCAGAACGATCTATTCAAGGCATCAACACCTGAAAAACGTGCCTGGCGGACAAGATGCTGTAATTTGTTTAGCATTAGGTCAACTTCTGTGATGCTCAAGATCCCCAAAGCCACATACTGAGGTTTTGAAAATTTGACAAAATTTCCCATTTTGCAGTCTATTACTGGAGTGACGAATGTCACTCCATTAAAAATGTGCAGGGGTACCCCTCTTTTTGGCTGCATTTTTAGCGTTACTAGTTTTGTATTTGTAGTGATCAACGAAAATATCGCCGATAATCATCGCCACTATCAAAATCGATTTTGTTTTTTTGGACCAATTCAAAATCGATTTTTGTGTTTTCCTATTTTTATGAAGACTATTTGTTCCACAGAGAGCTATCAACCATCATTTTAAAGCTCTTGGAGAGATCTATTTAACACAGGAAGAATTATATCTGTAACATTTGTGTTAAATCTGTATCATTTGTGTTATAGTGCAATAATTGTCAAGATTGAGGAAATTTCTTGGTAAGAAAAATAATCGATTTAGAATCGATTATCAAATCGGAAGGGTCTTCCGATAATCGATTTTTAAAATCAGACCGATTCCCATCACTAAGCGTTACTACCTAGTAACAACAAATTAGTATTTCAGAAATATAGAAATATAGTTCTTAGCTTTAGGGCACACACTGGTCGATAAATGGGCCTAAGCAGAAGAAGCTGTTGAAGCTAGACTCTAGCTTCAACAGTCTGAAAACTTACACTTTTCTCCAGCGTACAAAATTATGATCCTCCATGAAACTTTTAAGTTGCCATGAAACTTTTAAGTTGCCATGGTTACGGTTGCCATGGTAATAAAGAATTTTTCAGATTTTTTAAGAATTCAGCCATAGAAAAATAAATCTCAGGACTGAGCTATCAGAAGCCATTTATTTTCATTAACTGAGGTGTTTTAGTTCTGCTATTGGCTATTTTCAAACAGAAAATATATTTCTTCACTGTTTTTCAAAGTTGTCTATGGCGCCAATTCACAATCCTACATATTTGAATCAATGTCCTACAAACTATAAAAAACAAATGGAGTACTGAAAATAACCTTATTCCCGAAGCAAACTTGATAGTTAACAGTATGCCAAACTTCATTGTGATATCTCCGATGGTTTTTGAGATAAATTTTTTGTGAGCACTCAAAGTTGGTAAAATTCACTATTTTCGGAAAAAGGCCAAAAAATCAACTGATAATGAAAATTTGGTTCAGATGTATGGTGTGGTATGCAAGAGAAATGGATGTAGATGTCCGGAAGGGGCCCGAAAAATTAGCTTTGCCTGAAAAAATAGCTTTAGATGTACGGAGGGAACACTATTACTCCATGAAAATTACGAATTGTAATAATAAAATTTGGATTTAATGCATGCAGGTTGGATAAAAATTGCATTCACAACATGTAGGCTCTTACAAAAAAACAAAGTTAGTGCATAGGGGTCTGAAAAATCTCACATTTGATGCATGGAAGGGTCAAAATTTTAACCTGATGCATGTTTGACAGAAACAAAGAACAAGTGAAGAGGCAGCTGAAGACATCCCCCAGCCATGACAAAATTAATTAAAACAAGAGCATATAAGTTTACCTGTTTCGTGCCTTGGCCATGCTTTTAGATTTCCTCTTGTCGAATCTTCGTTCATCATCACTGGACTCGTTGCCGGAGCTACTTGAGGTTGAACTGCCACCATGAAAAGCTGGCTTTTTCCTGGGGCTAAAAAGAGATTGATGAGCAAAATGAATATACAGAAGTAACAGTGAAAACTTTTCCCAAGCAAGACTGTCATTATTAGCGTAATAAATCAATAGAGCCTTACTTCCTTCTGAAACTCTTCTTCCTCTGGGCTGGAGATTCATATGATGTAGTGTGGCGTATGCTGTGCCTCGTCTTTTGAGGAGTACTACCTCTAAAGAAGTCTTGGGGAGTCTTCTTCTTTTTAACCTCCTCTGGAAAGCAAAGATGGCAGGCTTAGTAACAAGTTATAAAATTATACACCAAAGAAACTAATCTAATTTTCAAACTTTTTTTTTGGGAAAATCTTTTTATTTTTGAACTCTTTTTTTTTTCAAACATTTTTCAATCTTCTTTAAATTAATAGCAAGTAGGGCTGCAACGGTTCATAACCTCACGGTTCGGTACGGTTTTCGGTTTGAGAGCCACGGTTCGGTTTTTTACACGGTTATTATTACGTCGGCAAATCTTGAAGTTTTTCCTATAAATAGCTGCAGGATTTTAAAACATTTTTCATTTAAATACAACAAATGTGAAATTAGACCCATCCTACCAAGCATGTAGGGCCTACTGAAATGTCAAGATAACAAATTTCTACTCTATAGCTATACTGCTATAGTGGAATGGAGTGGCAGTCAGGGGTCAGTAGCCTATATGCCAACCATACATCTCAATATGCAAAATATATCTTTACTACACTTTTATCAGGTATTTTTACCCAATGATCAATTAAGAATCCAACTTGATTAAAGTATTGCTGTCAATAGGCTATAGGCTATATAGCTGCTTTCTGTAGCTAATTGCACTTCACACTTCACACCTCTGATTAGCTTCAATGGAAGTAAAGGGGGTAAAATATGAATTGCCATTAGTCAAATTCCATTGTGTGTACCAATTGGCAACAGCTCAGGCAATCCAATTGCCTCAGTGGTGCTCCAGTCAGTCCAGTGAGTGATCCAGTAGTTCAAACTTGTCTGACGGCGGCGCCTCTGGCGGCGGAAATCGGCACTACGGCAAACCGAATTATTCGTTGCCGTGAAGGTACGGTGTATCGTGATGCTAGATACCGCGGTTTATTCGTACCGCAATAAACCGTTGCAGCCCTAATAGCAAGATTATTTATTGTATGATTAGTGTTCCAGCTAGAATTTGAACTGGGATCTGGGCATTCAATTTTCTAGAAATGAGGGCACTTTGCAGAAAAAATAAAAATTTTTCAATTCTTTTTTTTTTTGGGGCATGGCGGACGAGGGTCAAGCATGGCCCAGCGCCATGCTCAAATGGCCTAGCTGAAACACAGATGATTCATGCAAGACTTTTGCACCACTGACCTATAGGAGCAGTGTACAGGTTGGTCCTGGGCTTGTGTTCCCTGAGATAGTACTTGCGCTGCTGCTGTTGGTCATCATCAGTCTCTTCTTCTTCCTCCTCTTCCTCTTCTTCTTCTTCTCCCTCCCCTTCCCCTTCTTCATCTTTTCCTTCTGCCCCTTCCTCTTTTTCTTCTCCTTCTTCACCTTCTTCTTCAGTGGTGTCTACATCAAGCAAGGTATAATACATCATGCATGAATTAATTACCATCTATATTCAAACCGTCAATGACATTATGTTTATCTCGGTACAAATGAAGCCCAACAGCATTACGTTCACCATACCAAGAGAAACTGACAAGTTGATTTTTTTCAGACGCAACTACTGGAACTCAACAATAAATGACAAAACTTAAATATTAAATGGGAAAACTTTAGTATACAGAATCTGATGTATCAATTACCTGATCCACTCTCTTGGGAGTCCTTAGACTCCTGCTCCCTCATATTGAACGTACTCCTTGTGGATCGTCTAGTTCGCTTTACACGGCTGTACATATCCATTCCCTCCTGAAAATAAAATCAATTTGCAAATTCAGTATCGCAAGAGCCAAGAAGTATCGGAAGAAATGCTTTACATTATTATAGCGTTTTTTAAAAGTTGGTCTTCTTTTCTGAATGAGGTAAACCAGGTGTAGGAGCAAAACTTCATATCCACCCCATTTAAATTCCTTGTTTAATAACTCACAAAAGAGGATATATAAAGGAGCAATTTCAGGAACGTTGAATCTCCTGCTAAGAAATGACATAATAATGACATTCTAGACTTTCATTAGCTACTTGCTACTTAGCAAGCTGGTGATTGTATCCAAATCCGGCTAAACAGCTAAATAAATTACTGATTGTAATTGAAATTGATAACATCAGAGGTAAAGAGACGGAAAGCTAACTGGCAGGCATAAGAGTCAATTGGACATACCTCATCATCTTCAGTCGTTGCCTCAACTTCGATGTGAGTTCTTTTCCTGCGGAACCTATGATGTTCATGAATCCTATCTTGTTCCTCTTGCAGCTCAGAAACGATGGCCAGATGTTTATCGATCAAACTTTGGTTGAAAGTATCGTATGTCAGTCTTCGCTGCCTGGTACTTCTCCTCACTCCATCATCATACATCATGCCATTGTAATGACTGGTGCTCGCATAGTCTACAACGATAAAAACATTGTGATTATGCAACAACAAAAACGAATTAATGGAAACATCCTTCAATCAATTTTTAAATCATATTCATAAGTTCTCACTTTTCTGAGATTCCGCGGGTTGTCTTCTTCTACTTCTGGTCGATTTAGTTTCACTGACAAATTCCTGCCTTGGACTGGAATGCTGTATTCGGGAAGGCTCCTCAATATCTGATTCATAACCCTGCAAAACATTTTCACATACTTAACTCCAATCTTCACACAATCCATAAAACTAGTCCTAGTGCAGTGTTTTTCCACTGACCTAAATTCAATGTCAAAGCTCAAAATGCATCTTCCCCACTCACATTGACGTCTGCATTGTAGTTGTGCCTTCTGGTTTGTCTGCCAGACAAAGACACAAAAGTATCTCCGTCATCCTGGTTCCTTGTCTTCACCATTTTTTCCTTGGGGAGTTGAGAAAACTCAAGGATGTGGATTCATAACACATTCAACAGCTGTCACGTCATACCATTCCTGTCTCATTCAAAGCAAAGTCACCACCAATCTCTTCCATTGAACGACAACAAACTGCAAAATAACGCATCAAGCAAAAAGACAGTTTAATTTCTAGTAGTTTCCTGACAATCAGAATGAATGAAGCTGCATGATCTGTCTAACTCTGACAAAATTGGAGAACTTCATAGATTGTTTTGAATTTGAAGACAAAAATGGCGGGAACCAATGTTTGAACCATTAACCAATGCATCCACAGCGAATAGCGTCTAAAACCGGCCAGATATGTCACACTTCTCTTCCTGAACATACGCGATAGCTTTACTTGGTAAATATTCGTTCAAATTACGCACGATTAACTGATTTAACGTTCTCTTTGTTTGGTCACCTGCCTGTCTCCACCGAACCGGAAGTCCGTCTGCACGCGTCCTCTACCGACATACCATAAAATGTGGAGAGCCATTGGCGGAGCCGCACAAGCCCACCATACAAACCAAAGTAATGACACTAAGTCATATTGCAATGTTGAAATATATTTTTTTTAAATCAATTGCCGACCATGTAAATGTTGAAATTTAAACGAAAGGACCCGGCCAGAATGATGATTGGATCTCGAGGGAGGCTACGTATTTTTTGATTTTTTGTTGAAAAAAAAATTGCTTCCTCCCTTTACGAGCGCACCGTAATTTGTAATAAAAAAGATTTGTCGCTCCTAGTACTAGTATGAAAAAAAATAGTTGTCCATAGAATGCGTAGCTACACTATTCAATTTCAACCTGCTGGGCTCATGCAGTTTGATTCAATTTGTCTTCGACCCCCCCAACCCCCCCCCTCATGGTAGGACTACGTCGGGTACATGGTACACTTTTTAATATTCAGCATGTCCGGATCATCCGTAATTTGGTAATTATCATGTCACATGACATAATACTTATGTCCTGCAATTGCATACATATATATCCCAGGTGTGACAGTACTTAGTAGCTGGGTCATGCATTCTTAAAATCTCAATTGCTCATAATTATACTATCCTGTTGATTCGGGTTAACTTTTTTAACATAACGAGTATACAGACTTTTGACATTTCATTTATTTTTCATTTTCAGGGGTCACACATCAATTGTACACATTTACATATAAAGCAAGTACAATTCACTTAATTAAAACATACAAAATTTAACTTGAAGCTGACCAAATGATAATTGGGCTATGGATTTTACCCCTGGGACAAACTTGTTTTTTGCACTGGAAATGACAACCAACAATTTTTTAACGTCCAAAGGACTGACAAACTTTATGGTAGTAGTACTCCTGGCAGCTACAGGTTGAAACAAAGTTTTTATTTTTGTGTGTAGGCTAGTGTGCCAAAAACTTAATTTTTAGTGAGGGCTATTCCATTTAAAAACCTGGGGGTGGGGTGGTCAGGTTACATTTTTGACCCCCCTCAAGCATCTAAAGTGAATTATTTTCGACCCCCCCCCCCCACGTGCATTAAATGCAAATTTTTTACCCACCCCACATGCATCAAATAAAAATTTTATTATTACAATGCGTAAGCCTTCATGGAGCGATAATGCACCCCCAAACATCTAAAGCGATTTCTTTTGCATCCCACCATACATCTGAAGCGAATTTCCGCCGATCCCTACATCCATCTTACGAAAAATAAATCAACCTGACCACCCCCCTCCCAGGTTTTTAAATGGAATAGCCCTGACAAGGAGAGAAAAATTTTTTATTCACAAAAAATCCATTGCCGCCCCCCCTCCAGGGATTCATCTGGTCAGCTTCTTATATTATAATCATTTTATACATCATTTTATACACGTGTATGTATATCAATGTCTTTGAATATGGCCGCCAGCAGCCTGAACATGCTGAATTGAATGTCATGGTCATGTCTTAAATAAAACATAAAAGATCTTTTGGACATAACAAGTATATAATTAACGAATAATATATGTCTTTTAAATCTAAGAAAGTAAAGGACTTATCACAAATTAAATGAGAATCATGAAGGATTTTCAGAATTCAGGCATTTTAGCAAGTTCTCTGCTTGACTAGTGGACCATCCCATTCCTTTAAGGGGTCCATTGCAAGCATTAAGATAACTTTTCAACAACGTCTCTCCAACTTCTCTGTAGTTTTCCCAATTGTACTTGGACTGATCTTCAGGAGTAGACCAACGGTGATACCAAGAGCACAATTCACCTCCATAAATCAGAGCAAGAACGTGGGTGTCACTGAAGATACCTGAAGAAGACAGAAAATGAGTAAGAAAAGAATCATACCACGCCTTGCCTTTCATCGGCCCAGAATCATGCCAAATTAAGTTGAGAGCTGGAGTATTTACAGTGCATTTTAATAGATATATATATAAGCTTAAAGGGCCGACCAGATGACCTTTGGGGGCGGGGGCGGGGGGGCTATGGATTTTTGGCGAAAAAAAAGTTTGTTTCCCACTTGACACTGAAAAAAAAGTTTGTTCAGCACATGAAAAAAAAAATTGTTTCCACCTACAGCTAGGGTACCGTAATGTTAAAATTGCAATAAAAACGTTTGTCACTCGTTCCCATGCGAAAAAATAGCTCACAAGCAGGGGGTAAAATCCATAGCCACCCTAAAGTATCGTAAGGTTGGTCCGTAAGGCTTTATATTTCTGTGAAAGCAAAACCTGTCGGAATCAATGATTACTCAGTTTATTTGGGGCCAATCTTCAGGCCACTTTATGAAAAGGTCTATTGGACCAAACTAAAAATATTGTGATTATTTTAATTAATTTTTAATTATTATCGTAATATATAACACTAGCGCACAGCATTATTCAAAATTAATTACACATGTATTTCAACTGAATAATGATTTTTAAAAATAGTATAATAGGACTTTCTAAACAATCTAATATAAATACCTCGACTTAGCAAAGAATGGATATGCTGGTCGTTAGTGATGACTTGATTTTTTGGCAAATTTAGAGGACTCCTGATAGCCATCATCGCTTGCAAGTGCTTCACCCCATCATGACAATACTGCAACAAATCACATTCAGACATAGAAGAATTAAGGTATTATAGCATTTTTTAAACTTTGTAATTTGAATTATGAATAATTTATCTTATTCTAATCTTTCACATACCTTGATGAAAGTAGAATGCTTCTTTCTCCTCTCAGGTTCATCTTGAGCCAAGGTACAACAGTACATGTAGCACAGAGCTCCTTTTCTCCACTGTATACATTCGAAGACCTCCTCACTGAGAATTTCAGTAACCTACAAATTACTAACTCTTGTTAATATGATAATGATGATTGGATTTGAATTTTACGAATTACTTCATGTCATGACCAAAACTATACTGGTAATTGAATCTGGTGCAAACAGGTTTCAATCAAATACCTTGGTGTCCACGCCAAGCCACCTTTTCACACAAATTTCAGGTCTGTCAAGGTCGTCTGTAAAAAGACATCAAGTACTATATAATCATGTAGATATTTAAACCAGACATTTCATCCACCATTGAAACACTCATCACATCACTTTGAACGTTCTGAATGTTCAATTCCAGCACTCCACAACTTTAACATGAACTCATTCCAGTATCATGCTATCAATTGTGAAAAGAAACATAATATATTCTTAACATTTTATAAATTTATATAAAATTATTTCTTACCAAAGAGAGATGTCAATTCAGTCTCTGTATCAGGGCCATCAAAATCAGCATCGACAAGTTGATTTTCTTTGTAAAATGTGACATCAAGAACAGCCTGGAAGAATGCAAAATCAATATTTAACTAAGTCAGAACTAGTTAACATCTAAAGCTCTGAACCAGGAAGAACTTTGCATAAAATATAGATAATTTTGTCTTGACATGAATAGTGACATAATTAACTCATTTAAAAAACATTTAAGATATCCCTGCCGGGTATAAGATACAAAAATCATGGGTGACATGCTCACACCTGCAACAGCTAAAAACTCCTCCCCTAGCGATCCTACTCACCTTAACTATCCACCTATCCTAATTGATCTATCCTGTCCTTCTGATAACAGCAAATAACAGTGAAACAGCTCCCTTATTTACGTTTCCTGCCTCTACTGTTTTTCTCTACCAGGGGTGCATGAATCTCCATTGTAGTTCACTGACTGCTCACGCAAGAGGCTGGCGCCACAGTCTCTCTTCCCGCCAAAACCATCTACACACGTCACCTGCTTTCCATGCCTGCACACTGGCTGACCCACTTCTACTCATTGTATCTTCGTCATCTTACCCTCATTTTAAAGATTTTCATCATTTCCCTGTCCATATTTCCACTGCCATCACTGGCAATCTACCTCTTCATTTTCACATATAATGGCCGGTCGGGAGGGGGGGGGCCTCCATGTCTATAAGTAATATTTCACTACTCTTCAACCCTCGGCCATGCAAGGTTCACTACGACAGCTAAGAGGTCAACAATTAGGACAAAACCAATCCGCCTGTTTCATCAATGTGCACATTGCTCACCTTAGGCGTACCAGACAGATTCCACATCTGCATCTGCCATTATCGTTTGTTGGGGAGGGGGGTCTTCATCCCCCTAAACATGTGCCTCAATGGGCATTACTAGTATACATATTTGTATTAAAGAATTCTTTGGCCATTTTAATTTATTGATCAGTGTTGACAGTAATAAGTTTCCAGTGTATCTCCCCAGACCTCTCTTGAAAAACCTATCCACTTTCTTATGTCACACCAGTTAAAAATGTATCACTACAAATTTCTTAAAACGGTAACGATGTCATATAGGTCAATATACTGAGACTTAGCAATTATTTCAGTTTGTAAGGATATGGCCGCGGAGGTCAATTAAGAGGGAAAGAAAATTGACACCAATCAGAAATGTCACTTGAGCCGAATGAGCTCCCCCTTCACAGTGCATTTTTTAACATAGTAACTGTTGACAAATTTGGTATCCCAGCCATTTCCAAATTGGCATCACTGGGAGACCAACTTTTTTCCAGAGACCCTCCACAATTTCTCATCCGGTTGTCTTAGTTTGTAGTTATTGGCTGCATTTGAAACCAATTGCTTCTTCCTCTCATATCAAAATATTCTTCACTGTCTGTACAAAGTACTTTTGCCACAGTCATCTTTCTGACTTCCAAACAATTTGTTGAACTCCTTTTGGAGGTAACCAGCGTGACCCCTAAATTAACAAGCTGATCTATAGATGTCGTGCATCAGATGCTACAAAGTTCAGTTGGTCTCCCAATCGAAAACCCTTAAAAATACGCTGTGCACCTTGATGCAGGTTATTGAGATAATGTGAAAATTGACAAAAGCAAATTCAAGACCTATCCTATCATTCCTATGAGACAAGAGTTACATAATCTTGTAACACAGTTAATACACAGTTAATACACAAATTGACAATCGTTGATAACCCGGACATACCTTTGAAAATGACTGCAGCCAGACTGACATTTCGGCTTTGCCGTTGCTCTTTGGTGTGAGAAGACCCTCGCAAGCTCTTTTGGCTTTTTCAAGAACTTCCTCACCTGAAATTCATTTATATTTAAATAAATATTTTAAAGTTAGGAAAAAATCCAATACAGGATATGCCATCTAAAAGCACTGGCGGGGGTGGGGGGCTGAAAGTGCCACCATAAAAACAACTTTTCCACCCCTGGCCTTCCCCTCCCATTGTAACCCAGTAGGCCCATGTGCATGCAGGGACAGTAAACCTCATCTTCTTCTTTTTATATTTGGCACAATCCAAGGACAGGTGTACGCTCAACTAGGCGACAAACCAACTAGGGACACCCATCAGTACCAACTAGGTGACCAGAAATCTAGGTGACAAGCAGTTCCAACTAGGTGACACAAATTTACACAGCACTTCCAACTAGGTGGCACAAGTTCACAAAACACATCCAACTAGGTGACAATACATTTCCTAATTGACCACCATTGAACTTGAAGGTGATCTGTCACCTGGTTGGTATCCCCAATAAAATATGTGTCACCTGGATGGTATCTGGGGGGGGGGGGGCATCCTAGTTGTCCAAAAAGTGTAGCCTATTTGGTAGTGGTATGTCACCAAGTTGGTTGTCGCCTAGTTGGTAGTGATGTAGCCTAGTTGTCTGTCGTCTAGATGACCGGCAATCACCATCCTTGCAAGGACATCTCGCCAAGGGAGAAAATACCCCCCGCTGCTCAGGTGTTTGCCACGATGCAACTACAAATCGCTTCAGAGGAAACTGGCAACTAGGCCTACATGCAATACATGCATATCAAACCAAGCAAAACCCGGTCCGCACATAGCTACCCACAACTGCATTTTAATAAGACCGGCAGATCGGAAAACGTTTCCCAGGGAAATGTCTAGGTTTTCTTGCAACTATTGTGATAAAAGTCAAACGGCTGCCATTCCACACTGGCTTTATACCTGGAGATGACTGTAAATAGACCGAACACTTCTCAAGGACTGCTTTTATCTCATTTTTCATTTCCAAGTTTACATCTTCATCTCCTAAGGCCGCCGCCATTTTGACCATTCTCACAAGATCACGTGATCATGAAGATTTGACTCACAGATGGCGCAACCCAAAAAAAGTGACGAGGCTCCCCTTGCAACCACATTGAAATGAGCCCTCGTTGTTGGCCGCCATTAGCGGTAAAAGATAATAGCCGCACCACAGCCTATTTGGTGTCCTGGAGAGTTCCGTTTCACCGCAAAATCGTAAGAGGGCGCCGCGGGACGAACTAATTGCCGGACTAATAAAATGGGTATACAATTTGCAGCCTGCTGAAAGAAATCAATAAAATGGAAGGATAGATCCATCTGCAGGTTACCATTTGCAGTTGTTCTACTGTTTTGTTTCTTTACTTGTTGATGTGTGGTAATTTGAGCTGACACAGACCTGTGGCAGTGAATGAATACACCTTGAATCACTGATCATATCATATTGCCATGTTAATGTAGAAGGCATGTCGATTGGCCTAGGCATGGCTGGAAAGAGTAGGGATTCGGGCATATCTTTGCCTGGAAATTTCTAAATATCACTGGAAATTTTTGAAAAAAATCTAAATTTCTGATTATGAGTAGTCGCATGATTCGCAATCATCTGTGGGAATTTTGTCGCACTTGGTAAAATTGCCTGGAAACTGACATTTTTTCCAGCCTTGGGCCTAGGCCTACATTATATATTGTCATAATACAAATAGCACATCACAAGGCACAGCTGGGCCATTAACTGTAATTTGGGGTTGGGGAGATGGTGACAGCCACAATTTTTTTTTATATCAATAAAAGGTGTGCTGCATCTGCACCGAGGGGGCGACCATCAGGTATCCGAGGGGGGGGGCATGAAGTTCTCCTCAGTGTGAGATTAATTATTTATTTTAAGGTCATGGTGGCAGTATTCCTATTTATTCCTAAATCAAGCAACAGCTAGTTAAGAAAAACCCCTGTTATTTAAAGACTGCCCAAAAGGAATTTTTCATTTGGTCAAAACAGAGCAAGAAATAATTTATTTTTAAAAAGTCAAATTGCCCCTCCCCCAATATTAAATGGTCACCCCCAAACGGCAAACGCCCAATTATAAGCTCTTCTAAATGAATCTCAAAGGATTTACTGCAGAAGGACAATGATTTAGCAAATATTTGATGGTGAGGAATCTAAGGGGCCGACCAGATGGTCTTTGGGGTGGGGGGGCTATGGATATTTGGTGAAAAAAAGAGATTGTTTCCCTCTTGACACTGAAAAAAAAAGTTTGTTTAGCACGTGGAAATAAAAAAAAAAGTTTGTTTCCACCTGTAGCTAGGGTACCGTAATTTTAAAATTGCGATAAAAAAGTTTGTCGCGAGTGCAGCATGCGAAAAAATTGTTCGTCGACGGGTCGCGAAAGAAAGAAAAAGTTCGTCCCGGGGTAAAAGTCCATAGCCCCCCCCCAACTATCGTCTGGTCGGCCCCTAATAGGCCTATAATTGGTCAAATTTTTTTGTGTCCAATTTCAAATACTGCTATAATAAGAGACCCAAGCACCCACATTGAAATGCGGCACATGTCTCACAGATTTTTTAGCGAAAGAATCCAACAATTCTATATTTTGGACAGGCTGAAATGGCTAGGCACAATGAAATTGGCCTACATTTCGAATTGGGAATTTAGTTGGTTTTCTCGCCCTTATGGTTTCATTTTGGCCCAATGGTTCTGAGAACCCAGCCCTCAATATTGAAACGTGACACTGACACATCTCAGATTTTTTAGCAAAAAATGCATGCGCTTTTTAGTTTGGACTGGTCACTGGCCTGAGGATTGTCTCAAAAATGGCTAGGCATATTGAGTTTGGCCTGACTAAATGGGGAATTTTGTTGGCTTTCCAACCTATATGGTTTCATGTTGGCTTAATGGTTCTGAATACTCAGCCCTCAATGTTGAAAGGTAAAAAATCGCACATTTTTCAACAAAAAAATGCATGCTTCTTTCTCCTTGGTCTGGCTTAAAGGTGGTTTCAAAAATGGCTAGGCATATTGAGTTTGGCCTGACTAGGTAGGGAATTTTGTTGGCTTTCCAACCTATATGGTTTCACTTTGGCGCAATGGTTCTGAATACTCAGCCAGCAATGTTGAAAGTTGAAAAATTGCACATTTTTCAATAAAAAAATGGATGCTTCTTTCTCCTTGGTCTGGCTTAAAGGTGGTTTCAAAAATGGCTAGGCATATTGAGTTTGGCCTGACTAAGTAGGGAATTTTGTTGGCTTTCCAACCTATATGGTTTCATTTTGGCGCAATGGTTCTGAATATTCAGCCAGCAATGTTGAAAGGTAAAAAATCGCACATTTTTTAACAAAAAATGCATACATGTTTCTGTGTGGACTGGCTTGAAGATGGTTTCAAAAATGGCTAGGCATATTGAGTTATGCCTGACTAAATGGGGAATTTTGTTGGCTTTCCAACCTATATGGTTTCATGTTGGCCTAATGGTTCTGAATACTCAGCCCTCAATGTTGAAAGGTAAAAAATCGCACATTTTTTAACAAAAAAATGCATACATCTTTCTGTGTGGACTGGCTTAAAGGTGGTTTCAAAAATGGCTAGGCATATTGAGTTTGGCCGGACTAAGTAGGGAATTTTGTTGGCTTTCCAACATATATGGTTTCATTTTGGCGCAATGGTTCTGAATACTCAGCCAGCAATGTTGAAAGGTAAAAAATCGCACATTTTTTAACCAAAAAATGCATACATGTTTCTGTGTGGACTGGCTTAAAGGTGGTTTCAAAAATGGCTAGGCATATTGAGTTTGGCCTGACTAAGTAGGGAATTTTGTTGGCTTTCCAACATATATGGTTTCATTTTGGCGCAATGGATCTGAATACTCAGCCAGCAATGTTGAAAGTTGAAAAATCGCACATTTTTCAAAAAAAAAAAACATGCTTCTTTCTCCTTGGTCTGGCTTAAAGGTGGTTTCAAAAATGGCTAGGCATATTGAGTTTAGCCTGAATAAGTAGGGAATTTTGTTGGCTTTCCAACCTATATGGTTTCATTTTGGCGCAATGGTTCTGAATACTCAGCCAGCATTGTTGAAAGTTGAAAAATCGCACATTTTTCAACAAAAAAATGGATGCTTCTTTCTACTTGGTCTGGCTTAAAGGTGGTTTCAAAAATGGCTAGGCATATTGAGTTTGGCCTGACTAAGTAGGGAATTTTGTTGGCTTTCCAACCTATATGGTTTCATTTTGGCGCAATAGTTCTGAATACTCAGCCAGCAATGTTGAAAGGTAAAAAATCGCACATTTTTTAACAAAAAATGCATACATCTTTCTGTGTGGACTGGCTTAAAGGTGGTTTCAAAAATGGCTAGGCATATTGAGTTTGGCCTGACTAAGTAGGGAATTTTGTTGGCTTTCCAACATATATGGTTTCATTTTGGCGCAATGGTTCTGAATACTCAGCCAGCAATGTTTTAAGGTAAAAAATCACACATTTTTTAACAAAAAAATGCTTGCATCTTTCTGCGTGGTCTGGCTTAAAGGTGGTTAAAAAAATGGCTATGCATATTGAGTTTGGCCTGACTAGGTAGGGAATTTTGTTGGCTTTCCAACCTATATGGTTTCATTGTGGCGCAATGGTTCTGAATACTCAGCCAGCAATGTTGAAAGGTAAAAAATCGCACATTTTTCAACAAAAAAATGGATGCTTCTTTCTCCTTCGACTGGCTTAAAGGTGGTTTCAAAAATGGCTAGGCATATTGAGTTTGGCCTGACTAAGTAGGGAATTTTGTTGGCTTTCCAACTTATATGGTTTCATTTTGGCGCAATGGTTCTGAATACTCAGCCAGCAATTTTTAAAGTTGAAAAATTGCACATTTTTCAACAAAAAAATGGATGCTTCTTTCTCCTTGGTCTGGCTTAAAGGTGGTTTCAAAAATGGCTAGGCATATTGAGTTTGGCCGGACTAAGTAGGGAATTTTGTTGGCTTTCCAACCTATATGGTTTCATTTTGGCGCAATTGTTCTGAATACTCAGCCAGCAATGTTGAAAGTTGAAAAATCGCACATTTTTCAACAAAAAAATGGATGCTTCTTTCTCCTTGGTCTGGCTTAAAGGTGGTTTCAAAAATGGCTAGGCATATTGAGTTTGGCCTGACTAAGTAGGAAATTTTGTTGGCTTTCCAACCTATATGGTTTCATTTTGGCGCAATGGTTCTGAATACTCAGCCAGCAATGTTGAAAGTTGAAAAATCGCACATTTTTCAACAAAAAAAATGGATGCTTCTTTCTACTTGGTCTGGCTTAAAGGTGGTTTCAAAAATGGCTAGGCATATTGAGTTTGGCCTGACTAAGTAGGGAATTTTGTTGGCTTTCCAACCTATATGGTTTCATTTTGGCGCAATGGTTCTGAATACTCAGCCAGCAATGTTGAAAGTGGAAAAATCGCACATTTTTCAACAAAAAAATGGATGCTTCTTTCTCCTTGGTCTGGCTTAAAGGTGGTTTCAAAAATGGCTAGGCATATTGAGTTTGGCCTGACTAAGTAGGGAATTTTGTTGGCTTTCCAACCTATATGGTTTCATTTTGGCGCAATGGTTCTGAATACTCAGCCAGCAATGTTGAAAGTTGAAAAATCAGACATTTTTCAACAAAAAAATGGATGCTTCTTTCTCCTTGGTCTGGCTTAAAGGTGGTTTCAAAAATGGCTAGGCATATTGAGTTTGGCCTGACTAAGTAGGGAATTTTGTTGGCTTTCCAACCTATATGGTTTCATTTTGGCGCAAAAGTTCTGAATACTCAGCCCTCAATGTTGAAAGGTAAAAAATCGCACATTTTTTAACAAAAAAATGCATACATGTTTCTGTGTGGACTGGCTTAAAGGTGGTTTCAAAAATGGCTAGGCATATTGAGTTTGGCCTGACTAAGTAGGGAATTTTGTTGGCTTTCCAACATATATGGTTTCATTTTGGCGCAATGGTTCTGAATACTCAGCCAGCAATGTTGAAAGGTAAAAAATCTCACATTTTTTAACCAAAAAATGCATACATGTTTCTGTGTGGACTGGCTTAAAGGTGGTTTCAAAAATGGCTAGGCATATTGAGTTTGGCCTGACTAAGTAGGGAATTTTGTTGGCTTTCCAACATATATGGTTTCATTTTGGCGCAATGGTTCTGAATACTCAGCCAGCAATGTTGAAAGGTAAAAAATCGCACATTTTTCAACAAAAAAATGGATGCTTCTTTCTCCTTGGTCTGGCTTAAAGGTGGTTTCAAAAATGGCTAGGCATATTGAGTTTGGCCTGACTAAGTAGGGAATTTTGTTGGCTTTCCAACTTATATGGTTTCTTTTTGGCGCAATGGTTCTGAATACTCAGCCAGCAATGTTGAAAGTTGAAAAATCGCACATTTTTCAACAAAAAAAAAACATGCTTCTTTCTCCTTGGTCTGGCTTAAAGGTGGTTTCAAAATTGGCTAGGCATATTGAGTTTGGCCTGACTAAGTAGGGAATTTTGTTGGCTTTCCAACCTATATGGTTTCATTTTGGCGCAATGGTTCTGAATACTCAGCCAGCAATGTTGAAAGTTGAAAAATCGCACATTTTTCAAAAAAAAAAAAACATGCTTCTTTCTCCTTGGTCTGGCTTAAAGGTGGTTTCAAAAATGGCTAGGCATATTGAGTTTGGCCTGACTAAGTAGGGAATTTTGTTGGCTTTCCAACCTATATGGTTTCATTTTGGCGCAATGGTTCTGAATACTCAGCCAGCATTGTTGAAAGTTGAAAAATCGCACATTTTTCAACAAAAAAATGGATGCTTCTTTCTCCTTGGTCTGGCTTAAAGGTGGTTTCAAAAATGGCTAGTCATATTGAGTTTGGCCTGACTAAGTAGGGAATTTTGTTGGCTTTCCAACCTATATGGTTTCATTTTGGCGCAATAGTTCTGAATACTCAGCCAGCAATGTTGAAAGGTAAAAAATCGCACATTTTTTAACAAAAAATGCATACATCTTTCTGTGTGGACTGGCTTAAAGGTGGTTTCAAAAATGGCTAGGCATATTGAGTTTGGCCTGACTAAGTAGGGAATTTTGTTGGCTTTCCAACATATATGGTTTCATTTTGGCGCAATGGTTCTGAATACTCAGCCAGCAATGTTTTAAGGTAAAAAATCACACATTTTTTAACAAAAAAATGCTTGCATCTTTCTGCGTGGTCTGGCTTAAAGGTGGTTAAAAAAATGGCTATGCATATTGAGTTTGGCCTGACTAGGTAGGGAATTTTGTTGGCTTTCCAACCTATATGGTTTCATTGTGGCGCAATGGTTCTGAATACTCAGCCAGCAATGTTGAAAGGTAAAAAATCGCACATTTTTCAACAAAAAAATGGATGCTTCTTTCTCCTTCGACTGGCTTAAAGGTGGTTTCAAAAATGGCTAGGCATATTGAGTTTGGCCTGACTAAGTAGGGAATTTTGTTGGCTTTCCAACTTATATGGTTTCATTTTGGCGCAATGGTTCTGAATACTCAGCCAGCAATTTTTAAAGTTGAAAAATTGCACATTTTTCAACAAAAAAATGGATGCTTCTTTCTCCTTGGTCTGGCTTAAAGGTGGTTTCAAAAATGGCTAGGCATATTGAGTTTGGCCGGACTAAGTAGGGAATTTTGTTGGCTTTCCAACCTATATGGTTTCATTTTGGCGCAATTGTTCTGAATACTCAGCCAGCAATGTTGAAAGTTGAAAAATCGCACATTTTTCAACAAAAAAATGGATGCTTCTTTCTCCTTGGTCTGGCTTAAAGGTGGTTTCAAAAATGGCTAGGCATATTGAGTTTGGCCTGACTAAGTAGGAAATTTTGTTGGCTTTCCAACCTATATGGTTTCATTTTGGCGCAATGGTTCTGAATACTCAGCCAGCAATGTTGAAAGTTGAAAAATCGCACATTTTTCAACAAAAAAAATGGATGCTTCTTTCTACTTGGTCTGGCTTAAAGGTGGTTTCAAAAATGGCTAGGCATATTGAGTTTGGCCTGACTAAGTAGGGAATTTTGTTGGCTTTCCAACCTATATGGTTTCATTTTGGCGCAATGGTTCTGAATACTCAGCCAGCAATGTTGAAAGTGGAAAAATCGCACATTTTTCAACAAAAAAATGGATGCTTCTTTCTCCTTGGTCTGGCTTAAAGGTGGTTTCAAAAATGGCTAGGCATATTGAGTTTGGCCTGACTAAGTAGGGAATTTTGTTGGCTTTCCAACCTATATGGTTTCATTTTGGCGCAATGGTTCTGAATACTCAGCCAGCAATGTTGAAAGTTGAAAAATCAGACATTTTTCAACAAAAAAATGGATGCTTCTTTCTCCTTGGTCTGGCTTAAAGGTGGTTTCAAAAATGGCTAGGCATATTGAGTTTGGCCTGACTAAGTAGGGAATTTTGTTGGCTTTCCAACCTATATGGTTTCATTTTGGCGCAAAAGTTCTGAATACTCAGCCCTCAATGTTGAAAGGTAAAAAATCGCACATTTTTTAACAAAAAAATGCATACATGTTTCTGTGTGGACTGGCTTAAAGGTGGTTTCAAAAATGGCTAGGCATATTGAGTTTGGCCTGACTAAGTAGGGAATTTTGTTGGCTTTCCAACATATATGGTTTCATTTTGGCGCAATGGTTCTGAATACTCAGCCAGCAATGTTGAAAGGTAAAAAATCTCACATTTTTTAACCAAAAAATGCATACATGTTTCTGTGTGGACTGGCTTAAAGGTGGTTTCAAAAATGGCTAGGCATATTGAGTTTGGCCTGACTAAGTAGGGAATTTTGTTGGCTTTCCAACATATATGGTTTCATTTTGGCGCAATGGTTCTGAATACTCAGCCAGCAATGTTGAAAGGTAAAAAATCGCACATTTTTCAACAAAAAAATGGATGCTTCTTTCTCCTTGGTCTGGCTTAAAGGTGGTTTCAAAAATGGCTAGGCATATTGAGTTTGGCCTGACTAAGTAGGGAATTTTGTTGGCTTTCCAACTTATATGGTTTCTTTTTGGCGCAATGGTTCTGAATACTCAGCCAGCAATGTTGAAAGTTGAAAAATCGCACATTTTTCAACAAAAAAAAAACATGCTTCTTTCTCCTTGGTCTGGCTTAAAGGTGGTTTCAAAATTGGCTAGGCATATTGAGTTTGGCCTGACTAAGTAGGGAATTTTGTTGGCTTTCCAACCTATATGGTTTCATTTTGGCGCAATGGTTCTGAATACTCAGCCAGCAATGTTGAAAGTTGAAAAATCGCACATTTTTCAAAAAAAAAAAAACATGCTTCTTTCTCCTTGGTCTGGCTTAAAGGTGGTTTCAAAAATGGCTAGGCATATTGAGTTTGGCCTGACTAAGTAGGGAATTTTGTTGGCTTTCCAACCTATATGGTTTCATTTTGGCGCAATGGTTCTGAATACTCAGCCAGCATTGTTGAAAGTTGAAAAATCGCACATTTTTCAACAAAAAAATGGATGCTTCTTTCTCCTTGGTCTGGCTTAAAGGTGGTTTCAAAAATGGCTAGTCATATTGAGTTTGGCCTGACTAAGTAGGGAATTTTGTTGGCTTTCCAACCTATATAGTTTCATTTTGGCGCAATGGTTCTGAATACTCAGCCAGCTATGTTGAAAGTTGAAAAATCGAACATTTTTCAACAAAAAAATGGATGCTTCTTTCTCCTTGGTCTGGCTTAAAGGTGGTTTCAAAAATGGCTAGGCATATTGAGTTTGGCCTGACTAAGTAGGGAATTTTGTTGGCTTTCCAACCTATATGGTTTCATTTTGGCGCAATAGTTCTGAATACTCAGCCCTCAATGTTGAAAGGTAAAAAATCGCACATTTTTTAACAAAAAAATGCATACATCTTTCTGTGTGGACTGGCTTAAAGGTGGTTTCAAAAATGGCTAGGCATATTGAGTTTGGCCTGACTAAGTAGGGAATTTTGTTGGCTTTCCAACATATATGGTTTCATTTTGGCGCAATGGTTCTGAATACTCAACCAGCAATGTTGAAAGGTAAAAAATCGCACATTTTTTAACAAAAAATGCATACATGTTTCTGTGTGGACTGGCTTGAAGATGGTTTCAAAAATGGCTAGGCATATTGAGTTTGGCCTGACTAAGTAGGGAATTTTGTTGGCTTTCCAACATATATGGTTTCATTTTGGCGCAATGGTTCTGAATACTCAGCCAGCAATGTTGAAAGGTAAAAAATCGCACATTTTTCAACAAAAAAATGGATGCTTCTTTCTCCTTGGTCTGGCTTAAAGGTGGTTTCAAAAATGGCTAGGCATATTGAGTTTGGCCTGACTAAGTAGGGAATTTTGTTGGCTTTCCAACTTATATGGTTTCTTTTTGGCGCAATGGTTCTGAATACTCAGCCAGCAATGTTGAAAGTTGAAAAATCGCACATTTTTCAACAAAAAAAACATGCTTCTTTCTCCTTGGTCTGGCTTAAAGGTGGTTTCAAAATTGGCTAGGCATATTGAGTTTGGCCTGACTAAGTAGGGAATTTTGTTGGCTTTCCAACCTATATGGTTTCATTTTGGCGCAATGGTTCTGAATACTCAGCCAGCAATGTTGAAAGTTGAAAAATCGCACATTTTTCAAAAAAAAAAAAACATGCTTCTTTCTCCTTGGTCTGGCTTAAAGGTGGTTTCAAAAATGGCTAGGCATATTGAGTTTAGCCTGACTAAGTAGGAAATTTTGTTGGCTTTCCAACCTATATGGTTTCATTTTGGCGCAATGGTTCTGAATACTCAGCCAGCAATGTTGAAAGTTGAAAAATCGCACATTTTTCAACAAAAAAATGGATGCTTCTTTCTCCTTGGTCTGGCTTAAAGGTGGTTTCAAAAATGGCTAGTCATATTGAGTTTGGCCTGACTAAGTAGGGAATTTTGTTGGCTTTCCAACCTATATAGTTTCATTTTGGCGCAATGGTTCTGAATACTCAACCAGCAATGTTGAAAGGTAAAAAATCGCACATTTTTTAACAAAAAATGCATACATGTTTCTGTGTGGACTGGCTTGAAGATGGTTTCAAAAATGGCTAGGTATATTGAGTTTGGCCTGACTAAATGGGGAATTTTGTTGGCTTTCCAACCTATATGGTTTCATGTTGGCCTAATGGTTCTGAATACTCAGCCCTCAATGTTGAAAGGTAAAAAATCGCACATGTTTCAACAAATAAATGCATGCTTCTTTCTCCTTGGTCTGGCTTAAAGGTGGTTTCAAAAATGGCTAGGCATATTGAGTTTGGCCGGACTAAGAAGGGAATTTTGTTGGCTTTCCAACCTATATGGTTTCATTTTGGCGCAATTGTTCTGAATACTCAGCCTTCAATGTTGAAAGTTGAAAAATCGCACAATTTTCAACAAAAAAATGGATGCTTCTTTCTCCTTGGTCTGGCTTAAAGGTGGTTTCAAAAATGGCTAGGCATATTGAGTTTGGCCTGACTAAGTAGGAAATTTTGTTGGCTTTCCAACCTATATGGTTTCATTTTGGCGCAATAGTTCTGAATACTCAGCCCTCAATGTTGAAAGGTAAAAAATCGCACATTTTTTAACAAAAAAATGCATACATCTTTCTGTGTGGACTGGCTTAAAGGTGGTTTCAAAAATGGCTAGTCATATTGAGTTTGGCCTGACTAAGTAGGGAATTTTGTTGGCTTTCCAACCTATATAGTTTCATTTTGGCGCAATGGTTCTGAATACTCAGCCAGCAATTTTGAAAGTTGAAAAATCGCACATTTTTCAACAAAAAAAAACATGCTTCTTTCTCCTTCGACTGGCTTAAAGGTGGTTTCAAAAATGGCTAGGCATATTGAGTTTGGCCTGACTAAGTAGGGAATTTTGTTGGCTTTCCAACCTATATGGTTTCATTTTGGCGCAATTGTTCTGAATACTCTGCCAGCATTGTTGAAAGTTGAAAAATCGCACATTTTTCAACAATAAAATGGATGCTTCTTTCTCCTTGGTCTGGCTTAAAGGTGGTTTCAAAAATGGCTAGGCATATTGAGTTTGGCCTGACTAAGTAGGGAATTTTGTTGGCTTTCCAACCTATATGGTTTCATTTTGGCGCAATGGTTCTGAATACTCAGCCAGCAATGTTGAAAGTTGAAAAATCGAACATTTTTCAACAAAAAAATGGATGCTTCTTTCTCCTTGGTCTGGCTTAAAGGTGGTTTCAAAAATGGCTAGGCATATTGAGTTTGGCCTGACTAAGTAGGGAATTTTGTTGGCTTTCCAACCTATATAGTTTCATTTTGGCGCAATGGTTCTGAATACTCAGCCAGCTATGTTGAAAGTTGAAAAATCGAACATTTTTCAACAAAAAAATGGATGCTTCTTTCTCCTTGGTCTGGCTTAAAGGTGGTTTCAAAAATGGCTAGGCATATTGAGTTTGGCCTGACTAAGTAGGGAATTTTGTTGGCTTTCCAACTTATATGGTTTCTTTTTGGCGCAATGGTTCTGAATACTCAGCCAGCAATGTTGAAAGTTGAAAAATCGCACATTTTTCAACAAAAAAAACATGCTTCTTTCTCCTTGGTCTGGCTTAAAGGTGGTTTCAAAATTGGCTAGGCATATTGAGTTTGGCCTGACTAAGTAGGGAATTTTGTTGGCTTTCCAACCTATATGGTTTCATTTTGGCGCAATGGTTCTGAATACTCAGCCAGCAATGTTGAAAGTTGAAAAATCGCACATTTTTCAAAAAAAAAAAAACATGCTTCTTTCTCCTTGGTCTGGCTTAAAGGTGGTTTCAAAAATGGCTAGGCATATTGAGTTTAGCCTGACTAAGTAGGAAATTTTGTTGGCTTTCCAACCTATATGGTTTCATTTTGGCGCAATGGTTCTGAATACTCAGCCAGCAATGTTGAAAGTTGAAAAATCGCACATTTTTCAACAAACAAATGGATGCTTCTTTCTCCTTGGTCTGGCTTAAAGGTGGTTTCAAAAATGGCTAGTCATATTGAGTTTGGCCTGACTAAGTAGGGAATTTTGTTGGCTTTCCAACATATATGGTTTCATTTTAAAGGTGGTTTCAAAAATGGCTAGTCATATTGAGTTTGGCCTGACTAAGTAGGGAATTTTGTTGGCTTTCCAACCTATATAGTTTCATTTTGGCGCAATGGTTCTGAATACTCAGCCAGCTATGTTGAAAGTTGAAAAATCGAACATTTTTCAACAAAAAAATGGATGCTTCTTTCTCCTTGGTCTGGCTTAAAGGTGGTTTCAAAAATGGCTAGGCATATTGAGTTTGGCCTGACTAAGTAGGGAATTTTGTTGGCTTTCCAACTTATATGGTTTCTTTTTGGCGCAATGGTTCTGAATACTCAGCCAGCAATGTTGAAAGTTGAAAAATCGCACATTTTTCAACAAAAAAAACATGCTTCTTTCTCCTTGGTCTGGCTTAAAGGTGGTTTCAAAATTGGCTAGGCATATTGAGTTTGGCCTGACTAAGTAGGGAATTTTGTTGGCTTTCCAACCTATATGGTTTCATTTTGGCGCAATGGTTCTGAATACTCAGCCAGCAATGTTGAAAGTTGAAAAATCGCACATTTTTCAAAAAAAAAAAAACATGCTTCTTTCTCCTTGGTCTGGCTTAAAGGTGGTTTCAAAAATGGCTAGGCATATTGAGTTTAGCCTGACTAAGTAGGAAATTTTGTTGGCTTTCCAACCTATATGGTTTCATTTTGGCGCAATGGTTCTGAATACTCAGCCAGCAATGTTGAAAGTTGAAAAATCGCACATTTTTCAACAAAAAAATGGATGCTTCTTTCTCCTTGGTCTGGCTTAAAGGTGGTTTCAAAAATGGCTAGTCATATTGAGTTTGGCCTGACTAAGTAGGGAATTTTGTTGGCTTTCCAACCTATATAGTTTCATTTTGGCGCAATGGTTCTGAATACTCAGCCAGCTATGTTGAAAGTTGAAAAATCGAACATTTTTCAACAAAAAAATGGATGCTTCTTTCTCCTTGGTCTGGCTTAAAGGTGGTTTCAAAAATGGCTAGGCATATTGAGTTTGGCCTGACTAAGTAGGGAATTTTGTTGGCTTTCCAACCTATATGGTTTCATTTTGGCACAATAGTTCTGAATACTCAGCCCTCAATGTTGAAAGGTAAAAAATCGCACATTTTTTAACAAAAAAATGCATACATCTTTCTGTGTGGACTGGCTTAAAGGTGGTTTCAAAAATGGCTAGGCATATTGAGTTTGGCCTGACTAAGTAGGGAATTTTGTTGGCTTTCCAACATATATGGTTTCATTTGGCGCAATGGTTCTGAATACTCAACCAGCAATGTTGAAAGGTAAAAAATCGCACATTTTTTAACAAAAAATGCATACATGTTTCTGTGTGGACTGGCTTGAAGATGGTTTCAAAAATGGCTAGGCATATTGAGTTTGGCCTGACTAAATGGGGAATTTTGTTGGCTTTCCAACCTATATGGTTTCATGTTGGCCTAATGGTTCTGAATACTCAGCCCTCAATGTTGAAAGGTAAAAAATCGCACATGTTTCAACAAATAAATGCATGCTTCTTTCTCCTTGGTCTGGCTTAAAGGTGGTTTCAAAAATGGCTAGGCATATTGAGTTTGGCCGGACTAAGAAGGGAATTTTGTTGGCTTTCCAACCTATATGGTTTCATTTTGGCGCAATTGTTCTGAATACTCAGCCTTCAATGTTGAAAGTTGAAAAATCGCACAATTTTCAACAAAAAAATGGATGCTTCTTTCTCCTTGGTCTGGCTTAAAGGTGGTTTCAAAAATGGCTAGGCATATTGAGTTTGGCCTGACTAAGTAGGAAATTTTGTTGGCTTTCCAACCTATATGGTTTCATTTTGGCGCAATAGTTCTGAATACTCAGCCCTCAATGTTGAAAGGTAAAAAATCGCACATTTTTTAACAAAAAAATGCATACATCTTTCTGTGTGGACTGGCTTAAAGGTGGTTTCAAAAATGGCTAGTCATATTGAGTTTGGCCTGACTAAGTAGGGAATTTTGTTGGCTTTCCAACCTATATAGTTTCATTTTGGCGCAATGGTTCTGAATACTCAGCCAGCTATGTTGAAAGTTGAAAAATCGAACATTTTTCAACAAAAAAATGGATGCTTCTTTCTCCTTGGTCTGGCTTAAAGGTGGTTTCAAAAATGGCTAGGCATATTGAGTTTGGCCTGACTAAGTAGGGAATTTTGTTGGCTTTCCAACTTATATAGTTTCATTTTGGCGCAATGGTTCTGAATACTCAGCCAGCAATTTTGAAAGTTGAAAAATCGCACATTTTTCAACAAAAAAAAACATGCTTCTTTCTCCTTCGACTGGCTTAAAGGTGGTTTCAAAAATGGCTAGGCATATTGAGTTTGGCCTGACTAAGTAGGGAATTTTGTTGGCTTTCCAACCTATATGGTTTCATTTTGGCGCAATTGTTCTGAATACTCTGCCAGCATTGTTGAAAGTTGAAAAATCGCACATTTTTCAACAATAAAATGGATGCTTCTTTCTCCTTGGTCTGGCTTAAAGGTGGTTTCAAAAATGGCTAGGCATATTGAGTTTGGCCTGACTAAGTAGGGAATTTTGTTGGCTTTCCAACCTATATGGTTTCATTTTGGCGCAATGGTTCTGAATACTCAGCCAGCAATGTTGAAAGTTGAAAAATCGAACATTTTTCAACAAAAAAATGGATGCTTCTTTCTCCTTGGTCTGGCTTAAAGGTGGTTTCAAAAATGGCTAGGCATATTGAGTTTGGCCTGACTAAGTAGGGAATTTTGTTGGCTTTCTGACATATATGGTTTCATATTGGCGCAATGGTTCTGAATACTCAGCCAGCAATGTTGAAAGTTGAAAAATCGCACATTTTTCAACAAAAAAATGGATGCTTCTTTCTTCTTGGTCTGGCTTAAAGGTGGTTTCAAAAATGGCTAGGCATATTGAGTATGGCCTGACTAAGTAGGGAATTTTGTTGGCTTTCCAACCTATATGGTTTCATTTTGGCGCAATGGTTCTGAATACTCAGCCAGCAATGTTGAAAGGTAAAAAATCGCACATTTTTCAACAAAAAAATGCACGCTTCTTTCTCCTTGGACTGGCTTAAAGGTGGTTTCAAAAATGGCTAGGCATATTGAGTTTAGCCTGACTAAGTAGAGAATTTTGTTGGCTTTCCAACCTATATGGTTTCATATCGGCTCAAAGGTTCTGAATACTCAGCCAGCAATGTTGAAAGGTAAAAAATCGCACATTTTTTAACAAAAAATGGATGCTTCTTTCTCCTTGGACTGGCTTAAAGGTAGTTTCAAAAATGGCTAAGCATATTGAGTTTGGCCTGACTAAGTAGGGAATTTTGTTGGCTTTCCAACCTATATGGTTTCATATTGGCGCAATAGTTCTGAATACTCAGCCCTCAATGTTGAAAGGTAAAAAATCGCACATTTTAAACAAAAAAATGCATACATCTTTCTGTGTGGACTGGCTTAAAGGTGGTTTCAAAAATGGCTAGGCATATTGAGTTTGGCCTGACTAAGTAGGGAATTTTGTTGGCTTTCCAACTTATATAGTTTCATTTTGGCGCAATGGTTCTGAATACTCAGCCAGCAATTTTGAAAGTTGAAAAATCGCACATTTTTCAACAAAAAAAAACATGCTTCTTTCTCCTTCGACTGGCTTAAAGGTGGTTTCAAAAATGGCTAGGCATATTGAGTTTGGCCTGACTAAGTAGGGAATTTTGTTGGCTTTCCAACCTATATGGTTTCATTTTGGCGCAATTGTTCTGAATACTCTGCCAGCATTGTTGAAAGTTGAAAAATCGCACATTTTTCAACAATAAAATGGATGCTTCTTTCTCCTTGGTCTGGCTTAAAGGTGGTTTCAAAAATGGCTAGGCATATTGAGTTTGGCCTGACTAAGTAGGGAATTTTGTTGGCTTTCCAACCTATATGGTTTCATTTTGGCGCAATGGTTCTGAATACTCAGCCAGCAATGTTGAAAGTTGAAAAATCGAACATTTTTCAACAAAAAAATGGATGCTTCTTTCTCCTTGGTCTGGCTTAAAGGTGGTTTCAAAAATGGCTAGGCATATTGAGTTTGGCCTGACTAAGTAGGGAATTTTGTTGGCTTTCCGACATATATGGTTTCATATTGGCGCAATGGTTCTGAATACTCAGCCAGCAATGTTGAAAGTTGAAAAATCGCACATTTTTCAACAAAAAAATGGATGCTTCTTTCTTCTTGGTCTGGCTTAAAGGTGGTTTCAAAAATGGCTAGGCATATTGAGTATGGCCTGACTAAGTAGGGAATTTTGTTGGCTTTCCAACCTATATGGTTTCATTTTGGCGCAATGGTTCTGAATACTCAGCCAGCAATGTTGAAAGGTAAAAAATCGCACATTTTTCAACAAAAAAATGCACGCTTCTTTCTCCTTGGACTGGCTTAAAGGTGGTTTCAAAAATGGCTAGGCATATTGAGTTTAGCCTGACTAAGTAGAGAATTTTGTTGGCTTTCCAACCTATATGGTTTCATATCGGCTCAAAGGTTCTGAATACTCAGCCAGCAATGTTGAAAGGTAAAAAATCGCACATTTTTTAACAAAAAATGGATGCTTCTTTCTCCTTGGACTGGCTTAAAGGTAGTTTCAAAAATGGCTAAGCATATTGAGTTTGGCCTGACTAAGTAGGGAATTTTGTTGGCTTTCCAACCTATATGGTTTCATATTGGCGCAATAGTTCTGAATACTCAGCCCTCAATGTTGAAAGGTAAAAAATCGCACATTTTAAACAAAAAAATGCATACATCTTTCTGTGTGGACTGGCTTAAAGGTGGTTTCAAAAATGGCTAGGCATATTGAGTTTGGCCAGAATAAATTGGGAATTTGATTGGCTTTCCAACCTATATGGTTACATTTTGGCCCAATGATTCAGAATATCTAGCCCTCAATGTTGAAATGTACAAAATCGCATATTTTTTAACAAAAAAGAGCATGCATCATCCTATTTGGACTGGTTTAAAGACAGACAGACAGACAGACAAATTCTTTATTGACCTGTGTAAAAAATATACACCCAGCCCTATATGGGCTTACAAGTCATCAAAATAATTCAAAAGTAACTTTAACAACAAATTTTCTGGAAACTACAATATTAAAACATTTACAATCACATATTTACAATATTAAAACATTTACAATCACATATTTACATTATTTAAACAACAAACTTCTTCTTCTATGGAAAGCTTTAAACAAATATTCTGCAGTAAATTTAACTAAATCCTTGGACATCAACAACTTAAATTTTTCTTGCAATGATAAAAAGTAAAAATCTACACAATAATCTAAAACACGAGTTAAAAGTAAATTACGTAAATCGTTATAAGTATTACAATGGAACAAAAAATGATTTTCATCTTCTAGAACATGATGGGAACAAAATTCACAAACTCTATATTCTAATGGTATATCATTGTAACGTCCTGTCTCTATTGCTAATGGTAAAACACCGAACCTAAATTGTGAAAGAACAGACAAATGACCTCTATCATAAATTTTATATACATAATCCTCAGTACCAAATGTAGTTTTAAATTCTCTGTAAGTTCTTAATTTTGGCATGTTAGTTACTTGATTTTTCCAGTTGGTTTTATAAATTTCCATCAGTTGACGTTGTGCATTTTCTAGGTTAATAGGTAAATTTTCTACAAAATTTTGAGTAAGATTCAATTTAGTGAATATTTGTAAAACCTCATTACTCCAATTTCTCTTGTTAATTTGTTTATCAACTTCAAACACTTGCTTTGTCAGTCTGTTTTCATCCATGTAAACAAGTCTATTCCAAAGACGTAGTATTTCAATATGACGTCTAGTTTTTGAATCAATCCATCCCATATCGCCTTTAAAAGCATGTTTCGGGGTAAAACTATTCACACCTAGAAAAAATCGTATTGCCCTATTTTGTATTGCTTCAGGTTTAGAAAAGTCTTTGTAGCCCCAAACTCCCGAACAATAATCCATAATAGGAACAACACCTGAATCAAACAATTTACTGTATGTTTTAAATCCTAAACCTTTCAATTTGTAAACTTTGTTTTGGATACTTCCAAGGGCTCTTCCAGCCGAGTTGGCAAGGGCAGTTGATGTAACATTATAATCAAGACATTCTTCTAAGATTAGTCCCAGATATTTATAACTTTTTACAATTTCAATTGATTCATTTCCATAGGTAAATTTACAGTTGCTAACATTTAGACCTTTATGTCTAAAGTGGACAATTTTTGTTTTACCAATATTAACTTTCATTTGCCATTTACTACACCACTGATACATTACATCAATCATTCAAGAATAGCTAGGCATATGGAGTTTGGCCTGACTAAATGGGGAATTGTGTTGGCTTTCTGACCTATATGGTTTCATTTTGGCCCAAGGTTTCTGAAAACCCAGCCCTCAAAGTGAAATGTGAAAAATTGCATTATTTTTTTATATAAAATGCATGCATGGTTTCAAAAGCGGCTGAAAATAGTAGTTGCGTAGCAAAGATTCCGATACTTTATTTTGTGACTTGTTTGTGATTTGTCACATTATTATAATTTTACTTCCCTGAAGACTTTAGAGTATGTGTCTTTTGTCATCCAAAAAATATTATATTTCTTATGATGATAAGTTGCCTTTTAGTCTAGTTTTATTTCAATTTCATGGAATTAAAAATCAATAAATTTGGTAAGTTCCGCTTCTATCAGTTATTTCCTCACAACAAAGGACAATGGAATATATATGATTTCTGAAACTAGGACACATTTATTACAATATCAGGTGGTCATTTGAGACACAAATTTACACATTTTAAAAATGTTGATGGTCATATCATGATTTGTTACATTAAAATGCATTTAAAATACTCTGACATTGAGTTACTTGACTGGACCAATCAGAGGCAGGGGCAGTAAATGTATGGGCCAATGTGATTTAAGTATTCTGACCCCACT
Organism: Platynereis dumerilii; assembly: GCA_026936325.1. NCBI lineage: Eukaryota > Metazoa > Annelida > Polychaeta > Phyllodocida > Nereididae > Platynereis > Platynereis dumerilii. The sequence goes on along the minus strand of JAPTHN010000001.1, from coordinate 183,867,305 downwards.
TTTATAACAGACTCAGACTCAGACTCAGATTAATTTATTTTCCCAAAATAATTAAGTTACATCTCATTAATATTACACATTTCTTAAGTAAAGGGTATAGGAGACCTCTCAAAGACACAAGTCGCTGCGGAGAGGCCACCCAAAATATCAAAATACAAAATATAATAATGATTATATAAATTATGTCAATCTAAACAGAATACAAAAGGAAAGTTAAACTATTGATATCACAAAAAACAAAAATTGAAATTGAAATTGAAATCGACCAGACACAAGAGATGCCAGCACATGTTTGATAGCTCAAGTAATTGCAAAATGCAGTAGGAGAATCATCTGGAGGCAGTGGAGGCACTAATGACCACAAATATAACCGTTTTGAATCATACACTCTCCCTGATAAGATTGAATAAAATCGTGTTTCACATACAATTTAAAGCCATCTAGGCTATGAGTATAGATTTTACTTTTGAAATTACATTTCATACTTTTAAAGCAAGCAGGAAACCTGTAGCTGATACAATACCTTGCAAAGTCATGTCTCACAGCAGGTAAGCGAAAGTCTGTATGTTGTCTTGTCCGATGATGATGTAATTCTTCATTTTTTTCGAAAATAGTGCTAAAGTAATTTGGTAGTAAGTCATTCTCATATTTAAAGCAGAATTTTAAGTCGTGTACCACAAGTATATCACTCAGTTTTAATAATTTCAATTTCTTAAATAATGGTTCTGTGTGGGCATTGTAGCAATTATTTGTGATTAAACGGACTGCCCTTTTTTATAACTTATAGATTCTGCTTAACTGCCTACCCCATATAAGTATCCCATAATTTATATGCGAGAGAATGAGTGCATTGTATATATTCAATAAAATTTCTGTGGGAAGAAAGCGTTTCAGTCTATATAGAATGCCAAGTGTTTTTGATATCTTCTTTGAGAGAATTTCACTATGCACTTTCCATTTAATATTTTGATCTATTCTTATGCCGAGATAATTGAAATCTTTAACAAATTCTATTTCGTGGTTATCTAATACCAGATTTGGATAGGACACTCTTTTCTGAGGCATGTGGAAAAGTATTGCTTTTGTTTTGGAGACGTTAAGTGATAGTTTATTTAATTTTAGCCATTCACTGACCAAACTAAGTTCTCTGTTAAGATCTGCCTCAAAACTATAATTAGTTGAATTTAGAGTAGTCGACAGGGCCGTATCATCAGCATATCAAATAGGTTAGTAGCTCTGTTAATATCATTAATATATATTAAGAATAAAAGGGGCCCAAGAATTGAACCTTGGGGAACCCCACATTTAATTTTTTCTAACTGAGAGTTAGTACCGTTGCAGACCACATATTGCATTCTATTAGATAAATAACTTGTAATCAGCTGAAGTGCTTTCCCATGAACACCATAATAATTCAATTTATAAAGAAGTATATCATGATCCAGAGTATCGAAGGCCTTTGAGAGATCTAAATAGATATTTATCGGAAGTTTGTTGTCATCTTAATCTTTAGTAATTCTATCAACAAGCTCTAGGGCAGCAAATTCTGTTGAATGATTCTTACGAAAGCCATATTGGCTATTAAAAAGTAGATTCTGCTCAGTGAAGTATTTGTAAATTTGGTTGTGCATGATTCTCTCAAAGACCTTCGATATACTGGGAAGAACAGAGACAGGTCTGTAGTTGCTGAACTCGTTTACTGGACCCTTTTTATAAATAGGCGTAACCTTCGCTATTTTTAAAAGATCTGGGAAGATACCAGAATCTATGCTTTGATTTATTATCTTTGTGAGTGAAACAGAAAGTTCATCCTTTATGTATTTTAGTAATTTGTTAGAAAGTCTATCACATGCCGTACTAACTTTGGGTTTTAAAGAATCGATTACTTTTAGAACGTCTGTATTTTCGACCTCATCAAATTTAAGACTACATTGATATTCTGAGTCTAAATAGTCTTTGAATGTCTTATGTGTACTTATGTTTATCTTTTCTGCTAAGTCTGGACCAATATTAATGAAGTATTTGTTACTGCAATTTCAATTAGTATGAGTTGCAAGGCTACTTGCTACGTAGCATTTTAACTTAGTCTGATTGGTCCTTAACTGGTCATCAGCCAATCAGAAGAAGCACAGAAAATACGTAGCAAGTGGTCTAAGCAACTCATACTTCTTGAAATTGCAGTAAAAGCATTCGCAATTTCTAAGTTACCCTCTATGTTAACACCATCTGCTGAGAATACTTTTGGTAAGTCTTGCTTTTTGTTTGTTTTATTTATAATCTGGTTTATGAGTTGCCAAGTTTTTTTAATGTCACTTTTGAAATTCTTAAAACACTTTTCGTAGAAATCTATCTTGGCTTGCCAAATGCATTTCTTTAAGATAGCATTATAAGTTTTTAGGTTACACTTCTTTATATAATAAGACGGATCGTCAACTGATGAAAGTTTTAATTTTTTGTACAACTTATCGCGATAAGAGATTGATTTCATTATACCATGAGTTATCCATTTGCATTTTTTATGTTTGTATTTTTGGAATCTGACATATTTAATGGGGAAGTGCTTATCCGTAAGTTTCTCAAGAATTTTGCTGAATTTCTCATAGCTATCATTTGTATTATCACATATTATTCCATTTAATTTATCCTTAATTTCTTGACTCTGTAAATCTAATTTAAATTTGAGTATGAATTTCGCTCAGAAGTTATAATCTTCACTAGCTTAGTTTTTGGTCTAACATATGTGAGGTAGTCCAGGACAATAAAGCATGGCAAATGATCAGATATCTGATTAATAAGTACACCCGCAGTAGTTGTAGAAAAGTTTTCAGACAATTTAACAAAAATATTATCAATTAATGTTGCACTTAGATCGCTTAGTCTTGTTGGTATTGTAATTTTTGGAATGTAGCCACTAGAAACTAAGGTTTCCAAAAAGTTATTCACATGATTATTTTCTTTAAACTTCAACAAATCAATATTAAAATCCCCTGTAAGGACGACATGTTTATCATTACTAAATCCATCAAGTAAATTGTCAATTTCATTTGTAAATGTTATTAAATTTTCAACTGTTTGTCTTGGAGGACGATAAATGTTTCCAATAATTAAAGACTTGTTTTCATTTAAGTCATTTTCCACAATTACCTCTATGAATTGTCCATCCCACAGTTCAGTTGCATTTATAGGTAAACTTTTATATTTGAATTTCTCATGAAGATAAATAGCAACTCCTGCATGAGTGGTACACGACTTACTTGAGGTAATAAGGTTATATCCAGAAATTTGTAGTTGCGACAGATCGCTTCCTGCTGTGAGCCACGTCTCCTGCAAACATATAATATCAATACAGGATTCATTACTGTAATTGTCAATGTATAATTTAAGTTGTTCCAATTTAGCATTAAGAGATTGTATATTCAAGCTTAAGACTTTAAAAGAGTTACCGCTTAATTTTAGAATTTCCTTAAAACCTGATTCATCAAAGTAGGGAGAATGCTGGAAAATAGATGGGTCATTAGTGTCCTCACCGCGGTCCAATCCACTGCCTTCTAATAAATCAATAAAAGAATTGTGATTTGTAGTCAGTTCGTCAATCATAGAAATTGTTACTTCTTGAGTTTGCATCATGCAATTCTATCCCATGTGCAAACATCTGTCTTGTTGTGATAGTCGATAAAAAACATAAATTTAAAACAAGTGAATACTTATATATCAAGGGAGTCTGTTTATGCATAACATATTCATAAATACTAAATAAAGTTATGTAGAGCATTGTTAGCAGGTTGTTATAACTGAGAGAACCATCTTTGAAATTGGATTAAATAATTAGGCATGATGCAACATTCACCTTGATTCTCATTTGAATGCATCACGGACCTAATTGTGATAGGCCACAGCCAGCTTGAAAAAACCTTGGGATTAAAAAAAATTGACCAAGAAAATGGTTAGCGCCGTGATGTAGAGGAAGGTCAGACGAACATTTTGATGTATCAAATTAAAAAAAATCTGTTGGGAACTTTTTGAGATATTGGAGTTTTACATTTTCTATTTATCACACCCTATTCTTTGAGGAGTATATAATTTCTTTCTGCAGTTCTGCAGTTCTGCAGAAAAAAACTGCAGAATTCTGCAGTTTAAAATAAAACTGCAAAATTCTGCGGTTCTGCAAAAAAGTGCAAAATTCTGCAGTTTAAAACAAAACTGCAGAATTGTGCGGTTCTACAAAAAAGTGCAGAATTCTGCAGTTCTGCAAAAAAAGTGCAGAAGTCTGCAGTTCTGCAAAAACAGTGCAGAATTCTGCAGGTTTCAAAAAAAAAAAATTCAGAATTCTGCAGTTCTGGAAAAAAGTGCAGAATTCTGCAGTTTCAAAAAAAACTACTTCAGAATTCTGCAGTTTCAAAAAAAAAAGCAGAATTCTGCGGTTTCAAAAAAAAAAAAAGGAAGCTACAGAATTCTGCAGTTCTGCAGCTCCCTGCATGATATCTGAACCTCGTTGACTTGGGTCTTGGCGCTACCAAGGAAATGTTGGTTTTGGGGTAGCGGTTTGGGGGGGGGGGGTTTTGATAGTCCTCTGTCACTGCAGCATTTCTGAAAAGTTTTTGCAGCAAAATCTGTAATTCTGTAGGAGTCATGCAGCTTAGGAGGTTTTATGCACTTCTGCAGCTAGCTGCAGAATTCTGTAGGAAGCTACAGAATTCTGCAGTTTCAAAAAATTCTGCAGCAAATTCGGCAGCTCTGCAGGAAACTGCAGAATTCTGCAGTTCTGCAGCTTCCTTCAGATTTTTGAAACTGCAGAATTTGGCAGCTTCCTACCTGCAGAAGAGCATAAAACCCTCTTTCCTGGTTACCTCAGGTGGTGAGCCCCTGTAGTTGGATACTGGTATCCCACTGGTATGTACCATTAGGGTCCCCCTCCCCCCAAGGGAGGCTCTGTTCTTTTTTCGAAATGAGGACACTTGGATACCCTGCACCAGTATACCATGGGTGGAGGCCATATATCCCTGGTATAGCCACCCAAGATCCATTATATCCCGTGACCCAAAGGAATTTTATTTTGATACAGCAGGTTGTAAAATGATATTTTTGCGAGCTGACCGATCGCCGAAAAAAGTGCCGTACGGAAAAAAGAAACAACAACGGACAAACACTGACAACTTCAGTCAATAGACTTGGTTGCAGGGTACCCACCACTTTTTTCAGAGAGTGAAATTTGGTTGAGAATTGACCGAGCAGAGTGGCAAAACGTCCATAGCAGTTTATTTTGATTCTAACGGTACCAAACATGTTGGGGGGTGCAAAAAGGACAACCAAATTAATCTGAATTCCAAAATCCAAGACCATTTTAATCCTAGAAGGCCAAAAAACCTAAACCATCCAGCGGCGCCTCTATATACACCCTTTCATAGTGAGTACCCCGCCCCCCGGTTTTTGAAGCCGCACCTTGTAAAATGACATTTTTTCAAGCTGATGAAAAAAAAGAAACAACGACGGACAAACACTGACAACTTCAGTCAATACACCTGGTTCCTATATATACGGAACTATAGATTCCCACCAGACCCCCCCCACTCGACCCCAGAACTGCTATCCCCCCCCCCCCACCAACGTTTCCTGGGTATGGCAAGACCCTTGTCGAAGAGGTCTGAACTTAGCAGATGCATTGCAATTGATAAGCTGGATTAAATACCAGAGGTTCACAAATACAGCACGGAGCTGCAGAACTACAGAATTTATTGCAGAATTCTGCAGTTTCCTCCCAAACTGCAGAATTTATTGCAGAATAGCAGAATTCCGCAGTTTCACTCCCGAACTGCAGAATTTATTTCAGAATTGCAGTTTCCTGCCAAACTGCAGAATTTATTGCAGGATTTATGAATTCTGCAGTTTTACTCCCAAACTGCAGAATATGCAGGTGCAGGAAGAAATTGAAATGTACTGCCCTTTGCGTGGAGTCTCCTTCAAAGAATGCTCCATATTGCATATTTTTCCCGTTAAATAAAATCTAAGACAAAAGTCATTATTCAGAAATAAAAATATGCAGTCATTGTCTTTGCAGAAAGTAGGCTATCATGTGCCACTGCATCCTAGGTGACACTGTTCAAAGGCCCGCCAAATTGCGGGCCCGCGAGTGCCAAGGCCCGCCTCTCCGAGGGTCCGCCACTCCGAGGTGCCCTCAGGGCACCTTGAGTCTGAGATGCCCTCAGGACACACCTTACGATCGTCTCCGAGGGCCGAGAGTCCGAGGGCAGGGCCCGCCATTCCAAGATGCCCTGAGGGCACCACCTCTCTCTGCATGATGCCCTCAGGGGAAATGGGTGATGCTATATTTGTGCAATATTATATTATCTGCTTGTACGGAGCTGAACCAATATCTATCTATCTATCTATCTATCTATCAATCTATCTATCTATCTTTCTTTCTTTCTTTCTTTCTAGACGGTTCTGTCTCTATCTATCTATCTATCTATCTATCTATTTATCTATCTATCTATCTAATCGATCTTAGTGTAATGTAATGTAATGTAATCAAATCTATCTATCTATCTATCTATCTATCTGTCTATCTATCTATCCATCTATCTATCTATCTATCTATCTATCTATCTATCTATCTATCTGTCTATCTATCTTTCTATCTATTTATCTATCTATCTATGTACATGTATCCTTCGATGCATGACTAAAGCTACGAACATATATATTATAATTATCCACCATTGAAAGTTTATGAAATGGTAGACACAGTGGCAATTGAGGAAGGATTTGGTGGAAGAACATAATTTTGACAGCATGACAGTCAGGGCAAATGAATGTCTAACTGTGAGAAAATTATGACCTCCTGGCTGATCAGAGTGTTTTTACAATGTGTGTATTGGAGTATGATTGTGGTGTTATACGTGAGGGCCTACTGTTCAAAGATGAATGGGTGGGGTTATTACAGGCCCGCATCAGTACATTTTTGGGCCAGGGGCAAACTGTTTTCAATGGGCCCCCAGGGCCCAGAGGCGGACTGGCCCCACAGTAATCCCCTGAGCAAAATCATTGGTGGGCACCTGTTATCGTCGTCTTCAATCTAGCATTCTGAATTAACTTGTACCTCGATATACCTGCATCAAAAACCACAGTAATTGTAGAATTTTTTTTATCTGCATGATATTATATGAAATCATTAATAGTAGTATAAAAAAATTAGACAAAAACATCAGCACGAAAATCAGGAGGGAGGGCCCTTAGACTACTGCTTTTTACAGTTAGTAGAGGAGGCAGCTTTTGGCGGATTCAGGAGGGATGTAGGGGGCCCTGGGGGCCATGCCCTTTTAGGTCCCCAAAATGAAAAATGACATTTTTAAGCAAAATATAGGCCTAAGTAGCCTGAGGATTGAGGAGCGCCCACAAAGCTCAAAACACATTTGGGCCGCTCCCAGTCTACCGTATCTGGAGATTAAACGGGCAAGGGGCCCCCTACTTCATTTTTATTAGCTTCTCAAGCTCTAATCGATGATATTTTTTATAAGGCCTGGAAATCAATTTTTACTTTTTAAGTAATTTTTCATAATTCTGTTTTTTTAAGATTGCTAGTGGGCCCCCTCAGGCGGTGGGCCCCAAGGCATTGCCCTCCTGCACATAGGGCCAGTCCGCCCCTTGGCCTGCCTTGCACCCCAAAGCTCTCTTAACTCTATAAATTTTTACTTTTTTGCGTCAGTTACCCCACGCACTTTCTTTACTGTCGCAACTCTTTTCAGCTTCATAATGGCCCCCACCCCTGAGGTCATGGGCCCGGGGCAAATGCCCCGTTTGCCCTATGGTTAATACGGCCCTGGGGGTTAACAGTAGGTCCGTATTACATGACATCTTGGTCACATATCTAGAGGAAAGCCCGCGAAAATGCTTTGTGTCTACCCGCTTTTGTGGCTGTCCCTCCCACCGAAACACACTACCTGACTGAGAAGAGCAGGGGGAGTTGGTGCAAGTGAGTGTCTATTTAATGGCGCCACACATAAAGGCAATTTCAGTAGGAATCGTCATGCAAAATGTGGTGGACATTGCTGGAGTAGGGATGGAGGAGAAGAAGTGACATCACAGTTGAATAGATAAGAGTTTTAAGAGTAAGATGATTTGATGTTCTTTTTGAATACATGAGAGGAAAGTCTGGAAAGGTCATTTTTGAAGTATAGTTGGTAACAGATTATTGTTCCTGCATGCTGAATCATTTTCTTGGCTTGGTCAGTGTGGACTCTATTGGTGTGTATTAAATGGGATTGTCTTGTTGTTCGGTCTATTATATGGGTAATTGGTTGAAAATAATTTCTAAGGGGCTGAGGCTGAGGAAGATCCTTGGATTGATGTTGATGGACAAATTGGGCTATTGCAATTTTGTAAAGATCTTCAACAGATGTCATTTTATAGGTTTTTAATGTGTGATAGGTCGGGGTGTAGAAATCAAGTCCAAATAAGTTCTTTATTGTTATTGTTTTATTCTGATGGGAACAGCCACCTCTAGCAAACATTCATCTATGTAAATTCAATGGGGGCAGATGGACAACATTTTTGATTATGAAACCTTCTTCAAACTAAAGTTTGCTAAAGGTAAAAACCTGAAAACAACCAAGGCAAATGAAATAATGTACCACAAAAATAGATTGGCACCAGAGCACCAAAAATTGCACTGACACAAAAGCAGCATTGCGCAAAAGAAAAACATAAATGGCGCCATAAGCAGCATTGTTAGGCTATCAAGGATCTTTCTCATGACCTCTTTGGACATGTATACCTCATTCCTCATCGTACTCAGTGGTTCCACAGAGCACACTTTTGTTCCTCGGGCCTTGCTTGTGTGCCTTAGGGCACTTCCTTAATACCCCGGGCACTCTTGTGTTCCTTAGGGCATTTTTTAGTCCTCAGGGCTCTCTTGTGTTCCTTAGGTCACTTCTTTAGTCCTCAGGGCACTCTTGTGTTCCTTGTGTTCCTTGGGGCATTTCTTTAGTCCTCATGGCACTCTAGTGTTCCTTAGGGCATTTTGTTAGTCCTCAGGGCACTCTTGTGTTCCTTTAGCGCACTTCTTTAGTCCTCAGGGCACTCTTGTGTTCCTTGGGGCATTTATTTAGTCCTCGTGGCACTCTTGTATTCCTTAGGGCATTTTGTTAGTCCTCTGGGCACTCTTGTGTTCCTTAGGGCACTTCCTTATTCCTCAGGGCACTCTTGTTTTCTTTAGAGCATGTTTTAATTTCTCTAGGCACACTTTTGTTCCTCGGGCCTTGTTTGTGTGCCTTAGGGCACTTCCTTAATACCCAGGGCACTCTTGTGTTCCTTAGGGCATTTTTTAGTCCTCAGGGCACTCTTGTGTTCTTTAGGGCACTTCTTTAGCCCTCAGGGCACACTTGTGTTCCATGTGTTCCTTTGGGCATTTCTTTAGTCCTCATGGCACTCTTGTGTTCCTTAGGGCATTTTGTTAGTCCTCTGGGCACTCTTGTGTTCCTTAGGGCACTTCCTTATTCCTCAGGGCACTCTTGTTTTCTTTAGAGCATGTTTTAATTTCTCTAGGCACACTTTTGTTCCTCGGGCCTTGTTTGTGTGCCTTAGGGCACTTCCTTAATACCCAGGGCACTCTTGTGTTCCTTAGGGCATTTTTTAGTCCTCAGGGCACTCTTGTGTTCTTTAGGGCACTTCTTTAGCCCTCAGGGCACACTTGTGTTCCATGTGTTCCTTTGGGCATTTCTTTAGTCCTCATGGCACTCTTGTGTTCCTTAGGGCATTTTGTTAGTCCTCAGGGCACTCTTGTGTTCCTTAGGGCACTTCCTTATTCCTCAGGGCACTCTTGTGTTCTTTAGAGCATGTTTTAATTTCTCTAGGCACTGTGTTCCTTAAGGCCCTCTTCCATTCCGCCTGTTTTCCTCCGGGCATTGTATGTTCCTTATTGTATTATTGATTATTGTATTATTGATTTCCATGCGTCATTCTTCGTTTCTCAAGGCACCTTTGTGTAGGGCATTTTCGTTTCTCGTGGCACTCGTGTTCCTCAGGTCACTTTTTTGTTCCTTGGGGTACTTTTTTTTCTCACAGCATTCTTGATTTCTTGTGTGACTCTTTGTTTCTCAGGGCACTACCTTCTTCCTCAAGGCAGTCTTGTCCTCCTCTGGGCAACCCCCCCCCCTTGTGTACGTTCCTCAGAGCACATTTTTCTTTTCAGGGAATTTCTTTGTTCCTCGCAATGCTCTCCATTTTTTTTCTCTCACTCTGTTCCTCAGGGCACCTTTTGGTTCCTCAGGGCACCTTTTGGTTCCTCAGGGCACCTTTTGGTTCCTCAGGGCACCTTTTGGTTCCTCAGGGCACCTTTTGATTCCTCATGGTTCCTTTTGGTTCCTCAGGGTTCCTTTTTGTTCCCCAGGTTCCTTTTGGTTCCTCTGGGCACTTTTTGGTTCCTCAGGGCACTTTTTGGTTCCTCAGGGTTCCTTTTGGTTCCTCAGGGCACTTTTTGGTTCCTCAGGGTTCCTTTTGGTTCCTCAGGGTTCCCTTTGGTTCCTCAGGGAACTTTTTGGTTCCTCGGGGCACTTTTTGATTCCTAAGGGCACCTTTTGTACTCCTAAGAGCACTTTTGTGCTCATATGGACACTTGTGCTCCTAAGTGCTTTTTTGGTTCCTCCTGACACTTTTGTTTTCCCTAAGGCATTTTTTGTTTCTCATGGTACTTGCGTTCCGCAGTTCAATTTTTGTTTTAATGGGGCACTTTGTGTTCCTTAGTGTTCCTACATGTATATATTTTTCAACATTTGCAACATACACGAATGTGTGTAGGTGCCAAAACGAGCATAAACGAATTTGTCAACATGCAAAAACGAGCAAATTACTCGTCTATATGTAACAACTAACATTCGTGTATGTGCTGCATTTGTCATTTGTATAACTGCCATTGCTTACATTCGTGGTGTGGAAGTGGTAGATAATTAGGGTTTAGGGTTAGAATTAGGGTTAGAGTTAGTTTTAGCTAAGTTCAGGGTTAGAATGTTCATAATTACACTTCTGCAAATTCTTGAAAGACTCTATTTGGCTCTTGCACGAATGCAAAATTTGTGTATATGTTCGTTTTTGCAGGTTTACAAATTCGCACACACATGCAAAATATTGAATAGAATAATAGAATAGAATAAAATTGTATTTAAAGTCGAGCAAATAACAATAACAATTAGCCCATTGAGCTAGTATTCGACATATAAAAACAACAACAATTATAAAATTAAAAATAACGTGCAAGCACTCAGGGGCGGACTGGCGGCATATTAGGCCATGTGGCAAAATAAGTATAGGGGCCCCCAAATTTCCCTCTGTGGGCGTTATTTTAAATAAGAAAAGCAAAATACGATGGCAAACATAGGCTGGTAAATTTTTGTCAGGATGAGGCCCCATATGAGAGACCTTTGTCCTATTCAGTTAATTTTGTTTCATCAAAAAAATCATTAACCTGAAAGCAAAGTTTTGTTTTTCAGCTTTTTCTTGATTTTCAAATAATTTTTGACATCATGAATGGGCCCCCCTGAGTGGATGGGCCCGTGGCAGCTGCCACTCTGCCACATAGACCAGTCCGCCCCTGCAAGCACTTTAACAGCTGCTTGTAGATAGACTTAGTATCTATGTATCTATGTATATATCTATCTACATGTATAATTGTATATCCTACCTCCCTCCCTCCCCTTTCTCCTTCCTACTTTCCCTCCTTGTTTCTTATTTGTTCCTTCCTGTATTCCTTCCTTCATTCCTTCCTTCCTTCATACTTTCCTTCATCCCTTCCTTCTTTCTTTCTATTGAATTTGCAAACACTGGATCTGACTGCTGCTGTTGGTGCTGGTTTCAATGCAGCTGGTCATTTGAAATTGGCGCCAAAAACGAACATTTTAGTTTGGTAAATAAAAGGTTTAATGTCACAGAAGTTTACCAAAAGTTCATGGAAGCAAGAGAATATTATATTGAGACTGTGCACTAAGTTTCAAAGTGATAGGTGAAATAGTGCGACCTCCTATATGGTCAGAGCATTACCGAAAATTCCTCCTGTAATAAAGGCTGCAAGCAGCTGTAAAAACAATAAAATCAGTATAAAAAGTTAGTAAAATTAATAAATGTAAAATGACTAAAATCATACATTTAGCCACTTATACACATCACGCAATTATACATTTCACACATAAAACAAATATCACAGATTCTTTCATAGACAACATAGACTACAACTACACTTAGGTCCTTCCCATCTCTTTATAGCATTCTTGAATTGCTCAATGCTCGAGCACTCTTTATAGACTGGAGGCAAAATATTCAAGAGATGGGCTCCGTAATAAGAAAACGTTTGTTTGCCATACATAATTTTGTTAAAACGTGGTACAGTCAATACAGTTGTGCTTGAAAGTTTCTGAACCCCTGGCACTTCTTACCTTATTTGTGCACATCTCTCAAACAAATGCAGGAACGGCTTTTAAATTGGGTTAATAATACAACTGAACACCATCTTTTTTATGTAAACATATATTCATAGCAAATAATGACATTTAAATGTGATTTTATGATGAAAGTCTCTAAAATTGCATGTTCAAAAGTTTCTGAACCCTTCTGAAACGTATACAATCAACAATTTGTATGGCCCCCTTTTTTCAAAATAAATGCTTTCGAACACTTCTTATGGCTATGGGCTACCAATTGGCAGATTTTCTGTGGGATTTTTGACCATTCTTCAAGAGAGCATTTTCTTAACCCTCGTAAGCTGGTGGGCCGTCTGACGTGGACTGCTTTGTCATATCTGACCCAGGCATATCTAATCGGTTTTGATTGGGAAACTGTCCAGGCCACTCCAGAACCCTAAATTTGAGGAATTTTAATAAATTTTTAGTGGATTTGCTGGTGCACTTTGGGTAATTGTTCTGCTGGAAGACCCACTCATGGCCAAGTTTCAGGCTTGCAAGTAGAAGCTTTACATTTTCTGAGCACATCTCTTGATATTTCACAGAATTCCTTATGACATCAACAGTAGTTCATTTTCCTGTCCCATTTATAGCAAAAAAAGTCCATACTATAATAGGGCGACCATTATCTTTCATAGTTGGGTGGGTGTTATGTTCCTTGAAAGCAGGACCTTCCGGATGTCCGACATATCTGTTTTGATTGTGGCCAGAAGAACAAAGAAAGCTGACTGTTCTTCACTAAAAACCATCTCAATGGATTGTGTGATTATTGGAACGATGTCCTGTGGACAGACTAATTAAAAATCAAACCTTTTGGTCTCAGTCAATATTTCCAAATCTGGCGTCCTGAAGGTGCTAAACTCAAGGAACACAACATCCTCCCAACTATGAAAGATGATGTTGGCTCCATCATGGTATATGGGGTTGTTTTGCTGTAAATGGGACAGGAGAAAGAACTGTTGTTAATAGCATAACAAATTCTGACAAATATCAAGATCTGCACTTAGAAAATATAAAGCTTTCACTTACAAGCATGAAACTTGGCCACAAACCGGTCTTCCAGCAGAACATAACACAAAGTATACAAGCAAATCCACTGAAAATTAATTAAAACCAGTCAAATTCATGGCTCTGGCATTGCCTGGATGTGTTTCCGATCACATACAACTAGATATGCCTTGTTCGGATTTGACAAAACAGTCCACGTCAGACGACCCACCAGCTTACGAGGGTTGAGAAAATGCTCTCTTGAAGAATGGTCAAAAATCCCACAGAAAATCTGCCAATTAGTAGTCCATAGCCATAAGAAGTGTTTGGAAGCATTTATTTTGGAAAAAGGGGGCCATACAAATTGTTGATTTTACACATTTCAGAAGGGTTCAGAAACTTTTGAACATGCAGTTTTGGAGACTTTCATCATAAAATCATATTTAAATGTCATTTTGTGCTTGATACTGGCTTGTGTTCCTGGAAGCTTGGTTTGGCTGACAACAAACGCGTTGTGTTGTAGTAAATGTCATAAGTTTTATTATGACGTCAGATGAGGATTAACAACAGTTAGTTGTCAGACAAAGGTGGGGGCAACAGGCGCCACCACAAAAATGGGTACAAATGAAATATAACAAAAAGTAAATATCGAATATAATACAGCGGCAAATGAACATGAAATGTAACAACTTGTATATAATTGTCCCAAAAAGTCCACAGAAGAAGTCCAGGTTGGTGTAAGAGCGGGAGGGTGGGTGGGAAAAAATCTTCCCAATACTGAAAAGCAACCACCATCTGAGGCAGCATGACTCAGACTGATGCCAGTCCCGCACAAACACATTTCCTGCGTGAAATTTCCTTTGTGCTTGATACTGGCTTGTGTTCCTGGAAGCTTGGTTTGGCTGACAACAAACGCGTTGTGTTGTAGTAAATGTCATAAGTTTTATTATGACGTCAGATGAGGATTAACAACAGTTAGTTGTCAGACAAAGGTGGGGGCAACAGGCGCCACCGTTCGAAGAACGCCCCCACCCAACAGGAACACAGGAGGCAGAGAGGGGAGAGAAAAAGGGAGCCCAGCACAAGCTGAAAACTCCCTTCGTAGGACACTAGAGAATGCGGCGCAGCCAGTGCCAATGGAAGGCTCCGTTAGGAAGGTCCGAGGCAGTCCATAAACAGGTCCAGTGAGCACAGCCCTGCTGAAAGCTCCGGAAATAGTGCCGGTATCCAAGGTTCCCTATGGCTAGGTGACGGACTCCGCGATGTAGTGTGCCGGAACAAGTGTGTCTATGACAGCAAATCTTCCCAATACTGAAAAGCAACCACCATCTGAGGCAGCATGACTCAGACTGATGCCAGTCCCGCACAAACACATTTCCTGCGTGAAATTTCCTATTTGCTATGAGTATATGTTTACATAAAAAAGATGATGTTCAGTTGTATTATTATTATTAACCAAATTTAGGAGCTATTCCTGTATTTGTTAGGGAGATGTGCACAAATAAGGTAAGGAGTGCCAGGGGTTCAGAAACTTTCGAGCACAACTGTAAGCATGGATCTCTCATATCTCTATCAATTTCTTTTACAACAAACATATCATTCATAAATGCAGGATTTAGGTTATAGATGCATTTAAAAACTTCAATGGCAATACACTTTATCCTATTCACTAGCATGGTTTTTGAGTTGGTTTTTTGTAAGAGTTCTTCTTAACTTCAAGTGTGTTGACCAGTGAGAAATCTCAAAGCTCTTTCTTGAATTTTTTCAATTTTATTTGCAGATGTTTTGCTGCAAAAATTCCATACAACTGGACAAAAATTAAAATTAGAAAGAATGAACGTCCGATACATCATTTTCTTTTCCTTAATGCCTAAGTAGGACTTAAAGCGGAATAGAATTTTCAGTTCATTAGACGCCTTTGTACATATAGTCTTAATATGTTCATCAAAATTCAGATTTCTGTCAATGGTGATTCCTTATAGTTTGACTTTCTCACTGGTCTTTATGGTAACATCATCTATAGTCATACATTCTGGTAATTCAGTGATATTTCTTTGAGGTTTCATGAACATAACCTGAAATTGTTCAGGGTTTGCTTGCATATAATTGTCAACAAACCACTGCATTGTGTTTTTAGTGTCTTTTGCCATAATTCGATAACTAACTCAATGCTGTTATGACTACCGCTCTGAGTGTTGTCATCAGCATAATTAAATAGATCAGAACATTCTATGACACAAAACAAATCATTTACGAATATATTAAATAAAAGCGGTCCTAGACAAGACCCTTGGGGAATTCCCCTCTTTAAAGTTAGCCAAGAACTTCTACAGTCTTTGATCTTTACACATTGTTTCCTATCAGTCATATAACTTGCCATAAATGAACATGCATTATCAGAAAATCCGTAACATTTTAATTTAGCTAACAATAAACAATGAGGGATCGAGTCAAACGCTTTAGATAAATCCATTAACAAAGTACCAACAAACTTATTTTCATCAAGAGACTTTTTCCACGTATCAATAGCTAAAATCAGAACTTGGCTACATCCATGATTTTTTCTATAAGCACCAAAGACGTTTGTCAAACAATTCATTCATATGTTCAGTTTTTTGCTCGGCAATAATTGTTTCCATAATCTTTGAAAAAATTGAAATAATGCTTATTGGTCTGTAATTTTCCTTATTCATATGATCCTTTTTCTTAAATAATGGGGAAACTTCTGATTTCTTCATATCACTAGGGAAAGTGCTAGTTTGAAAGGCACTGTTACTACAGGGAAACAAGAAGTGCAACGAAATGACGAAGTGTTTGGTGCCCAAGTAGCTTTGCTATCTCACAAATTTTCATGCTCCCCTGACCACAGACAGTGTATCACACTTGATTATTAATTACTTCAACACACAATAATACCCTTGAATGATCCTGATGTATACCTGAAATTACACTGTAAAAATTATATGGAGATAGAGCCTCACCATGTCAATTTATATTTTAGGTGAAGCATAATATTTTTCTGAGGACCTCCAGTGGAGGGTTTGCACAAAATATCACTTGGAGGGCAGATCCCAAGGAAATTGACTGATTGATTGATTGGCCTGGACTTGAGATATATAGATATATGAAAAGATTGAGATATAGATAGAGTGATACAATGTTTTGTTTGTTTGTGTTTTATGCCTCTGCAGCACCTTAGTGGGCTATATCGAGACAGACGATCGCCGTATGATGATGAGATGAGAAGACCGGGAGTCTGGCACATACCATATTAATTCAGGGAAGACCAGGGTCTTTCAGTTGCCCTAGCATAGAATACTGGATACAACCCACCTCAATTTAATGTCCCATGGGCTCGGACTAAAGTGAGTTTCCGGGGTGAGATTTGAACACGCGCCCTCAAAGCCAGTTGACAAGCGAAATTACCAATTAGGCCACGGGGGAACTAGAGTGATACAATGTACTTGCATAGAGAGAGCCCAGGAAACATCATTTTAAAAACATAGAATCAATGTTATAAAACGTTAAAAAACCAAAGTAAAATTTTTAAATGTGAAAGTGATCTGGGAAATGGCATGGTACAGAGATAATGATTGATTGAATGATTGATTGAGTCAGTGGATGATTGGGGCTTTACATCCTGTATTCACTCACTAGGTGGGCTAATTAGGACAGGAGGAAGACGTGGCAATGAGGTCAAGGGTGATTGAACTACCAGTACCATCCAACATATGACCAAGTGATCCACAAGAGCTGGATTTGAATTCTGAACCTGGCAGTCATTGGCAGGCCAGTACGCTAGGCCTACCCCTTACC
The DNA here is from genome assembly GCA_026936325.1 of Platynereis dumerilii. Lineage (NCBI taxonomy): Eukaryota > Metazoa > Annelida > Polychaeta > Phyllodocida > Nereididae > Platynereis > Platynereis dumerilii. The sequence continues at coordinate 183,850,059 of JAPTHN010000001.1, read as the reverse complement.
TAACCCTCCCCAAATTATTATTATTTTGTCAGTTGATGCAAGGTGCACCATCATGGCAGAAAAATACTTCAAACCCATGTAATATTTCGCAGTAATTTTTTGTAATCTTTATGGCACTGGAGACTGACAATGTCAGACTGGTGCATTATCGTAACTGTGAGCAACTGTCAATTTTGCTTTGTTGAACTTGATCACCTCTTCATTGTCAAATGAAAAGTTCTAATTGATTGTTGTCTTCACCTTGGCAATATTTTATACTCATTGCTCAATGCTGCATAGAAAAAACACTCGTCACAAGACCACTTTGGCTACAAATCAGATGATCCTTTTCACTTCTTGTTTCCCTGTAGCAACAATTTTACATAATATTATTTCACTTGCAATATTTTCAGTAGACATCTTCTAAAAATAACCCTTACCAGTAACATTAGTGCAATTCTGCTCCATTCTGTGAGGAGTGTTGCATGTTTTCCTCAGGAAGGATGTGGTGCAAAACTTATGAAGAATGACTCTCCTCAGAAAGGATGTGTTTTTGATTTCCCACCCTGATTCAGTAGCTCTTTCATGAGGTATATCCGACCCGACCCATACCATGATACCACCTGAGGAGCAGGTCTTGTCTTTCCTATGACAATGAAAGCCATTACAATGAAATAGATTTTTCATGAATGTATCATCTAACTTTGTCTCTGTTATACACAGTACATCAAGCAAATTCTTTGTCAATATTTCATGAAAATAACCAAATTTGTACCGAATGCCATTAATATTAACATGACTGATAATAACAGAATGAGGACTTGTTAAACGACGCTCAGTCAGTTCTTTTGCAATAGGATCAACTAGAATTTCATTATCATCACATTGAATGGATCTTGGTATGCTACTGCACAAGCTGACATTACTAACAGATGACATGTCATTGAGAAACGCAATTTTTTCATTTTCAGCGACATTACATGTAGGATCATTTTCTTTTGAACATCTAACACCTGACGTAGCATCATCACAGACGGTAATTACCTCATAATCAATTATGCAAGAATTATCATAAATTGAGACAATGTCATCAGAAATAGTAACTTCACTTTCAGTTATGCTTACATCATCATCAATTAACACATTATCACTGTTCAATGAAAAAACATTATCACAATTAAAAGAGATATCACTGAATGGCAATGAACCGATAGTTGAGTAATTATCAAGATAGTTATCAGTATCTGTAATATTTGTGGCATTTAAAATCAAGTTTTTGCAGGTACACAATTATCAAGTCTCTTTTGGCCTGTTCATCATGGCCAGGAATCTATTTGTACCAGCAGTTTTTTTCTTTGCGCCTGTAACCATTGCAGTTCCGGCACCTGATAGGACTTCCATGGCCGCAAGTATCACTACTGTGGCCTCGTTCGCCACAAAAGCCATACCCAGCTTCAGTGTGGTACTTGTTGGAATGGTCTCTCGCAGAGTCCCTGGTAAATGGATTTCGATGAACGGGGGCTGGACGATGACTTTGCAAGGGGTTTCGAGAGGGTTTAGACTTTGTTGGAGCAGGATCATGGGAGACCAGGGAACGAAGGGTCTCGAGGAGGGTGCCAAGTTTGTTTTGGCCATTGTGGCTCTTCCCTCTACCCCAAAAGTCGTGAGGTGTATCCTCGACAAGAGCATTGCCTTCAGAGATAATCAAAGTGTTTTTGAACTAGGGACATTGCTTAGATTTTTCTGTAATGATTTCCATCATTACAGATTCTCGGATGTCCCACCAATGCTTGTCACCTTCAATTTCATCTCCTAAACGTTTGGCATCTATAGCTCTTGTGCGTTTTTCAATTTCACCAGCATAGTCCCAGAGTTCATATTCAAGTGCTTTCCTGTACTGATATGCGGCTTCGGAGCTTGAGAACCATTTCCAATACATCTGCATGTTGCATGGGAAAAAATTAGAAAGTGGGTGCCGGTGGCCCTGAAAAGTTATCGTTCTTCTTTTAGCAGGATAGGAAGGAGGTGGAGGGGCAGGAGGAGGAGGGCAATGACTGGTAAGAAATATATACCTCATTCCTATGTGTTCCTTAGGGTTCTTTTTGTGTTCCTTAAGAAACTTTTTTAATCCTCAGGGCACCCTTTTTTCCCCAGGGCACATATTTGCTCCTCTGGTCATTTTGTTCCTTGTGTAAAGTATTCCTCGGCGCACCTTTCCTATAAGTATTCCAAAGATTTTCCACTATTCCTCAGGGCACCTTTGTGTTCCTTAGAGCACTTTATTATCCTTAAATTCTGAAGTATTCTAATAATTCACTGTTTTTTTCGTTTTCTGAAAAAGCCATAATTCAAATAATTGTTTGTGGTTGTCCTTGAAAATATTTGAAACAACAAACAGACAGCAATTAAACATTCAAACATGCATTCAATGTCTTAGTTCTGATCATCTCAAACTGAATTATAACACAAGCCAACCTGAGAGGTAAAGATGATTTAAACAGTCTTCCAACAATCCAACATGAACCCAGGTGACCCGGCAAGAGTTCGAAAAATGAATGAACATAACATCATGAAATCTTTTGTTTGTTCAAATAATTTCTTTACAGGTGATTTAATCAGCACGCAATTCTGATGTTCTTTCAACATAGAATACATAGCATGTTTAGTTAATCTGATTGGTTCAGAAACTGCAGAACGTCACACAGCACAGTTAACATACTAAAACTAGAATTTGTGTCGCAAGCGGAACACATGCGAGTTCACCATGCTTATGTTGTTTTGCTTTGATGTGTTGATTCTTGGGAAAATGGTGTCGAATTTAGGGCCTAGATTTTCATACATGATCGGAGAAATATAACAGACGATAAGCTTAGCAGTGGTACGACCAGGAGGTGCCAGGGGGGGGGGGGCAGTGCCCCTTCCCCCCGAACTTCAGATACTGATGGTTGCAAAAAGTGGAAAAATGGAATAAACAGCTTAATGAAGTAAAAAAGAAAGTACAAGCGGCTTACAACACAATTATGGCTATAGCAGGAAGCCCAGATCTAAAACATATTAAGATGAGAACGATGTGGCAGGTGATAAAGGCCTGCATAATACCAATTGCCACATGCATGGGAAGCAGTAACCGCTACGAAGAAGGAACACAAAAACCTAAAAAGGACCATTGACAGCGTCATAAAAAGAGTCATCTGCACACCCTGATTTACCCCATGGGAACTGCTTAACATTGAGACAGGACAGTTGGAGATAAACAAGCTCACCGGTCGCAATAGGATAATGTACACACACAGAAAAGGTTAAATCCAGTAACACCTGTGCAGCTACATCTGCATCCATTAGATGAAGTGTTTGTTTTTTACCTGAGAGTCTGGGACTGGTGGGGTTTGCAGCTTTCAGAGCGGCTGCGCCCTTGTCCAGCGGCTTTATCCTTTTTGGGATCGGGACTCATGGTATGGAATGATAGTGATGATGGGAGAGATGATGAAGGAGGATAGGAGAGAAAAGATAGGTTTTAAGTGGAAAAGGTGGTGTGGGTAAATGGGGGTAAGTGAGGGTAAGTGGGGTAATTTAAGTGTAGGAAGTGAAGGGAGGAGAAAAAAGAGATTTTTGGTGGAAAAAGTGATGGGGGGTAAGTGGGGGTAGGTGAGGGTAAATGAGGTAATTGAAATGTAGGATGTGAGGGGAGGGAGAGAAAGAGGTTTGAAGTGGAGAAGAGGTGATGGGGGTATGCGAGGGTAAGTGGGCAGTGGCGGATCCAGACAAGGTCATCTAGGGGGGGGGCGGGCGTGTTTCGGGCATTCGCAGGCTCGCGTCACAGCGTATTTCCTTCAAATTACAATTATTAATCTCAGTGGTCTAGGGGGGGCCCGTGCCCCCTAGGCCCCCCCTGTATCCGCCACTGGTGGGGGTAAGTGAGGGTAAGTGAAGTAATTTAAGTATAGGGATGAGGGAAGTGGAAAAAGTGAAGTTTTGGGTAAAAGTGGTGATGGGGTAAGTGGGGGTAAAGTATAAGTAGGGTGGGGTAAAGTAGAAGTAGGGTGGGGGTAAGTGAAGGGAGATGGAGTGATGAGAGTGAAGTAGATGTATGGGATTAATGTGATGAAAGGAGTTATGATCTAGATGGTGAAAACTCTATACACTGTTGACAAATATGAGTTCAGGTCCTAGATGGTGAAAATCATATACAATGTTTACTTTTGATTCCTAGTAGGTGAATATGGGATGCAATGTTTAAAAATAAGCAGTCAGGGAAATTATCACCAGCTGATGACAATCAATGTCCTCAGCCCCACATGACAATCACCCTAGCACTGTCATCTCCCTCCCACGACACTCTCACAGTGTCATGGCCTAGCCATGACTTCGGCAGTGCTCAAAATCATCTTTGACTGTCTATTTAAAAGGAACTACTGCAACTATCACTTTCAAACTTGGTATAAAGTTGTATCACAGTGTCAACTAACTTTATGAATTTTGGCAGACCTATCCATTTCATAATGAGGAAAAGAACCCGAAGGCTCCAGAGAAATTAGGAAATTGTCATCAGCTGCTGATGACTTTGCAGTATTTCGTGAGATTGAGTAGAACTAAGTCCCGCAACTGACATGCTGCTGTGTGGTGAGGATGGCTGCAAAGAGATCAGACTTTCTTCTGAGACCCAACTGATCAACCCCACACACTCAATCATCCTTTCAGGGCCAGGACTTGGCTGGAATTGCAATTGTCCTCATATGCTGGTAATTTCCCTGACTGATAAGGGTTGGATGGTGGATGGTGAAAATCAAATACAATGTTTACAATGAGAGATGCGGTGGTTGGGAAGTCCAGATGGTGAAAATCATACTATACAGGCTAGATGATGAAAATGACATACAATGTTTACATTGACAGCCAGTGAGCTGACAGTATGATGAGAATGTGGAAAATTGAAGTAAATATGAATAATAGGAAGAGGAAAGGGAGAAGGGGAAGAAATTAAGGATAGTGGAATGTGATGAGGGGATAGATGAGGTTATAAGAGGGATAGGTAGATGAGGAAAGGGAAATTTGAAATGGGAGATGTGATTGGCTGTTGGGAAGTAGGCCTATACTACAAAGTGTCGCGGTGAAATCACGATGTGCAACGGGCGTTTTTTTAGGGCTTAAAGTCAACAATTTGAGAAAATAAAAATTACCAGGTTGTAGAGAATGAAATTGCGAACAAAATGAGCCTACTTAGAGGTTTCTACGATGATTAGAAGTGGTTTAAATTGACAGCAAAGTTGAAGGTGATGATCGAAAAGTTGAAATGAAGAACTGATTTGCTGTATATAGACGTTACCGAACGAACGAAAATAAAGGGTCTTAATGAATAGTCGGAGCGGAAATGATGGTTTTATTACTTCAGGGAGGTTCTAAACTGCGTTGTATGATAATTTGGTGAAGATCTGATGATTCTAAGTGGCTGAAATGAGCCTGCAAGATTCACACCTTTTCCGAAAAATAGACCAGCATCAACACTGTACAAAACTTTTTTCTTTTTTTTTCAACGAATTCTCGGCAATGAATAAAGATATCTCTATGAAAAAACGAATTCATATGGTTTAAGGATTTGGGATCAAAGAGAGCCTAAAATTATAATTTTAGCCCCATTAGAAGTGTCCGAAAAACTATCACAACTGTTTCGGCCAATCAGAGGGCAGAAGGACAACATCAACAATATTTCTATTTCCTGTCTGGCTGTGATTTGGTTGAACTAAATTCAATTCAATTCAATTCAATACTTTATTACAGACATTATACAATTAAAGTTGCACAGTCCATATAGGCTACAAGGAACAAAACAATACAAACTACAAAAACAAAACACATATTATGTAATATAAAGCTGCTGGTGCCAGAAGTGCCTAATCCTTGAACACCAGTAAATATCTGAGCTAATGATACCTCGGATCAACTCATTTGAACATTTATCAATCCTTTTCATAAAGCTATAAACCCTTTGACGTAGTAAAGCTTCAAAAGTTGCTACATTGTGTCCAATGAAAAAGGGACTAACTCTTGTAAATCTTGGATAACAAAATAACATTCTAAAAGCATCATTATATGCAACTCTTAGTTTCCTAAACATAGCACCAGAGTAATTCCACCATAAAGGGGAGGTATACAACGAGTAACAAAAAGTTTTAAACAAGGTAACCTTTACAGGAGAAGTACATTTATGAAAGCGATGCCTCAGGAGATTACCTTGAGCATACAGCATACGACATTGTCGTTGTAAATCATAATTATCCTTTAAATCATTTGATAAAAAATGACCGAGATACTTAATTTTATCAACGATCGGAATAACATTTCCATTAATTTGAAAACAGAAAGGTCTATCGACAAGACGTCTCAAAGATGAGTTCTTAAAAATCATAACTGCACTCTTTTTCGAGTTAAACAGCACATCGTGTGAAAAACCAAACTTTTCACAAACTTGTAAGAGGTCAGTTAGACCATCTTCGCACGGACTCAATATTGCCAAGTCATCGGCATACATAACATGATTTACAATTTTGTTTCCAATTGCACAACCAGTATTACATACATTCAATGCAGCAGAGAGATCATCAAAGTAGACATTAAATAGGTAAGGTGAGAGGATTCCACCTTGTCGTACACCATTGGTGGTTCTAAATACAGAGGAGGTAGCACCAGCCCACCGTACATACATAGTTTGGTTACTGTACCAGTAATCCAATAAACGAACTAGATAATGGGGAACGCCCCTTCTAAGCAATTTAGAAAACAATATGTTGTGGTTAACCCTGTCAAATGCTTTAGAGGCATCAAGGAAGCATACAAAGACATTGCCATTCAGTGATTTGTACCGATCAATAACCTCTTTCAATAAGTAAATAGGCATTTCAGTACTCATTTTTGGTTTAAAACCATATTGGTTTGGGTTAGTACAAATAAACTCCTTGATTCTATTCAGCATTATGGACTCAACAATTTTTGACAAAATACTCGCCAAAGCAATTGGTCTATAGTTAGACATATCATTAATTTTGGCACCCTTATCTTTGATAAGCGGAATTAGCACCACAGAAATCATATCAGGTGGCATGAAGCCATGTACAAATAAACTAGAAAAGCACATTGAAAGTAAAATAACAATTCTACGGCTCGAGAACTTTAAGTGCTCGGCTGAGATGCCGTCAAGGCCACAGGCTTTGTTATTCTTGAGAGAACAAATAGCCTCTTCAATTTCCTTAGGGGAAATGGACACAATGGAACCAGCTGCAACATCATAAGCAGGCTTGTCCCTCACAGTATCAAGACAGTTGAAAATTCTATGGAAGTGGTCTCTCCAAAGTTCACCAATATTCTTGTTACCAGTGACACCATTAATACAGTTGGGCAGGGGAACCCTACTAGCAGAATATTTACGTATTTCCTTCCAAAAGGACTGTGGATCCTTTGAAGAAAATTTTCGTGCAATAGAATCACTACGGAGTGAGTCTTCCTCCTTCTTAATGAAGCGTAAAGCATACTTAAATCGAGCCTTAGAGGTTCTTAAATTGTTGTAGATATCACCATGACGAGGTTTGCCATTAGACGACCAGATCATAAATGATTCTCTGTATGAATTATAGAAATCGGCAACATAATCAGACCACCCCGGTCTGCATTGGAATTTTTCAGTATTACAGTTATTAAAGACAGTGTCAGAAGCACGTTTTAAACAAGAAACAATATCATTGTAAAAAACAGTCAGATCCTTTGTATGATCATGATCATTACAGGACGGGTTCAGACATGAAATACACTCATATGGCACAGAAACATTACATAACAAATCATCAGTTAAGGCTGTATAACTGTCAATAAAGTTCGAGGGGATCCTGCCCCAATCAATCTTAACAGGTAAGTCATTATAATTGTCAGATGTGGTGGGAATTAATGAAATTGATATATCCACCGAGAAAGGTATGTGATCATTAGCACCAAGATTGTACAACACAGAAATGTCAGTTATGCTATTGTGCGCATCCTGAGTGGAGACACAATGGTCCAGCCAGGAGGTCGAATCCCATACATCACTAACATATGTATACGAGTCCACAGGGAGCAAGTGATAAAGGAACCTCAAACTGTAAATAAACAAGGCACAAAACACATAAAAGGTCAGTAAGTTACTTTAAGTTGGCTGATTCTTCATTAATTTCATGAAAAAAGAACTTAGAAGGGTGCTTCCTTATCTCTCACAAACGATCCAAAATTTCTGACAGTCAAATACCAATCCCATATGCTATCAGAACCTGTTTCGGCCAATCAGAGGGCAGGAAAACAATAACAAATATTTCTATTTCCTGTTTTGGGGAAAACCTAAAACCCGGGACAAGCGCCCGGGACGCCACGGGACGCCCGGGACGAACTAATTGCCGTGACAGCATCCCGGGACAGCCTTTGCTGATCATAAATAGTTATAGTTAGACAACTATTTGATGTACAGAAATGGCAGACCACTTTTTAGAAAGCTGAGATGATTACCTATCGATGTCAAAAAAAAAAAAACAGGCTTGACATACTTTTACCCCATGAAAATATGACAGTGCCTATTTCTGTAATTATTATAACTATTGGGCCAAGATCAGTTTACTGTTAGATAGATAGATTGATTTATAAATAACTAAATAAATTAAATTTACTGGATAGATAAACTGCTCACACTTCTTTAAAGAGACAGAACTTCTAAACTGCCCAAGATAATTCTTTGTGACATTTCAAAGCCTACTTATTGAATGATTTCATAATTGTAGACACTTTTCCCTGCAATTTTCATTGGTCCAGAGATGGTATGACGCCATTGATTGCCTAATGCAAAATAATCCTCTGCCTGGATTTGCATTGGTTGTGATTTTGGTTTTTCAAGCAGTCTTAACTAAATGTGGCCTGATCTCAAAATTTTTCAGTGATCCTTTCAAAATTTCATGGCCATAATCCATATAGAAGTCAGTTTTTGAGCTGTTTTAAAAAGTGCATTTTTAAGTGTGAGCAGTTTAGATATATCTGGAATCTGGATAATAGGATAGATAGATAGATAGATAGATAGATAGATAGATAGATAGATAGATAGATAGATAGATAGATAGATAGATAGATAGATAGTGATACAGAATAGTATATACAACTCAAACAAGTTTGTGATGTAAATTTAAGCTTGAGACAAAAAAAAAAGTTCCATAAAATAAACTCAATGACAAATAAGATTATCTATAAAAACGAACAAGAATATTGAGAATTAAAGTTTCTCTAGAGATAGAACATGACCTCAGCTTTCTAAAAAGTGGTCTGCCGTTTCTGTATCTCAAATGGTTGTTCCTTTTTCAGGTAAATCTCATTAAATGTACTGTCCCGGAACTCTTGTCCCGGCAATTAGTTCGTCCCGGGCGTCCCGTGTCGTCCCGGGTGCTTGTCCCGGCTTTTAGGTAGTCCCCCTGTTTTGCCGTGATTTCGTTGAAACTAAACACTTAAATTGTAATTAAACAAGACACAAAAGACACACAAAAAACCAAGACGCCTCAAGTTAGCCTATTCTTCATTAATTTCATGAAAAAGAAACTTTGATAAGTGCTTCCTTGACTCTCACAGACGATCCAAAATTTCTGACTACCCCTTATTTAACTGGTTCGCTCACAAATGCGAGTGAACTCGCAAATAAAACATAGTAAGCATACATATGTATGCCGTTGATACCTCACAGGCAACTGTAAATGACCAAAATCGCATACAATAGGGTAAGGTTCCTTGAGTCAGACAGCTATATTTGTAGATTATCGACATTTTACAAAGTGATATGTGGCAAGGCTTAAGGGTAAAAGGTGATATCAACCAGGGCCTCAAATTGAACGTTTTCCCCAAATCCACTAGAATATTGCCAATTTGCATAATTATAACATTGCATATTGGGTTAATTTTAGGTAATAAAAAATGTGAGGGGTGACCTTGAGTCGGACAGTTACGAGGCATTGAAGATACATTTGTTTAAGATCAGCCTTTGGTTCAGTCACTGAGTGTCCATCGGAAGCTTCACTGCAGGTCATGGTGAGTATAATACTTGTAGACGAGAGTGTGTCCCAAGTATCATGCACTATACACTCTGAATGCAAAAGGTTCTTGATGGTTTATAATATATAAAGAACCCACAGCCAAAAAAAAAAAGGTTCTGAATTTTGTTTAGGGTTCAACTGAATTGAAAAGGTTCAACACTGGTTGGGAAAGCCCCATGATAGGATCCTATGTTCTCAACTTGAGAGAAAGGGGTTGCCATTGTTGGAGTTCAGTGCAGCTGGATTATCCATGGATAACTTGCAAGTGTTGGATTATCCATGGATAACTTGCAAGTGTTGTTTTTGTTTGCTGTTGCCTGTTGGAACCTTTTTAAAGGTTGAATAATGAACCTTTTAGGTTTCCTAAATCTATACCAGCTTATAGAACCCTTGAAGGTTCCATATTAAACCTTTTTGTTAAGAGTGTGCAGATGAATGATATTACCCACTTTGAAGTGTTATCTTGTATCTCTTTGGATCTCAAAGCAAATATGGGGATTTGCGAAAGGCTCATGATTCATGATGGAGCAGGCCTTCCAAGGATACAATCTTCATTTAGGAATTGTCAATCAAGAAAGATTCAGAAAGAAAGCGAGAAAGAAAGGAAGAAATGAAGCTATGAGTAGCGGAAGGAAGGAAGAAAGGAAGGAAGGTAGGAAAGAAGGAAGGAAGAAAGAAAGACAGGAAGGAAGGAATGGAGAAGGAAGGAGTTAGTTAATCATGCAAAAATGAAATTAATCAAGGGAGCAAGGAAGGGAGCAAGGAAGGGAGCAAGAAAGGATGAAAGAATGGAAGTAAGAGATATGGCGTGGGATGTGATAGGTTGAAGAAAAGGAAGGAAGAGACAGGGACCGAGAAGGGAAGGAAGCAAGGAAGGCATTGACAGGAATTTTGGCAAACATATAGTAGGTCAGTCATGGCGAAGGAAGGAAGGAAGAAAGTAATGCATGCATGGATGATTGGGGCCATGTATCGTGTCCTCTTGCACTTAAGATAATTAGGACAGGAGGAGGAAACAAGAATGAGACAAAGGCTGATTGAAACTGCTGTCCAACATAAATCTAGGTGACTCAGGGCCAGAGCAGGAATCACACCCTGGACCCCAGTGATATACCCCCTGTTGAACAGCTTGCCCCCCCCCCCAATGCCCCCCCCCTAAAATAAATCCTGGTGATGCCACGGAGGGAGAGTGTTGGGAAGGAATTGCTGCAGTTAGTAATCTTTAAGGAAGATATAAAGGGGACAATCATTCCATGTCAATACTCAATACTCTCAAAAATCTGAATAAAACATATTTTTTTGAAGATTTTGACAAAAGTCTCCTGTAGGGGGCGGGTCAGCATTGACACTTAGATTTTATTAATTTCATCCTCTTTAATTGTGGTTTTGTCAAATATCCCTTTTCCTCAACCCATCAAGCAAGTAAAAATGTAAACTTTCTGGCTTATCAAAAAATATTTATGGAAGGAACAGCTTAGTTGTTGAAATTAATGATCAGAGGATATTGAAATTTTGTTTTCGACAGTAACCACGACGGATTAATTTGACACAAAAGTACTGCACTTGGAGATTTCAAAATTTTCACAAATATACCTGATGGCAACTTCTAGAAGTGTGCAAACTTTCATCTTTATACTTTGAGAGGAAGTACTATTTTCAACCTTTTTGTCAGTGTGCGTTTTTAAATGTTAGCAGTTTATTGTGGTACAGTTTCTATAATAAAACCCCATGACAGTGTAGTTCACAGCTATGAACATCATGAGTGTCAGGTCTGCTCTGAATTAACATGAGTCCGAAGGACGAGTGTTATTCAGAAGGCAGACCTGACACGAATGATGTTCATAGCTGTGAACTACACTGTTATGGGGTTTTATTTATATCCCGCAATGACTTTATCAGTGTTTTTTAGTCTGATAACTTCAAATTCTCCCAAGTTGGGAGCAGCAATTTGTTGTGACGTCACCAGCCGCCCATTGTGACGTCATGACATAAGAATCGCTGCCCATTGTTTGCATAACAACGTAAGATAATTTATTTCATTGAGTTCACAAGGATGAACTCAATGGTGTGAACTCAATGGTTTTTTCATGGTGTTCAAACGCAATTGCGGGATATATGCATGTACAAAGTACAGGTTTGAGCTGTGGGTTGGAAACCCAAAATCATTCAAAAAGTGTTAAATACACATCAAACATAGGCTGCGCAGCAGCAAACCTTCAGCGAATAACACCTTTAGAAGATTACAATAATATCATAAAATTGGTGCGTTTACGAAATTGCTTATATAGGTATGCAATAGCGGCCGAGTAGTGGCCTTCAATTATCTCTATTTGCCCGCTGCCCTGCCATCTTCCCATCTGCTTGCCAGGATTCGTAAAATCAGGGAAAGGCCTTATTAGACGAATTTACGCATATTATGGTATAGTTTCATGCATGTACGAAGTACAGGTTCTGAGATGTCGATTGAAAACCAAAAAATATAACGCTGTTCTATTTTCTGAAGTTTTTCCAATGATTCATAAAGTGTTATATGCATCAAAAAGCACTGCTACATAGCATAGGTGATTTGTTTAGAAATTGCATTACTGTATATGCAAAAGTTTCGGCTCTGATATCAAAAAAATCTTTTAAATATTTTTTCTCAATATTACAAAAAGTATAGAAAAGCCATCTGTCAGACCATGAAAAGGCACAACTAGACCATATAAGCCATATGTGTACCAAACTTCATCCATGTATATGGAATTGTGACCGGATGTTGGGCCAGAAACAAAAAATTTAATTTTTTTGTTTTTTTTCAATATTTTAAAAAGTAAATAATATTTTCTATCAGACCTTTCAAAAGGCACAACTAGACCATATTGACCATATGTGTACCTAACTTTATCCTTATACATGCAATAGTGACCGAGTCTTAGCCCAAAAAACAAAAAAAATATGTTTTTATATTTTTTCTCCCTTTTTTTCAGAAAGTATAGAATATCTGTCAATGAGACCATCAAAAGGCACAAATAGACCATATAGGCCACATGTGTACCAAATTTCATCCATGCACATGCAATAATGACCGATCCTTGGCCCGGAAACGAAAAAAAATAATTTTGATATTTTGTTAATTATTTCAAAAAGTATTTAAGATCTATTCATCAGACCATCAAAAGGCACAACTAGACCATACAGGCTAGATGTGTACCAAATTTCATCCAAGTACATTAAATAGAGGCCGAGTGCTGGGCCGGAAACGATCTATCCGCCCGCCGCCCGCCCACCCGGCGGACGGACAGCATTTTTACCCAAGTGATTACAATATCGTTCGCTGAAGGTAAAAAGCATTGCTACATTGCACAGGGGCGTACTGGCCGATGTGGCAAAGTGGCAACTGCCACGGACCCATCCACTCAGGGGGGCCCATGCAAGATGTCCAAAAATAATAATTTTAAGGGAGGAGAAAAATTTAATGTCAGGTCCATGATTGTGTGTGCCAACTACACTAACTCAAAAGGACAGAATGTGGAGGCCCCCAAATATAAACAATTTGGCTAATTAGACCTTCAGTACTTTTCTTTTTCAATTGAAAATAACGCCGAGGGCAGGGATGTAGGGGGCCTAGGGGCCCGTTGACTTATTTCGCCACGGGGCCTGAAATGCCGCCAGTCCGCCCGTGACATTGCATAGGTGATATGTGTAGAAAATTTCATTGCTGTATATATGCAATCGTGGGCAAGTTTTGGCTCCGATATGAAAAAAAATAGTTTTAATATTTTGTCTTAATATTACAAATAGTATTGATTATCCCATGACCAAGCATGTTTTTCCCTCATACATGCCTTTTTCCCAGGGTGATATTTTTAGAGGGGGGAAGATCCCGAACCCTCTTCCCTGAAGCAGAGGGAAGATACAGGCCCTTTGTCATTTTGGAGGGAAGATATCAGTCTCACATGCCAGATACCAAATCTTAGCCATCTGATTGGCCAATTTAGAGGGAAGATATCGGGGTCATTCTCAAGTTTTTTATGGTGTAATTGTCTTCTTCTAAAAGTGTTAATCACTGAAGGTTTGCTGCTGTGCAGCCTATGTTTAAAAAGGCAGTCACATAACAAGTGAAGTACTAGCCATTGAAAGATACAATATATGGTGATAAATGTCACCAGATTATCACTTGGCTATTTTCATGACAGAACTGACGACTTTTTCATGGGATATACACATAAATACCATCACCAGATCATCACGTGCAGTTGTGCCTGAAGTTTACACCAAAATACCACTTGTTTAAGTGGTGAAGATACCCACCAGAAAATTGTGTGGTTAAGTGGTGAAGATACACATTTGATTTATAGATGAAGCCACCTGTACTAGCAACACAACTTTACCAATTTCCATGCTTAGTTCACTTTAACTGATGTTAATCGAAATTATACATAAAGGAAGTTTCAGATTTCTGGGGGGAATTTCTTTTTTTGAAAAAAAAGAAAAGTTTTTTGAAAGAAGAAAAAAATTTGAGGAATAAGAAATGGAAACAAGAATCCGCGGATTCAAAACCGACCTAGCGTAATGAAATTGAAGGTGCCATTGCTTAAACCACTGAGCAACTGATATTGGAAGATAGGAGAAATAGTTGATTGGAAGATGCTGGACTATTAGTATAGAATCAATGCAGTTAGAACAGATTTCTAAAAAAAAAGGAAACATGGCTGTCAAAATGGCCGCCATCTTGGATTTCTCAACATGTTACTCATCCATACCCACAGGCCAATACCTGTACGAAATTTCATAACTGTAAGTGAAATATTAAGGTCACAATGGTCAGTTCAAGAATGAAGAAAGATTGCTGCCAAAATGGCTGCCACAAAACGGCAGCCATCTTGGATTTCTCGACATGTTCCCAATCCATACCCAGAGTCCCATACCTGTACCAAATTTCATAACTGTAAGTGAAATATTGAGGTCACAATGGGCAGTTCAAGAATGAAGAAAGATGTCTGCCAACATGGCCACCACAAAATGGCAGCCATCTTGGATTTATCAACATGTTCCCAATCCATACCCAGAGTCCCATACCTGTACCAAATTTCATAACTGCAAGTGAAATATTAAGGTCACAATGGGCAATTCAAGAATGAAAAAAGATGGCTGCCAAAATGGCCACCGCAAAATGGCCACAACAAAATGGCCACCACAAAATGGCCGCCATCTTGGATTTCTCGACATGTTCCCAATCCATACCCAGAGTCCCATACCTGAACCAAATTTCATAACTGTAAGTGAAATATTAAGGTCACAATGGGCAGTTCAAGAATGAAGAAAGATAGCTGCCAAAATGGCCGCCACAAAATGGCAGCAATCTTGGATTTCTCAACATTTTCCCAATCCATACCCAGAGTCCCATACCTGTACCAAATTTCATAACTGTAAGTGAAATATTAAGGTCACAATGGGCAGTTCAAGAATGAAGAAAGATAGCTGCCAAAATGGCCGCCACAAAACGGCAGCCATCTTGGATTTCTCAACATGTTCCCAATCCATACCCACAGGCCCATACCTGTACCAAATTTCATAACTGCAAGTGATAATATTAAGGTCACAATGGGCAGTTCAAGAATGAAGAAAGATGGCTGCCAAAATGGCCACCACAAAACGGCAGCCATCTTGGATTTCTCAACATGTTCCCAATCCATACCCAGAGTCCCATACCTGTACCAAATTTCATAACTGTAAGTGAAATATTAAGGTCACTATGAGCAGTTCAAAAAATGAAAAAAGATAGCTGCCAACATGGCCACCACAAAATGGCAGCCATCTTGGATTTCTCGACATGTTCCCAATCCATATCCAGAGTCCCATACTTGTACCAAATTTCATAACTGCAAGTGAAATATTAAGGTCACAATGGGCAATTCAAGAATGAAAAAAGATGGCTGCCAAAATTGCCACCACAAAATGGCCGCCATCTTGGATTTCTCGACATTTTCCCAATCCATACCCAGAGTCCCATACCTGTACCAAATTTCATAACTGTAAGTGAAATATTAAGGTCACAATGGGCAGTTCAAGAATGAAGAAAGATAGCTGCCAAAATGGCCGCCACAAAAGGCAGCCATCTTGGATTTCTCAACATGTTCCCAATCCATACCCACAGGCCCATACCTGTACCAAATTTCATAACTGCAAGTGATAATATTAAGGTCACAATGGGCAGTTCAAGAATGAAGAAAAATGGCTGCCAAAATGGCCACCACAAAACGGCAGCCATCTTGGATTTCTCAACATGTTCCCAATCCATACCCAGAGTCCCATACCTGTACCAAATTTCATAACTGTAAGTGAAATATTAAGGTCACAAATAGCAGTTCAAGAATGAAGAAAGATTGCTGCCAAAATGGCCGCCACAAAATGGCAGCCATCTTGGATTTTTCGACATGTTCCCAATCCATACCCAGAGTACCATACCTGTACCAAATTTCATAACTGTAAGTTAAATATTAAGATCACAATGGGGAAAAACCTTGTCTGTCATTGCCAAACATGGTTTACATCTGGTTTGTGGTTGCAAGCTTGTGTTTGAAGTTTATGCCTACTGTTTATGGTTTCACCTGATCCATTTACAGCTCCTGTATAAACCGGCCTCCGCTGTTAGGCCGGTTAAAAATTGAGTAAAAGGTTTTGAAAAATTATATACTTGCAAAAATCTTTTTTGGAATTTGGAAAAAAGGTACAGTTGGCCCTGTAGCCTAAGTGTGCAGTGTAAGTTCACTCTGCGTGCGAATATTGTGGTCATGGGTAAAAAAATTTTTTTGTTTAAAATGGTGAATTTTCTTTTTAGAAATTTGAAAAAGGAAGTAGCCCTGTAGCTTAAGTATGGCAATGTAGGTTCACTGTGCGAATTTTGGTGGTCATGGGTCACCCAGAAGCCTCGTAATTACGAGAGAATGAAACTATAAAAGCTGCCTTTTATAATTATTATAGCAAGATACAACTCAGATTTTGTTTCATTTCTTGAGAGTAGATGTAATCACAGTTGTTTTTTTCTATGTTGTCATTGCTGGAAACTCCATGGGAAACTATGCAGCTTTGATGCAAGCTATGATGTCATACGAGGGGTTTTCCAAAAGTTCTGTCCAACTTGGCATAACTTGAGTTGTATTTGATATAGAGACAAGATATTTTAGTCAGACAATATTCATTTCATTTAAAAATTATCCCGCAAAAAAATTAGAACATAAAAATGCATATAAATGGTAATTCGGTTGCCATGGAAATAAGAAGTCATGAAATGTGGCCCAGAGGCAGAGCCAGTTAATAGACAGTTTTAGACACAAACTCAATGTAATTATGTATCTTGTTAAAAATGTAATTATTACAAGAGATATAAAACAGGTTCACACATTCAAAAGCAAGATTTATTATTTCATAACTTCCCAAAGTAATCAACTGGACATTTAAAACATTTTCCCTTCCTTTTTATTTATTTAAAAAAAAACATGCTTTACAATCTGTAGACGGGCCATTCTCAAATTTCAGGACAAAGTGAATAGCAAAAATATCCTGTAACGGAGGGGACAATGTGGTAACGGAGTGGAATTTTGATGTAATAAACCTGCTGTAGGGGCAACAAAAAAAACGAAAAACAATAAAAAAAGAGCCATTTTTGAAACCAGTTTTAAGCCAGTCCAAACCACATATATGTATATTATCTTTGGTCCAAGCAGAATGAAAAATGCATTTTTTTGTTAAAAAACTTGCGATTTTTTACCTTTCAACTTTGAGGGCTGAGTATTCAGAACCACTAGGCCAAAATGAAACCATATAGGTTGGAAAGGCAACAAAATTCCCCACTTAGTGAGACCAAACTCAATATGCCTAGCCATTTTTGAAACCACCTTTAAGCCAGTCCAAGCAGAATGAAACATGAATTTTTTTGTTTAAAAAAACTAGCGATTTTGTAGCTTTCAACATTGAGGGCTGAGTATTCAGAACAACTAGGCCAAAATGAAACCATGTAGGTTGGAAAGGCAACAAAATTCCCCACTTAGTGAGAACAAACTCAATATGCCTAGCCATTTTTGAAACCACCTTTAAGCCAGTCCAAACAAAAAGTTGCAGGCATTTTTTGGTTTAAAAAAGTGCGATTTTGTAGCTTTCAACATTGAGGGCTGAGTATTCAGAACCACTAGGCCAAAATTAAACCATATAGGTTGGAAAGGCAACAAAATTCCCCACTTAGTGATACCAAACTCAATATGCCTAGCCATTTTTGAAACCACCTTTAAGCCAGTCCAAGCAAAGAGGTACTTGTATTTTTTGGCTAAAAAATGTGAGATTTTGTAGCTTTCAACATTGGGGGCTGAGTATTCAGAACCACTAGGCCAAAATGAAACCATATAGGTTGGAAAGGCAACAAAATTCCCCACTTAGTGAGACCAAATTCAATATGCCTAGCCATTTTTGAAACCACCTTTAAGCCAGTCCAAACAAAGAGGTACATGTATTTTTTGGCTAAAAAATGTGCGATTTTGTAGCTTTCAACATTGAGGGCTGAGTATTCAGAACCACTAGGCCAAAATGAAACCATATAGGTTGGAAAGGCAACAAAATTCCCCACTTAGTGAGACCAAACTCAATATGCCTAGCCATTTTTGAAACCACCTTTAAGCCAGTCCAAACAAAAAGGTGCAGGCATTTTTTGGTTTAAAAAAGTGCGATTTTGTAGCTTTCAACATTGAGGGCTGAGTATTCAGAACCACTAGGCCAAAATTAAACCATATAGGTTGGAAAGGCAACAAAATTCCCGGCTTAGTGATACCGAACTCAATATGCCTAGCCATTTTTGAAACCACCTTTAAGCCAGTCCAAGCAAAGAGGTACATGTATTTTTTGGCTAAAAAATGTTCGATTTTGTAGCTTTCAACATTGAGGGCTGAGTATTCA
This sequence comes from Platynereis dumerilii, assembly GCA_026936325.1. Classification (NCBI taxonomy): domain Eukaryota; kingdom Metazoa; phylum Annelida; class Polychaeta; order Phyllodocida; family Nereididae; genus Platynereis; species Platynereis dumerilii. The sequence goes on along the minus strand of JAPTHN010000001.1, from coordinate 183,831,070 downwards.
GAACCACTAGGCCAAAATGAAACCATATAGGTTGGAAAGGCAACAAAATTCCCCACTTAGTGAGACCAAATTCAATATGCCTAGCCATTTTTGAAACCACCTTTAAGCCAGTCCAAACAAAGAGGTACATGTATTTTTTGGCTAAAAAATGTGCGATTTTGTAGCTTTCAACATTGAGGGCTGAGTATTCAGAACCACTAGGCCAAAATGAAACCATATAGGTTGGAAAGGCAACAAAATTCCCCACTTAGTGAGACCAAACTCAATATGCCTAGCCATTTTTGAAACCACCTTTAAGCCAGTCCAAACAAAGAGGTACATGTATTTTTTGGCTAAAAAATGTGCGATTTTGTAGCTTTCAACATTGAGGGCTGAGTATTCAGAACCACTAGGCCAAAATGAAACCATATAGGTTGGAAAGGCAACAAAATTCCCCACTTAGTGATACCACACTCAATATGCCTAGCCATTTTTGAAACCACCTTTAAGCCAGTCCAAGCAGAATGAAACATGAATTTTTTTGTTTAAAAAACTAGCGATTTTGTAGCTTTCAACATTGAGGGCTGAGTATTCAGAACAACTAGGCCAAAATGAAACCATGTAGGTTGGAAAGGCAACAAAATTCCCCACTTAGTGAGAACAAACTCAATATGCCTAGCCATTTTTGAAACCACCTTTAAGCCAGTCCAAACAAAAAGGTGCAGGCATTTTTTGGTTTAAAAAGTGCGATTTTGTAGCTTTCAACATTGAGGGCTGAGTATTCAGAACCACTAGGCCAAAATGAAACCATATAGGTTGGAAAGGCAACAAAATTCCCCACTTAGTGATACCAAACTCAATATGCCTAGCCAGTTTTGAAACCACCTTTAAGCCAGTCCAAGCAGAATGAAACATGAATTTTTTTGTTAAAAAACTAGCGATTTTGTAGCTTTCAACATTGAGGGCTGAGTATTCAGAACAACTAGGCCAAAATGAAACCATGTAGGTTGGAAAGGCAACAAAATTTCCCACTTAGTGAGACCAAACTCAATATGCCTAGCCATTTTTGAAACCACCTTTAAGCCACTCCAAACAAAGAGGTACATGTATTTTTTGGCTAAAAAATGTGCGATTTTGTAGCTTTCAACATTGAGGGCTGAGTATTCAGAACCACTAGGCCAAAATGAAACCATATAGGTTGGAAAGGCAACAAAATTCCCCACTTAGTGAGACCAAATTCAATATGCCTAGCCATTTTTGAAACCACCTCTAAGCCAGTCCAAACAAAGAGGTACATGTATTTTTTGGCTAAAAAATGTGCGATTTTGTAGCTTTCAACATTGAGGGCTGAGTATTCAGAACCACTAGGCCAAAATGAAACCATATAGGTTGGAAAGGCAACAAAATTCCCCACTTAGTGAGACCAAACTCAATATGCCTAGCCATTTTTGAAACCACCTTTAAGCCAGTCCAAACAAAGAGGTACATGTATTTTTTGGCTAAAAAATGTGCGATTTTGTAGCTTTCAACATTGAGGGCTGAGTATTCAGAACCACTAGGCCAAAATGAAACCATATAGGTTGGAAAGGCAACAAAATTCCCCACTTAGTGAGACCAAACTCAATATGCCTAGCCATTTTTGAAACCACCTTTAAGCCAGTCCAAACAAAGAGGTACATGTATTTTTTGGCTAAAAAATGTGCGATTTTGTAGCTTTCAACATTGAGGGCTGAGTATTCAGAACTACTAGGCCAAAATGAAACCATATAGGTTGGAAAGGCAACAAAATTCCCCACTTAGTGAGACCAAACTCAATATGCCTAGCCATTTTTGAAACCACCTTTAAGCCACTCCAAACAAAGAGGTACATGTATTTTTTGGCTAAAAAATGTGCGATTTTGTAGCTTTCAACATTGAGGGCTGAGTATTCAGAACCACTAGGCCAAAATGAAACCATATAGGTTGGAAAGGCAACAAAATTCCCCACTTAGTGATACCAAACTCAATATGCCTAGCCATTTTTGAAACCACCTTTAAGCCAGTCCAAGCAGAATGAAACATGAATTTTTTTGTTTAAAAAACTAGCGATTTTGTAGCTTTCAACATTGAGGGCTGAGTATTCAGAACAACTAGGCCAAAATGAAACCATGTAGGTTGGAAAGGCAACAAAATTCCCCACTTAGTGAGAACAAACTCAATATGCCTAGCCATTTTTGAAACCACCTTTAAGCCAGTCCAAACAAAAAGGTGCAGGCATTTTTTGGTTTAAAAAAGTGCGATTTTGTAGCTTTCAACATTGAGGGCTGAGTATTCAGAACCACTAGGCCAAAATGAAACCATATAGGTTGGAAAGGCAACAAAATTCCCCACTTAGTGATACCAAACTCAATATGCCTAGCCATTTTTGAAACCACCTTTAAGCCAGTCCAAGCAAAGAGGTACATGTATTTTTTGGCTAAAAAATGTGCGATTTTGTAGCCTTCAACATTGAGGGCTGAGTATTCAGAACCACTAGGCCAAAATGAAACCATATAGGTTGGAAAGGCAACAAAATTCCCCACTTAGTGAGACCAAATTCAATATGCCTAGCCATTTTTGAAACCACCTTTAAGCCAGTCCAAACAAAGAGGTACATGTATTTTTTGGCTAAAAAATGTGCGATTTTGTAGCTTTCAACATTGAGGGCTGAGTATTCAGAACCACTAGGCCAAAATGAAACCATATAGGTTGGAAAGGCAACAAAATTCCCCACTTACTGAGACCAAACTCAATATGCCTAGCCATTTTTGAAACCACCATTAAGCCACTCCAAACAAAGAGGTACATGTATTTTTTGGCTAAAAAATGTGCGATTTTGTAGCTTTCAACATTGAGGGCTGAGTATTCAGAACCACTAGGCCAAAATGAAACCATATAGGTTGGAAAGGCAACAAAATTCCCCACTTAGTGAGACCAAACTCAATATGCCTAGCCATTTTTGAAACCACCTTTAAGCCAGTCCAAGCAGAATGAAACATGCATTTTTTTGTTAAAAAACTAGCGATTTTGTAGCTTTCAACATTGAGGGCTGAGTATTCAGAACCACTAGGCAAAAATGAAACCATATAGGTTGGAAAGGAAACAAAATTCCCCACTTAGTGAGACCAAACTCAATATGCCTAGCCAGTTTTGAAACCACCTTTAAGCCAGTCCAAGCAGAATGAAACATGCATTTTTTTGTTAAAAAACTTGCGATTTTTTACCTTTCAACATTGAGGGCTGAGTATTCAGAACTATTGCGCCAAAATGAAACCATGTAGGTTGGAAAGGCAACAAAATTCCCCACTTAGTGAGACCAAACTCAATATGCCTAGCCAGTTTTGAAACCACCTTTAAGCCAGTCCAAACAAAAAGGTGCAGGCATTTTTTGGTTTAAAAAAGTGCGATTTTGTAGCTTTCAACATTGAGGGCTGAGTATTCAGAACCACTAGGCCAAAATGAAACCATATAGGTTGGAAAGGCAACAAAATTCCCCACTTAGTGAGACCAAATTCAATATGCCTAGCCATTTTTGAAACCACCTTTAAGCCAGTCCAAACAAAGAGGTACATGTATTTTTTGGCTAAAAAATGTGCGATTTTGTAGCTTTCAACATTGAGGGCTGAGTATTCAGAACCACTAGGCCAAAATGAAACCATATAGGTTGGAAAGGCAACAAAATTCCCCACTTAGTGAGACCAAATTCAATATGCCTAGCCATTTTTGAAACCACCTTTAAGCCAGTCCAAGCAAAGAGGTAAATGTATTTTTTGGCTAAAAAATGTGCGATTTTGTAGCTTTCAACATTGAGGGCTGAGTATTCAGAACCACTAGGCCAAAATGAAACCATATAGGTTGGAAAGGCAACAAAATTCCCCACTTAGTGAGACCAAACTCAATATGCCTAGCCATTTTTGAAACCACCTTTAAGCCAGTCCAAACAAAGAGGTACATGTATTTTTTGGCTAAAAAATGTGCGATTTTGTAGCTTTCAACATTGAGGGCTGAGTATTCAGAACCACTAGGCCAAAATGAAACCATATAGGTTGGAAAGGCAACAAAATTCCCCACTTAGTGAGACCAAACTCAATATGCCAAGCCATTTTTTAAACCACCTTTAAGCCACTCCAAGCAGAATGAAACATGAATTTTTTTGTTTAAAAAACTAGCGATTTTGTAGCTTTCAACATTGAGGGCTGAGTATTCAGAACAACTAGGCCAAAATGAAACCATGTAGGTTGGAAAGGCAACAAAATTCCCCACTTAGTGAGACCAAACTCAATATGCCTAGCCATTTTTGAAACCACCTTTAAGCCAGTCCAAACAAAAAGGTGCAGGCATTTTTTGGTTTAAAAAGTGCGATTTTGTAGCTTTCAACATTGAGGGCTGAGTATTCAGAACCACTAGGCCAAAATGAAACCATATAGGTTGGAAAGGCAACAAAATTCCCCACTTAGTGAGACCAAACTCAATATGCCTAGCCATTTTTGAAACCACCTTTAAGCCAGTCCAAGCAGAATGAAACATGCATTTTTTTGTTAAAAAACTAGCGATTTTGTAGCTTTCAACATTGAGGGCTGAGTATTCAGAACCACTAGGCCAAAATGAAACCATATAGGTTGGAAAGGAAACAAAATTCCCCACTTAGTGAGACCAAACTCAATATGCCTAGCCAGTTTTGAAACCACCTTTAAGCCAGTCCAAGCAGAATGAAACATGCATTTTTTTGTTAAAAAACTTGCGATTTTTTACCTTTCAACATTGAGGGCTGAGTATTCAGAACTATTGCGCCAAAATGAAACCATGTAGGTTGGAAAGGCAACAAAATTCCCCACTTAGTGAGACCAAACTCAATATGCCTAGCCAGTTTTGAAACCACCTTTAAGCCAGTCCAAACAAAAAGGTGCAGGCATTTTTTGGTTTAAAAAAGTGCAATTTTGTAGCTTTCAACATTGAGGGCTGAGTATTCAGAACCACTAGGCCAAAATGAAACCATATAGGTTGGAAAGGCAACAAAATTCCCCACTTAGTGAGACCAAATTCAATATGCCTAGCCATTTTTGAAACCACCTTTAAGCCAGTCCAAACAAAGAGGTACATGTATTTTTTGGCTAAAAAATGTGCGATTTTGTAGCTTTCAACATTGAGGGCTGAGTATTCAGAACCACTAGGCCAAAATGAAACCATATAGGTTGGAAAGGCAACAAAATTCCCCACTTAGTGAGACCAAACTCAATATGCCTAGCTATTTTTGAAACCACCTTTAAGCCAGTCCAAACAAAAAGGTGCAGGCATTTTTTGGTTTAAAAAAGTGCGATTTTGTAGCTTTCAACATTGAGGGCTGAGTATTCAGAACCACTAGGCAAAAATTAAACCATATAGGTTGGAAAGGCAACAAATTTCCCGGCTTAGTGATACCGAACTCAATATGCCTAGCCATTTTTGAAACCACCTTTAAGCCAGTCCAAGCAAAGAGGTACATGTATTTTTTGGCTAAAAAATGTTCGATTTTGTAGCTTTCAACATTGAGGGCTGAGTATTCAGAACCACTAGGCCAAAATGAAACCATATAGGTTGGAAAGGCAACAAAATTCCCCACTTAGTGAGACCAAATTCAATATGCCTAGCCATTTTTGAAACCACCTTTAAGCCAGTCCAAACAAAGAGGTACATGTATTTTTTGGCTAAAAAATGTGCGATTTTGTAGCTTTCAACATTGAGGGCTGAGTATTCAGAACCACTAGGCCAAAATGAAACCATATAGGTTGGAAAGGCAACAAAATTCCCCACTTAGTGAGACCAAACTCAATATGCCTAGCCATTTTTGAAACCACCTTTAAGCCAGTCCAAACAAAGAGGTACATGTATTTTTTGGCTAAAAAATGTGCGATTTTGTAGCTTTCAACATTGAGGGCTGAGTATTCAGAACCACTAGGCCAAAATGAAACCATATAGGTTGGAAAGGCAACAAAATTTCCCACTTAGTGAGACCAAACTCAATATGCCTAGCCATTTTTGAAACCACCTTTAAGCCAGTCCAAACAAAGAGGTACATGTATTTTTTGGCTAAAAAATGTGCGATTTTGTAGCTTTCAACATTGAGGGCTGAGTATTCAGAACCACTAGGCCAAAATGAAACCATATAGGTTGGAAAGGCAACAAAATTCCCCACTTAGTGAGACCAAACTCAATATGCCTAGCCATTTTTGAAACCACCTTTAAGCCAGTCCAAGCAGAATAAAACATGAATTTTTTTGTTAAAAAACTAGCGATTTTGTAGCTTTCAACATTGAGGGCTGAGTATTCAGAACAACTAGGCCCAAATGAAACCATGTAGGTTGGAAAGGCAACAAAATTCCCCACTTAGTGAGACCAAACTCAATATGCCTAGCCAGTTTTGAAACCACCTTTAAGCCAGTCCAAACAAAAAGGTGCAGGCATTTTTTGGTTTAAGAAAGTGCGATTTTGTAGCTTTCAACATTGAGGGCTGAGTATTCAGAACCACTAGGCCAAAATGAAACCATATAGGTTGGAAAGGCAACAAAATTCCCCACTTAGTGATACCAAACTCAATATGCCTAGCCATTTTTGAAACCACCTTTAAGCCAGTCCAAACAAAGAGGTACATGTATTTTTTGGCTAAAAAATGTGCGATTTTGTAGGCTGAGTATTCAGAACTACTAGGCCAAAATGAAACCATATAGGTTGGAAAGGCAACAAAATTCCCCACTTAGTGAGACCAAACTCAATATGCCTAGCCATTTTTGAAACCACCTTTAAGCCAGTCCAAACAAAGAGGTACATGTATTTTTTGGCTAAAAAATGTGCGATTTTGTAGCTTTCAACATTGAGGGCTGAGTATTCAGAACCACTAGGCCAAAATTAAACCATATAGGTTGGAAAGGCAACAAAATTCCCCACTTAGTGATACCAAACTCAATATGCCTAGCCATTTTTGAAACCACCTTTAAGCCAGTCCAAGCAAAGAGGTACATGTATTTTTTGGCTAAAAAATGTGCGATTTTGTAGCTTTCAACATTGGGGGCTGAGTATTCAGAACCACTAGGCCAAAATGAAACCATATAGGTTGGAAAGGCAACAAAATTCCCCACTTAGTGAGACCAAATTCAATATGCCTAGCCATTTTTGAAACCACCTTTAAGCCAGTCCAAACAAAGAGGTACATGTATTTTTTGGCTAAAAAATGTGCGATTTTGTAGCTTTCAACATTGAGGGCTGAGTATTCAGAACCACTAGGCCAAAATGAAACCATATAGGTTGGAAAGGCAACAAAATTCCCCACTTAGTGAGACCAAACTCAATATGCCTAGCCATTTTTGAAACCACCTTTAAGCCAGTCCAAGCAGAATGAAACATGCATTTTTTTGTTAAAAAACTAGCGATTTTGTAGCTTTCAACATTGAGGGCTGAGTATTCAGAACCACTAGGCCAAAATGAAACCATATAGGTTGGAAAGGCAACAAAATTCCCCACTTAGTGAGACCAAACTCAATATGCCTAGCCATTTTTGAAACCACCTTTAAGCCAGTCCAAGCAGAATGAAACATGAATTTTTTTGTTTAAAATACTAGCAATTTTGTAGCTTTCAACATTGAGGGCTGAGTATTAAGAACAACTAGGCCAAAATGAAACCATGTAGGTTGGAAAGGCAACAAAATTCCCCACTTAGTGAGAACAAACTCAATATGCCTAACCATTTTTGAAACCACCTTTAAGCCAGTCCAAACAAAAAGGTGCAGGCATTTTTTGGTTTAAAAAGTGCGATTTTGTAGCTTTCAACATTGAGGGCTGAGTATTCAGAACCACTAGGCCAAAATGAAACCATATAGGTTGGAAAGGCAACAAAATTCCCCACTTAGTGATACCAAACTCAATATGCCTAGCCATTTTTGAAACCACCTTTAAGCCAGTCCAAACAAAGAGGTACATGTATTTTTTGGCTAAAAAATGTGCGATTTTGTAGCTTTCAACATTGAGGGCTGAGTATTCAGAACCACTAGGCAAAAATGAAACCATATAGGTTGGAAAGGAAACAAAATTCCCCACTTAGTGAGACCAAACTCAATATGCCTAGCCATTTTTGAAACCACCTTTAAGCCAGTCCAAGCAGAATGAAACATGCATTTTTTTGTTAAAAAACTTGCGATTTTTTACCTTTCAACATTGAGGGCTGAGTATTCAGAACTATTGCGCCAAAATGAAACCATGTAGGTTGGAAAGGCAACAAAATTCCCCACTTAGTGAGACCAAACTCAATATGCCTAGCCAGTTTTGAAACCACCTTTAAGCCAGTCCAAACAAAAAGGTGCAGGCATTTTTTGGTTTAAAAAAGTGCGATTTTGTAGCTTTCAACATTGAGGGCTGAGTATTCAGAACCACTAGGCCAAAATTAAACCATATAGGTTGGAAAGGCAACAAAATTCCCCACTTAGTGAGACCAAATTCAATATGCCTAGCCATTTTTGAAACCACCTTTAAGCCAGTCCAAACAAAGAGGTACATGTATTTTTTGGCTAAAAAATGTGCGATTTTGTAGCTTTCAACATTGAGGGCTGAGTATTCAGAACCACTAGGCCAAAATGAAACCATATAGGTTGGAAAGGCAACAAAATTCCCCACTTAGTGAGACCAAACTCAATATGCCTAGCCATTTTTGAAACCACCTTTAAGCCAGTCCAAACAAAGAGGTACATGTATTTTTTGGCTAAAAAATGTGCGATTTTGTAGCTTTCAACATTGAGGGCTGAGTATTCAGAACCACTAGGCCAAAATGAAACCATATAGGTTGGAAAGGCAACAAAATTCCCCACTTAGTGAGACCAAACTCAATATGCCAAGCCATTTTTTAAACCACCTTTAAGCCACTCCAAGCAGAATGAAACATGAATTTTTTTGTTTAAAAAACTAGCGATTTTGTAGCTTTCAACATTGAGGGCTGAGTATTCAGAACAACTAGGCCAAAATGAAACCATGTAGGTTGGAAAGGCAACAAAATTCCCCACTTAGTGAGACCAAACTCAATATGCCTAGCCATTTTTGAAACCACCTTTAAGCCAGTCCAAACAAAAAGGTGCAGGCATTTTTTGGTTTAAAAAGTGCGATTTTGTAGCTTTCAACATTGAGGGCTGAGTATTCAGAACCACTAGGCCAAAATGAAACCATATAGGTTGGAAAGGCAACAAAATTCCCCACTTAGTGAGACCAAACTCAATATGCCTAGCCATTTTTGAAACCACCTTTAAACCAGTCCAAGCAGAATGAAACATGCATTTTTTTGTTAAAAAACTAGCGATTTTGTAGCTTTCAACATTGAGGGCTGAGTATTCAGAACCACTAGGCCAAAATGAAACCATATAGGTTGGAAAGGAAACAAAATTCCCCACTTAGTGAGACCAAACTCAATATGCCTAGCCAGTTTTGAAACCACCTTTAAGCCAGTCCAAGCAGAATGAAACATGCATTTTTTTGTTAAAAAACTTGCGATTTTTTACCTTTCAACATTGAGGGCTGAGTATTCAGAACTATTGCGCCAAAATGAAACCATGTAGGTTGGAAAGGCAACAAAATTCCCCACTTAGTGAGACCAAACTCAATATGCCTAGCCAGTTTTGAAACCACCTTTAAGCCAGTCCAAACAAAAAGGTGCAGGCATTTTTTGGTTTAAAAAAGTGCGATTTTGTAGCTTTCAACATTGAGGGCTGAGTATTCAGAACCACTAGGCCAAAATGAAACCATATAGGTTGGAAAGGCAACAAAATTCCCCACTTAGTGAGACCAAATTCAATATGCCTAGCCATTTTTGAAACCACCTTTAAGCCAGTCCAAACAAAGAGGTACATGTATTTTTTGGCTAAAAAATGTGCGATTTTGTAGCTTTCAACATTGAGGGCTGAGTATTCAGAACCACTAGGCCAAAATGAAACCATATAGGTTGGAAAGGCAACAAAATTCCCCACTTAGTGAGACCAAATTCAATATGCCTAGCCATTTTTGAAACCACCTTTAAGCCAGTCCAAACAAAGAGGTAAATGTATTTTTTGGCTAAAAAATGTGCGATTTTGTAGCTTTCAACATTGAGGGCTGAGTATTCAGAACCACTAGGCCAAAATGAAACCATATAGGTTGGAAAGGCAACAAAATTCCCCACTTAGTGAGACCAAACTCAATATGCCTAGCCATTTTTGAAACCACCTTTAAGCCAGTCCAAACAAAGAGGTACATGTATTTTTTGGCTAAAAAATGTGCGATTTTGTAGCTTTCAACATTGAGGGCTGAGTATTCAGAACCACTAGGCCAAAATGAAACCATATAGGTTGGAAAGGCAACAAAATTCCCCACTTAGTGAGACCAAACTCAATATGCCAAGCCATTTTTTAAACCACCTTTAAGCCACTCCAAGCAGAATGAAACATGAATTTTTTTGTTTAAAAAACTAGCGATTTTGTAGCTTTCAACATTGAGGGCTGAGTATTCAGAACAACTAGGCCAAAATGAAACCATGTAGGTTGGAAAGGCAACAAAATTCCCCACTTAGTGAGACCAAACTCAATATGCCTAGCCATTTTTGAAACCACCTTTAAGCCAGTCCAAACAAAAAGGTGCAGGCATTTTTTGGTTTAAAAAGTGCGATTTTGTAGCTTTCAACATTGAGGGCTGAGTATTCAGAACCACTAGGCCAAAATGAAACCATATAGGTTGGAAAGGCAACAAAATTCCCCACTTAGTGAGACCAAACTCAATATGCCAAGCCATTTTTTAAACCACCTTTAAGCCACTCCAAGCAGAATGAAACATGAATTTTTTTGTTTAAAAAACTAGCGATTTTGTAGCTTTCAACATTGAGGGCTGAGTATTCAGAACAATTAGGCCAAAATGAAACCATGTAGGTTGGAAAGGCAACAAAATTTCCCACTTAGTGAGACCAAACTCAATATGCCTAGCCATTTTTGAAACCACCTTTAAGCCAGTCCAAACAAAGAGGTACATGTATTTTTTGGCTAAAAAATGTGCGATTTTGTAGCTTTCAACATTGAGGGCTGAGTATTCAGAACCACTAGGCCAAAATGAAACCATATAGGTTGGAAAGCCAACAAAATTCCCCACTTAGTGAGACCAAATTCAATATGCCTAGCCATTTTTGAAACCACCTTTAAGCCAGTCCAAACAAAGAGGTACATGTATTTTTTGGCTAAAAAATGTGCGATTTTGTAGCTTTCAACATTGAGGGCTAAGTATTCAGAACCACTAGGCCAAAATGAAACCATATAGGTTGGAAAGGCAACAAAATTCCCCACTTAGTGAGACCAAACTCAATATGCCTAGCCATTTTTGAAACCACCTTTAAGCCAGTCCAAACAAAGAGGTACATGTATTTTTTGGCTAAAAAATGTGCGATTTTGTAGCTTTCAACATTGAGGGCTGAGTATTCAGAACCACTAGGCCAAAATGAAACCATATAGGTTGGAAAGGAAACAAAATTCCCCACTTAGTGAGACCAAACTCAATATGCCTAGCCAGTTTTGAAACCACCTTTAAGCCAGTCCAAGCAGAATGAAACATGCATTTTTTTGTTAAAAAACTTGCGATTTTTTACCTTTCAACATTGAGGGCTGAGTATTCAGAACTATTGCGCCAAAATGAAACCATGTAGGTTGGAAAGGCAACAAAATTCCCCACTTAGTGAGACCAAACTCAATATGCCTAGCCAGTTTTGAAACCACCTTTAAGCCAGTCCAAACAAAAAGGTGCAGGCATTTTTTGGTTTAAAAAAGTGCGATTTTGTAGCTTTCAACATTGAGGGCTGAGTATTCAGAACCACTAGGCCAAAATGAAACCATATAGGTTGGAAAGGCAACAAAATTCCCCACTTAGTGATACCAAACTCAATATGCCTAGCCATTTTTGAAACCACCTTTAAGCCAGTCCAAGCAGAATGAAACATGCATTTTTTTGTTTAAAAAACTAGCGATTTTGTAGCTTTCAACATTGAGGGCTGAGTATTCAGAACAACTAGGCCAAAATGAAACCATGTAGGTTGGAAAGGCAACAAAATTCCCCACTTAGTGAGAACAAACTCAATATGCCTAGCCATTTTTGAAACCACCTTTAAGCCAGTCCAAACAAAAAGGTGCAGGCATTTTTTGGTTTAAAAAAGTGCGATTTTGTAGCTTTCAACATTGAGGGCTGAGTATTCAGAACCACTAGGCCAAAATGAAACCATATAGGTTGGAAAGGCAACAAAATTCCCCACTTAGTGATACCAAACTCAATATGCCTAGCCATTTTTGAAACCACCTTTAAGCCAGTCCAAGCAAAGAGGTACATGTATTTTTTGGCTAAAAAATGTGCGATTTTGTAGCTTTCAACATTGGGGGCTGAGTATTCAGAACCACTAGGCCAAAATGAAACCATATAGGTTGGAAAGGCAACAACATTCCCCACTTAGTGAGACCAAATTCAATATGCCTAGCCATTTTTGAAACCACCTTTAAGCCAGTCCAAACAAAGAGGTACATGTATTTTTTGGCTAAAAAATGTGCGATTTTGTAGCTTTCAACATTGAGGGCTGAGTATTCAGAACCACTAGGCCAAAATGAAACCATATAGGTTGGAAAGGCAACAAAATTCCCCACTTAGTGAGACCAAACTCAATATGCCTAGCCATTTTTGAAACCACCTTTAAGCCACTCCAAACAAAGAGGTACATGTATTTTTTGGCTAAAAAAAGTGCGATTTTGTAGCTTTCAACATTGAGGGCTGAGTATTCAGAACCACTAGGCCAAAATGAAACCATATAGGTTGGAAAGGCAACAAAATTCCCCACTTAGTGAGACCAAACTCAATATGCCTAGCCATTTTTGAAACCACCTTTAAGCCAGTCCAAGCAGAATGAAACATGCATTTTTTTGTTAAAAAACTAGCGATTTTGTAGCTTTCAACATTGAGGGCTGAGTATTCAGAACCACTAGGCCAAAATGAAACCATATAGGTTGGAAAGGAAACAAAATTCCCCACTTAGTGAGACCAAACTCAATATGCCTAGCCAGTTTTGAAACCACCTTTAAGCCAGTCCAAGCAGAATGAAACATGCATTTTTTTGTTAAAAAACTTGCGATTTTTTACCTTTCAACATTGAGGGCTGAGTATTCAGAACTATTGCGCCAAAATGAAACCATGTAGGTTGGAAAGGCAACAAAATTCCCCACTTAGTGAGACCAAACTCAATATGCCTAGCCAGTTTTGAAACCACCTTTAAGCCAGTCCAAACAAAAAGGTGCAGGCATTTTTTGGTTTAAAAAAGTGCGATTTTGTAGCTTTCAACATTGAGGGCTGAGTATTCAGAACCACTAGGCCAAAATGAAACCATATAGGTTGGAAAGGCAACAAAATTCCCCACTTAGTGAGACCAAACTCAATATGCCTAGCCATTTTTGAAACCACCTTTAAGCCACTCCAAGCAGAATGAAACATGAATTTTTTTGTTTAAACAAGAATCCATGGATTCAAAACCGGCCTTCGGCGATTGTATATTCGGGATTGAAATCATGAAGAGAGTGATTTACAAATTTTACATATTATTACATGGACTGCTTTGTATTGAGTAGTGATTGCCAGACTGACAGTGTTTGCTGCAGGCCATAAAAACTTTGTGGGGAACCGCTTAGCAAATGCCTATACCATATTTCAGAGCTGTTAGTCATTATTGGAAATTTTCTCATAATTTATGATGGAACCCCTAAGCAAATCCCCAAACCAAATAATAGAGTCGCCGTAGGCAATTCAAAATATGGTGGCCATTTTGGCAGCCATCTTGGATTTTTCTGAAAAAAATTCTTAGGGGAATCCCTGAGTGAACCCCTATAGCAAATTGCATAAATCTAAGTGAAATACTAAAGTCACAGTGGACAATTCAAAATATGTTGGCCATTTTGGCAGCCTTCTTGGATTTTTCCAAACATTTCTTAGGTGAAGGCGTATATCAAATTGCATAAATCTAAGTGAAATACTAAAGTCACAGTGGGCAATTCAAAACATTGGTGGCTTTTTGGCAGCAATCTTGGATTTTTCCATACATTTTTGAGGGAACCCCTAAGTGAATCCCTGTACCAAGTTTAATAAATCTAAGTGAAATTCTTAAGTCACAGTGGGCAATTCAAAATATGGTGGCCATTATGGCAGCCATCTTGGAATTTTCCAAAAAATTTTGAGGGAGACCCCCAAGTGAATCCCTGCACCAAATTTCATAAATCCAAGTGAAATACTAACAGCCTTTAAAACTCGCTCTGACCTTTCACAAGGCATGCGGGCCGGTAAAAACTGGTTTACTGGACCGCCAGAATTTGTACAGGTCCGTTTATGTGTGGTGGCAAGCGTCTTTTTGCAACCAGTTCTGCAGACTGCAAATAAAACACCACTTTAGTTTACAATCTGCAAAACAGGATATCCAAACAGAGTGGGCTGCACTGTGAAAATGGCACTTCGTGAATCATCATATTGATGATTTGTCACAAAAGTTTTACTCTATTAGTTACATGACAAATCCTTCTCTTCAGCACGACTAATCAAACAGCCTCTATGTTTCCCATGGACGTTAAATTTTGGGAGATGACACTTCATCAGTTATTATGACTCACAGTCACAGATTGCCAAAATCTGTGGGAAGCAAGCACTCATTTTGTGCATATCGAATTTACAGGCTGTAATGATAAATTTTGTCAAAATATTATGTCAGAATGAGAAATGCACTGAGAAAGGCTCTGGTCTCTTGGTGGAGTTTAGTGGATGGGTGTTGATAGACATTGCTTGCAGGAATAATTTGGCAATGGTACATAACTACATCATAGCACTGTACAGAAAGCTGGTGAAGAAGTAGACAATGCCAAGTGTTATACAAACATAATGATCCACTGAGCAAACATGCCTCATCTAGGCATGAACATAAATTTGGGGAGATGACACTTCATCGGTTATTATGACTCACAGTCACAGAGTTCCTAAATCTGTGGGAAGCAAACACTCATTATATGCATATCAAATTTACAGGCTGTAATGATAAAGTTTGTCAAAATATTATGTCAGAATGTGAAATGCACTGAGAAAGGCTCTGGTCTCTTGGTGGAGTTTAGTGGATGGGTGTTGATAGACATTGCTTGCAAGAATAATTTGGCAATGGTACATAACTACATCATAGCACTGTACAGAAAGCTGGTGAAGAAGTAGACAATGCGAAGTGTTATACAAACATAATGATCCACTGAGCAAACATGCCTCATCTACGCATGAACAATTATTTTAAAACTCAAGTACTAGAATGGTTTGACTCTCACAGTGCTTTGGAATTATAAGCAATCCTGACACTGGGGCACCTTCTCCAATGAGGCTCACAGGCCCACTGCTAGCTGCAGCTGTTCATTGCACCTGTAACCATGGTAACCCCTTACAGCTACCTGAATCCCCCATTCATAATGGGCAGGTCCATATTTGACATTGGCCCCCTTTGCTCACTGGGTTGCAGCACTGTGTTCAGAGGGGCAAGGCAAGTGAAAAAGTGGACATGGACAGGACACATTTACACATGGACAAGTGGACAAAAGTCCCATTTCACCAAAAATCCGTTTAAGCCCTCCTCTAATAACTGGCCTTTGGCCGGTTAAAAACTAGCGATTTTGTAGCTTTCAACATTGAGGGCTGAGTATTC
The DNA here is from genome assembly GCA_026936325.1 of Platynereis dumerilii. Classification (NCBI taxonomy): domain Eukaryota; kingdom Metazoa; phylum Annelida; class Polychaeta; order Phyllodocida; family Nereididae; genus Platynereis; species Platynereis dumerilii. The sequence goes on along the minus strand of JAPTHN010000001.1, from coordinate 183,815,355 downwards.
AGAACAACTAGGCCAAAATGAAACCATGTAGGTTGGAAAGGCAACAAAATTCCCCACTTAGTGAGACCAAACTCAATATGCCTAGCCATTTTTGAAACCACCTTTAAGCCAGTCCAAACAAAAAGGTGCAGGCATTTTTTGGTTTAAAAAGTGCGATTTTGTAGCTTTCAACATTGAGGGCTGAGTATTCAGAACCACTAGGTCAAAATGAAACCATATAGGTTGGAAAGGCAACAAAATTCCCCACTTAGTGAGACCAAACTCAATATGCCTAGCCATTTTTGAAACCACCTTTAAGCCAGTCCAAGCAGAATGAAAGATGAATTTTTTTGTTTAAAAAACTAGCGATTTTGTAGCTTTCAACATTGAGGGCTGAGTATTCAGAACAACTAGGCCAAAATGAAACCATGTAGGTTGGAAAGGCAACAAAATTCCCCACTTAGTGAGACCAAACTCAATATGCCTAGCCATTTTTGAAACCACCTTTAAGCCAGTCCAAACAAAAAGGTGCAGGCATTTTTTGGTTTAAAAAGTGCGATTTTGTAGCTTTCAACATTGAGGGCTGAATATTCAGAACCACTAGGCCAAAATGAAACCATATAGGTTGGAAAGGCAACAAAATTCCCCACTTAGTGAGACCAAACTCAATATGCCTAGCCATTTTTGAAACCACCTTTAAGCCAGTCCAAGCAGAATGAAACATGAATTTTTTTGTTAAAAAAACTAGCGATTTTGTAGCTTTCAACATTGAGGGCTGAGTATTCAGAACAACTAGGCCAAAATGAAACCATGTAGGTTGGAAAGGCAACAAAATTCCCCACTTAGTGAGAACAAACTCAATATGCCTAGCCATTTTTGAAACCACCTTTAAGCCAGTCCAAACAAAAAGGTGCAGGCATTTTTTGGTTTAAAAAAGTGCGATTTTGTAGCTTTCAACATTGAGGGCTGAGTATTCAGAACCACTAGGCCAAAATGAAACCATATAGGTTGGAAAGGCAACAAAATTCCCCACTTAGTGATACCAAACTCAATATGCCTAGCCATTTTTGAAACCACCTTTAAGCCAGTCCAAGCAAAGAGGTACATGTATTTTTTGGCTAAAAAATGTGCGATTTTGTAGCTTTCAACATTGAGGGCTGAGTATTCAGAACCACTAGGCCAAAATGAAACCATATAGGTTGGAAAGGCAACAAAATTCCCCACTTAGTGAGACCAAATTCAATATGCCTAGCCATTTTTGAAACCACCTTTAAGCCAGTCCAAACAAAGAGGTACATGTATTTTTTTGGCTAAAAAATGTGCGATTTTGTAGCTTTCAACATTGAGGGCTGAGTATTCAGAACCACTAGGCCAAAATGAAACCATATAGGTTGGAAAGGCAACAAAATTCCCCACTTAGTGAGACCAAACGCAATATGCCTAGCCATTTTTGAAACCACCTTTAAGCCACTCCAAACAAAGAGGTACATGTATTTTTTGGCTAAAAAATTTGCGATTTTGTAGCTTTCAACATTGAGGGCTGAGTATTCAGAACCACTAGGCCAAAATGAAACCATATAGGTTGGAAAGGCAACAAAATTCCCCACTTAGTGAGACCAAATTCAATATGCCTAGCCATTTTTGAAACCACCTTTAAGCCAGTCCAAGCAGAATGAAACATGCATTTTTTTGTTAAAAAACTAGCGATTTTGTAGCTTTCAACATTGAGGGCTGAGTATTCAGAACAACTAGGCCAAAATTAGCCATTTTTGAAACCACCTTTAAGCCACTCCAAACAGAAAGATGCATGCATTTTTTTGTTAAAAATTTGCAATTTTTTACCTTTCAACATTGAGGGCTGAGTATTCAGAACCACTAGGCCAAGTGAAGAAAATTCTCTATTTAGTCAGGCCAAACTCAATATGCCTAGCCATTTTTGAAACCACCTTTAAGCCAGTCCAAACAGAATGAAGCATGCATTTTTTGGTCAAAAAATGTGCGATTTTTTACCTTTCAACATTGAGGGCTGAGTATTCAGAACAACTAGGCCAAAATAAAACCACATAGGTTGAAACGGCAACAAAATTCCCTATTTAGTCAGGCCAAACTCAATATGCCTAGCCATTTTTGAAACCACCTTTAAGCCAGTCCAAACAGAAAGGTGTGTGCATTTTTTTGTTAAAAAATGTGCAATTTTGTAGCTTTCAATATTGAGGGCTGAGTATTCAGAACCACTAGGCCAAAATGAAACCATATAGGTTGGAAAGGCAACAAAATTCCCTATTTATTCAGGCCAAACTCAATATGCCTAGCCATTTTTGAAACCACCTTTAAGCCAGTCCAAACAGAAAGGTGTATGCATTTTTTTGTTAAAAAATGTGCGATTTTGTAGCTTTCAACATTGAGGGCTGAGTATTCAGAACCACTAGGCCAAAATGAAACCATATAGGTTGGAAAGGCAAGAAAATTCCCTATTTAGTCAGGCCAAACTCAATATGCCTAGCCATTTTTTAAACCACCTTTAAGCCAGTCCAAACAGAAAGGTGAATGCATTTTTTTTTTATCTACAATGTTTTAACTTGCAACATTATGACCAGTAAATCCTGTGTAAAGCCCCTCTGGTATGTATGAAGCACAGGGGCTTAATATGAAGCTCCTCAGGTATCAATCATACAATCTACATTGCACAAATTTGGGTTGGAAATAACACTTGTTTTTTGCAACTACAATCATTAAAATATGTACATTAATTTTAAAAATATTTCAATAATTGTGAAAAATGTGCGATAATCATCGAAAAATCGTAGAAATTAGGCAAATCTGAAATTTTACATTTCTACTAAAGTAATTGGACATTTCCATGAAATTATTGAACAATCATTTCTGCAAAAAATCACAATAATCTTAGAAATTTCTAAAATAATTGTGTTTTTTTTTCAATAATTGGTCACAACAATAATCACACAAATCTGTACGATTATTGCATAAATTTCTAAGATATTATAAAAATAATCCTAGAATTTCTAAGATTATCTTACAAAATATTTCTGATTATTGCGGAAAATGTATGCAATGCAATTTGTAATTGATATCAGAGGAGCTTCCCTTCATAGTGATCTTACAAATTTTTAAAGAAAATCTAGAAAATCTTCTGCTATTATCTTTAAAATTTGTGGTTTTGTGCGCAATTTCTCATTGAAAATATGGAGATTCATGAAGTTTTGCATTTTGTAAAATAAATTCAACTTTTTGGTGAATTTCACTTTTTGGGAATTTATGCATCCTTTTCTGAGAATTAAACTTTATGCATATAAGTTACACATTTAATTTATTATGTCACATTCATTCATGTTGGCTACAAGTTGTAAATTGAACTTGGTCACTCACTGCTTGCAGCTCCTTGACCAAAATAAGCAGATTTAATGAAGAATACACGATTGCGCAAAATGTTGATTTTTATTAATGATTTTATGGTAAAATAAAGTTTCTGAATCTAATCTGATGCACAGGCCCCTCAATCTCTTCCCCTCATACAGCAGTCTCCCATATCACTCATATCCCACTGGTGTATACATGTATGAAGAGCATTGGAAGGGGCAGGCTTGCAGGGAAGAGATTGAGGGGCCTGATCTAATCAGGCGTTATTCTGGATATTGTGAATAAAGAGAGTCAGCCCGACTCAGCCGCCTTCAACTGAAGTCAGCCGCCATAAACCGAGTCACCTCTTTGCACTTACGTAGGTCACTGACCTCTGTGACCTGCTGAGAAAGTACCTTTTGGTCGTCCGCCGCAAAACCCTTATTTTTGCCCGGAAAGTCGTCTCCACGACGTCCCGGCCACCTAGCGGTAATGCGGTGAACTAAAAGTTTGTTATGATGGAAAATAATCACAACCGCACTCATTTTATTGACGGCCTACTTCAACATTGGCGGCTGAGTGCGCCTATGGCGGCTAGCGCAATTTAATGACGGCTCACTTCAAAGTAGTCCCCTTGCAGGTGGTCATGCGTCATGAACTGGTCCTCTAAAAAGGTGGATTTGTCGCATGAAATTTCGAAACTAGATGTTCAGTTACATTTTTCTTGCACTTCCGGAAATAATTTTTTAAAAAGTTTGATATCAGATTGACGCAAATTTTGTCTAGTTTCTGGAACTGTTATCAGTTTTGAAAACGTTTCATCCGTTAAATTGTTATTAAGGGGAAAGTGGAGGCATGTCAGGAAATTTCAGGGGTGGATCGAGTCGGTGTAGCGGAGTCGGTGTAGCGATTATGCAAAATGAGAGAATCAGCCCTCTGTCCTGCCCCGATCATAGGTTTCTTTTGCATGAAAGTTGTTTTAATTGATGTGCCATTCTTCTATGTGTTTTTAGGTACCGGAGGACAACTTATACTAATATAAAAACCAGGAGATACATATATAAGAGAGACACAAACCTAGCCATAGTGAACGCCACAAAAAGTTGCATTTAGTTTGCTTCCTGTGGACGTCTCTTAATCAAATTAATAGTATCCTATTGCTTTTAGTAGTAAGTTGCAGAGCATAGATGTAGGATGTTCATACTTAGATTTCTTTTATTTCAGATCTGGAACCATGCAAGAACTGATCCCAAGCCCATCTCCTTTAAATGATTAACATTGTGCCTGCATTGTTTCTACGTATAGAATTGGTGGTTGTGGATCTATAGCAAAGCCTGTAGTAACCTGCTCAATATGCAATAAACAGTTTCCAAAGAGGTACCTCCTGACAGAACACATGCTTCAGCATTTCGGGGGGCTCAATTGCAACATTTGCAACTTGACTTTCTCAACCCAGCGGAGTTTGAAATGACATCAAAAGGACAAGCATTTGGCGAAGAAAACAGAGGTTTCTTGTCAATATTGTCGAATAAAGTTCAGTCGCTCAGATACACTGAAGGAGCATGTGAAAAGAAAACACAGTGATATGACTTAACACATGTTTACAAATGCCCAACTTGTGATAAATCATTTTTGCACAAGCAAAACCTCAGGAGACATGAGAAGTCTCATACTGAAGACTGTTCATGCAGCTGCTGATGTGGTTCAGTATTCAGTCAAGGGGATGTCCTCAAACAACACAGTGTGTTAGTATTTTTTATAAACTGTTGAAATGTACTGATAAGCTGGTATATCAATGAAGCCATGAAAGCATATTCCTGTGATAAGATAACCAATGTTAATACTCAGAATACTATATCCATTTACAGTCAAGAGCTGACATTTCAATCCAATGATTTGCCCTTCCTGCGTGGAGGTCTCCGTTAATATTTATTGAAGACACTGTTACTTGTATGTATGGAGGGAATAGCAGCCAAGTTCAGATCAACAAAATTCAATTATTTAATAGTTTCAAAGAACTCTTATGAATTTTACTTAGATAAACATGAAACATGTTAAATTTAAGAATTTTTCATTAAAATAAATTTGTCGGTTTTCCAGACGATATTTCACAAAGATGTATTCGTTTATTTTTTTTTAAATTTACACATTTGGTAAGAGCAACTTCTTTGGAACATTTTGCAACAAACCACATTGTAATTGGTTAAGTAATAAAAAAGTTATAGACTTTTTACCAGAAAACTTCCTTTTTGAGAAAAAGCCAAAAAACCTTCAATAAATTCTTCATATTTTAACTTAAAAATGGGTACAAAAATGGCAATATCTCCAAAAGTATACAAGATATTAAAGTTTTGTTTCAAGTTCTAGTTAGAACTAGGTTTACTACATAAAATATCAAAAGATACTAAAAGTGAACAATTTTGACCTGCGACGCAAAATGGACCAGTTCATGACACACGACCAGGTCCCAGGGCAGGTCCACCAAAGAAATGTGCACTTGGAGCACTTCTGCAATTATCATGAGTTTTTATTATATAGATTTTATTGACAACTGGATATCTAACAGTGATACATGTGTCTTTCAATATATATGAAGCAGAAAATAGAACTACAGCTACAGACTACAAATATTGGTGTATAGAAATAGAATATGGGTTTACTTAAAATAATGGTATGTTTTATGCAATTCGGCAATGTTAAAGAGTCTTTGAGAGTCCATTCTAGAGATTCATTAATCATGTCCCTAATTTAGATAAATACACATGAAATGTTTGTAAAATGAGGTGAATTGTTAGAAACATTATTTATAGAGAATAAGCTTTGAAATTAGTTGAATATTACACGGTCCCAGCTTTGCGAGATAGGTGATAGCATATAAATATATACAGTAATACTGATAGTATAAAACCACATAATAATAATGTCTACAAGGTACAGAAACATATCTATGACTATTTGGCACATTTACTAAATAATTGACTGAACAAACAATTTTTAACATTAATGAAAACATACTGCATATAACAGATCATACATTAAATATACATTGCAATGCTTAAGTGACATCTCTTTGGGGCTCAGTGTGTTCAGCTGTTCTTGTTCGTTCTATCTTTTAAAATTGAATGCTAAGTTGTTGTTTTTTTGTATTTTGGCATTAACGTTAAAGTGTAAGTTGCTATTTTCTCTATATTATTCATTAATTTATACGTGTTGGTTTTTTTTTACATTTATATATATATATATTCTTTAAGCAAGTTTTTCGGTTTAGATTACTTGATTCAGGAAATTGCAAAGGGCTTTTAGGATGATTGGATCCCTGGATCTCATAATGGTTACAAATTTGTCTTTTTGGTTAAGATTGTTAAAGTTGGGCATTATGCTAACCACAGCTTGAAAGAGATTGGAACGTTGACTGTTGTGGGATTGACAGGTTATGAGACAGTGCAGTTCATCTTCAACTTCATTTGAGGTGCATTTTTCACAGATTCTACTTTCAGCTGGTATTACTGGGCGTTCATGTCTGCCAGTCTCAATTTTTAGGCTATGGGAACTACACCTGAACCTAGCAATTTTTGTGTAAATCTTTTTATTACTGTTTTGAGTTAAGTAAGGTTCTAATCTAAAATCAGTCTTAAATTCTTTGTATGTTCTTAATTTAGGATATAGGGAGCTATCATTTATACCCGACAGTATTTTATCTTGTTCTGCCATGTACATTGCCAGTTTAGAAATTAATTATAATTTAATTATCATTATCATTAACTAGAAAAGCCCATCAGGCTGATCAGGGCACATGCACTATTATAATATGTAAATGGCACAGCCATGAAATTCGCGCAGAACTTAAAAAGTTTTTTTAGGACGTATGGTTTTACTATAACATTCATTAAATTCATTTAATTTTCAATGTATGAAAGGCAGTTATGTTACTGTTTCAAAGAAATTGAAAGACGGATATATTAAAAAATAGACAGAAATTTACCTATACTAGAAACTATTAGAAAGATAAAATAGATCAAAAATAGAATATATAGATAGATAGATATATACATACATGTATACATACATGCACAAATACATACATACATAGGATAGCAAATAAACAGGATTAAGCATAAATAGAATGGATAGATAATCAGCTAAATAGTAAAAAGGAAGACAACAGTGAAATCTCCCAAAGTTAAGTCTTTGCTAGATTGTTGATATTACATAATAGTGATAACAAAAACAATAACATGATCTGCATCATCATGACTGCATGTAGATTAATTGCTCACTGTTACATAATCATCAGTTGACAATGATTGTGTAACTTCAATTTTATTATGTTTTCTTGTTGTCTGTTTTGAAATTAAATGAATCACATGTTAATAATTTAATTAAGCTTGTCAAGCCTTATAATTAACTATTCCATAAAAATTATAGATACAGGGAATATTAATGGAGAATATTGAATTTTTAAGACACTTTTGAATATGAATATGTCATGTTTTGTTAAATTCAAAACTAAATCATTGATAAGAAGCTGGTCCCACTTGACCTAATTTCCTGCTGCCGACCATTGATGTTGAGACCATCACTGCACAGATTTTTGAAACTTTTCTTGTGCTAAGTTTCGCTTCGCGAAACGGCCTTTGGCCGTTTCGCTGCGCGAATATTATACAATTATGGACTTCGGTTGAGGTCAATATCAGGTTTTACGGCCTGACCGATGATATTCACCGAGGCCGAAGGCCATGAATATCACTAGAGCTCACTTCTGATGTTTTTTGTTTTTTTTTGGCAATGGTGACTTACATCATTTTTATTTGGACTGCTGGTGTCATTTTTGGCAGACACCTTTCTGCAGCAAATCATATATTTCTCAGAATTCAGCAAAAATATGCAAGAATCGCGCTCTTCAGCAGAAATTCTTTGCTTCTGCTGGATTCTGTGACAATTAAGTTTGTCATTTCCTGCTGGGATTTTCTACTTCAGAAGCAATCTTCAGAAATTGTGTACTTCTGTTGCAATTCTGCAATTCTGCAAGTTCCTATCAGGAATTCTAAACCAATACAAACTTTTCTTTGTGCCCATCAGTGTGCCCATCAGTTTGCCCAGCAGTGCCATTGGTGGTGTAATTATTTTTCACTGCCTTTTTTTTTTGTTACGCTGTAATTTCTGGTATAATTTTTTGTCAACATAACACCCATTTGATTTGAATGAGATTAGCATAACAATAATTGTTTCGCAATTTATGGTATCATCTTTGGCACCCATGCATGTGTTTTTCTGGGCTGATGTAATTTTTTTGTGTCAATTTTGGTGCCAGTTTTATTTTTGGTGCATGCTTCGATTTTTATGTATTGGTGTCATTTTCTTGAACCGGTGTAATTTTCTGGCACCAGGTAATTTTTTGGAACTGATGTCATTTTCTGACACCAGTGCCTTCGTTCATGCCGTTTAGGTACAAGTGTCATATTTGGTGCTAGTGTTATTTCTTTAGAACACAATTTTTAGGCACCAGTATAGTTGGCATCATTCATCAGCTCTGGTTTTTTGGTTTCAGTGTAATTTTGGTGCCAGTGTAGTTTCTGGTGCGGGTGTCATTTCTGGCACCATTTTTAGCTGCGTCAATCTTGTTAGCACTCCTGAGATCGTCCTCTCTCACCAATCTCATTCAAACTTGAAATACAGTCTCAATGGAATTTTTCCTAAAGCCCAGTCAATTTTGGCTGCCCACCGTAACAAAAAAATTAATAAAGAAAATAAATAGACTGTTGCTTTGGGGGTCAAGGGTCAAGCTACCAGAGATGCGCGCGCATCTTCTTCTTCTTCCAGCTGGCACATCCTCTCTTTGTTGGGAGCGCCCTCAATTGAACCATATAAATTGATACAGCCTAATTGAAGTTTAAACAGGGGATATTCACTAATAGCAATTCTGTTTCGAGGATCAGTTGAGGCAGCCAGAATTACATCTTATCAATAACTGTTAACTGAAGGGTAATTCACTAATTGCACTTCAGAATCGCACTTGATAGTTCAAAACCAATCAAGATCCAAGTAACTATTATAGTCTGATAACCGTTAATTGACACGAATCCATTGACTTGGAAACACTTACCTTAGTCAGAAAAACAATGTCAATTCTGGCCTCCTGGTTCAGAAACAACATGATGAAGGCAAATATAGAAAAGTTTCAATTTATGTTCTTATGTCCTTCAGTAGCTGAAAATTCAAACTCTGTAACTATAGAAATTGAGAATATGACACTCACTAGCCAAGATGAAAATTTAAATTTTGGTGTACACGTTAAGCACAAGTGTAGGACAGCCAATGCCAAATTGCAGGCGCTGAGAAGATTGTGTAAATATCTCACAAAAGACTGTAAGTTAGCTATAGTAAGAAGTTTTATTGTATCACACTTTGTGTACTGTTCGCCATTATTACACTTTAGTGGGAAATTAAGTAGATCTAAGATGGAAAATATTCAATATAGAAGTCTACGACTTACATTTGATGACTACACATCAAGCTATCAAGAATTGTTAGAAAAAGCTAGAATGTGTTCTGTAGAATTACTACGAGAAAAAACAATAGCAACAGAAATGTTTAAATGTTTGCATGGTCTTGGACCAAGCTACTTGAAAGAACTGTTTGAGATCTTCAAGATACCGAGAACACGGACCACACGGTTTGGACTACACTCGCTGAGGTATAAAGGACCTCAAATATGGAACGAGTTAAAAAAAGAGACTAAAGAGAAAGAGACTCTGCAGCATTTCAAAAATGCACTTCTTGATTATAAAGGGACTGTCTGCAAGTGCAGACAATGCACTATATAAGACTATGTCATTATGACATCAATTTTAATAGACAATTTTACCCTACCACTGTTATTCTTATTAATTTTATATTTTTATACTTTTATCAATTGAGTTTGTTTGGACTGCTCGGTAAATAGCTTCACAGCTAATGTTTATTTTGTACATCCGAGAATAAATAAATATTTGAATCTTGAATCTTGAATCTTGACTATTGATTATAAATAGATACCGACAAAAAATTAACAACGAGATACAAAAATAAATGAATAAATACATATCTATACATAAATAGATAAATAACCAGGTAGATAGGCAGTTAATTAAATAATAAATAGCAAGATAGAAAGCCAGAGAGACACAAACAAAGAAATAGCTAAATAGAAAGATACATTACATACATACATACATGTACATACATACATACATACATACATACATGTAGAAATTGTACAGACCGAAACTAGATTGGTGAGCAATGTACTGCAGTTCTCAGCACTGGCAGAGGTTGCTATTAAAGTGTAGAAGTATCAATTGATTAACTCTCATTGATAGGTGATGGTTCAGAGGTGTTAAGGTAAATTACAATTGAAAAAGTCCAGGGTAATTCAAACATTGCTGAATCTTCTTTATGCCAATCAACTTAATTGGTAATTAGCAAAAAAGACCACTGTTCAGTTCAGTTCAGTTGTGTGCATGCCCGGATCAGCCGGGTTGCTCGACCCTGTCAGGGGAGCTGCACTAATAAGTCCATTATTTTCTGTATTTTCACTGCAGATTCCCTTAGTTTGTCCGTTGCTTCCTCAAAAATGTCTTGTGTGGTCACGCTTCAGATTTTAGTCCTTTCTTCATTGCTGCATGTTTCTAGGATGTGTTCTTGGTTTTCTTCCTCCCTTTTGCATAGTCTGCATAATGTGTCCTGGTACATGTTCCTGTAGTTGCATTTTACTCTCAGCATCCTTGTCCTTGCTTTAAAGATTGTGCTGGCCTCCATCCTGCTGCACTGGTCCATATATTTTGCTCTTTTTCCGGGTTTGGGGTTTATTTTGTTGTCCAAGTAGAACCTTGTCTTGGTTTTGTTTCTTCCCTCCATGACCATTTCCATTAATTTCTTGTTGATGCCTTCTTTTATCCTCCTCTTTTTGCACTTCGTAGGGCGTTGTTCAGCTGGGTCTAGGAGTTCTTCCATCATTATCTTTTGTGCATTCCACCGTCCTTTCTGGTCCGGGTCTTCCTTGATCCACTTCAGTGTGTCGTTTTCATTTTTCTGGATCTGCTCCATGTAGTTTAATCTGTTTTTAATGATGGTCAGGCCTATTTCCATGTTTCCTGTTTCAAGGTACAGTGGCTCCCACGGGGTACCTCTCGGTACCAGGATGATTCTTTTTATTAGGTTGTCCACTATTTGCTTCATTTGTCTGGAGTCTTTCTTTCTGGGGATTGTTGCTTCCCATCCATATGTAAGGATGGGAAACACACACGTTTCAAGGAGTTCCCACATCACTCTCAGCTCAATGTTTTTCAGGTCCACACTCCCAGCAATTGCCATTGCTGTGTTGAAGGCTGCTTCCACTTTTCTTCTCGTTTCAGTGATGTGATCTTCCATGTTGTTTTTGCTTGAGAGTATAGCTCCCAGGTATTTATACTGTTCACAGTATCCGAGTTTCATTTCGTCCAGGTGGAACTCCACTTTCGGAAGCTTCTTCCCGATTTTCAGGATTTTGCTTTTTTCCTCCCCGAACTTAATTCTATATCTGGTTCCAATATTCTCGGCTATATTTAGCATTTCTTTCTTGTCAGAGATGAAAGCAACATCGTCCATCCATAGGAGGCATCCCAGTTTGTTTCCTCCTCCTGTATTTATACCCAGGTTTTTTTGCTTAACTTCCTTAGCTATTTCGTCCATTAGGGCTGCATACATGATGACTGAGAGTACTCCTCCCTGTCTGATGTTGTCTTTCATCTTTATTTCCCTTGTGTTTCCATGCTTGGTTTCTTTCACAGCTGTTAGATCTTCGTTGAGCTCTTTGATCTTGATCCACAGTCTGTCCTTTATGCCCCTCTTCTCAAGGACATGCATGATTCCTTCCGCCCATGCCTTGTCATACGCTTTGGTGACATCCAGGAATGCTATGTATACATTCCCTCCTTTCCTGGTTGCTTCTTTCAGGGCTAGGATGTGATCCGCTGTGTTGGCACCTTTCTTCCCTCCGCCCTGCATGTCACTGATGTCTAACTTCTTTTTCGCCCGTTCGTTTATGATTCTTTCGAATAGCTTTCCCATGTTGCCGCTAATCGTGATCCCTCTTTCGTTCGCCACGTTACTCAGTCTTCTTATCGTTGATGCATTCTCTTGCAGGATTTTCACAGTCCATTCTTTGCCTTCTTCACTGGCTTTCCAGGTCTTTAATTATCCCGTTGTTTTCGTCCATTGTATCATATTCTGTTCTTTTCTTTCCAAGGAGTTTCCTCCTTACATTCCATATGTGGTTTTTGTCACGGCTTCTTGATATCTCCTCAAGTGACCTTTTCACTCTGTCCTTTTCTGCTAATTCTATGGCCTTTCTGAGGTCTCTTTGTGCCTTGTAGTACTCTTCAAGGGCTGCTTTTTTGCGACTTCGCTCGGCTCTTAGGAGGCTGTCTTTTCTCTCCTTCTTCCTTTTTCTTAGCTCTTTTATTTCTTCCGTTTCCCATTGTCTTCTTTTTTCATATACTGTGATGGTCTTTTTTCCAAAGCTCCTTTCCAGTGCCTGATTAATTCCCTTCTCGACTGCTTCGTAATCCTCGGGCCCATTTGCCAAGATCTCTTTGAGCTTTCTATTGTATATTTCCCAATTAGAGTCTTGCTTTATCTTCCAAGTTTGTATCTTCTTCCTCCGGTTTTCGGAGTAGGCTGTTCTGATTTTGGCTGTTATAGTGTTGTGGTCACTCTCACTTCTTGGGTTCCTTAGTCTCTTGTTTCCTTCTTCGTCTATCTCGAGGTCATGCACAGCATCTTTTCCTTCCTGGTTTACAATTATATAGTCAATCACAGACCTTTCCTCTGGTTTGTGTCTGTTCATTCTGGTCCATGCCCCTGTCGATGATTTATAGTTGACCTGTTCCATTTTAGTCTCCTGGAGGAATTCTTCTAGGATCTTGCCATTTCTCGAGGCTTCTTGGTTTTCTGTCTTTATCTTTGCATTGAAGTCTCCCGCCAGGATTATACTCCCCTTGTGGTTCATCATCATTACTTCAGTTGTTACTTGTGTTTTTAGTTGTTCAAACTGTTCCACCACTAGGTCCTTTTCTGCTTTTTCCAGTAGTCTGTAGTAGCAGCCAAGGTGGACCTCTTTCTTCCTTGGTTCTTTCAGTCTCAGCCATATTATTTCCATTTCCTTGCATTCCAATATGTCCGGTTGATCGATAAATTTTGCTAGGTTATTTCTTACGGCAATGGCGACTCCTCCACCATTTCCTCTTTTTCTTTCCTTGGCGTACCAGGTGAATCCTTCTAGCGCCGGTGGGGATCCTTTGGTTTCTGTCAGCATGGCTATGTCTGTTTCCTCCATGGTCATTACATCCTTTAAGCTTCTCACTTTGCCTCTCACCCCATTTATGTTGCAGTATAGGATATTAATGTTTTTTATATTTTTTCCTTTTTTCCTTGGTTTTCTGTTTTTTCTATTTTCTTTTTCTTGGTGAAACTCTAGTGTCCTGGTCAGTATGTCGTCTGGGGCGAAGGTGACTCGTTTTTCGGTCCTCATATCATTCCGTGGTTTGGGGTATCTGTCCTTGGTGGTTTCGACCTATTTATTCACCACCGGTCTGATACTGCTTCCGCTCAGGTCTATTACCCTCCTCCTGTCTCTGCTTTGACTTCTGTTCCTGTCGCTTTCTCTTCTCTCTCCGCTGCGTGCACTGCTTCTCCAGTCGCTGTGTTGCCACTCTCTTCTTTCAGTGCTCTTTTCACTATTCCTTCTCTCACCGCTTCTTTCTTGTTCTCGTCTGTCTTTATTTCCTTCTTGGTCGTGACTGTAGAAACATTTTGTTCCTCTGTTGCATCTCCCGAAGCGGTAGTATCTGCAGGGGTAGTCTCTGTATTCCTCTCTCGTTTTGTCATTCTTTCTCTGTCTTTCAGCGAGGTCGTCTCTGGGTTCCTGTTGTTGCTGTCTTGTTGGCTTGTCTCCCGTCTTTTCCCTTGTTATGGTTTTCATCACAACGGACTCGATGTGTGATGCCATGGTCTTCTGATTGCTTGAGGTCAGGTGCAGGTCGTCCATGAGTGCGCTCTCGATAGGCACATCCTCAACTTCTCTCACCATCCTTATTATCTTGAATTCTTTGTTGGAGTTTTGGTGGTGAAGTGTGGAGTTGAAGATTCTTCTCTCCGCTTCCTTTCCTCTCCTGTTGATTGGAGGGAGTTCCACAATGAATTTGGATTTGGCAAATTTGACATTTTTCACTCTTTCAACCAACTCTTCTGCTTCCACTTTGCCGTCCTTCCCGGTCTTGATGTCGTTAGTTCCTAATAGGAATACGGCCGCCTCATAAATGTCTTCAGTCTTCACCTTGGCGATGTCCTTAATCACGAAGGTGTCATCGGTGTAGTCCCATTTGTTGCTTTGCTCAAAGTAGGGGGCCATCCTTTGGGCATTTGAGTCTCCTATGATGATTGCTTTGAAATCAATGCTCGGGGGAGATTCCGGGGTCTCCTTTGTCTGGTTGCCTCTCTCGTCCGTTATTTTGGCGATTAGCTCCCTGTTTAGGCCCTCGCTCTCCGCTATTTTTCTCTTAGCTTCCGCCAGCTGTCTCTCCAGTTCTTCTGATCTTCTGTTCGCTTCAATCTTTTGTCTCTTGAATTCCTCCTTCACTTCCTCTGTGTTCTCAAGTTTGGCTATCGTGTTGTTATGTTTTTCCTGAGTTTTCTTGAGAGTATTTTGTAGCTTTCCGATTTCCCTGTCCTGGTCTTCGGGCTTCTTCTTAAGCTTAGCTAGCTCGCTGTCTCTCTTTTTCAGGGAGTTTCTTTTGTCCTCCACTTTCTTCTGTATTCTGCGCAATTCTTGCTCAAGTCCCTTAGTTCTGCGCTTGTATTTGGAGGCTTTCTTGCTGGAGTTGATGGCCCTTCTCTTCTTTGCCCTCCTTTGGTTTGCATCAATGCTGCTGCTACTCGACGAGGAACTGCCTTTTCAAAAACATTCGATTGCTCTTCAAATCTTGAGAGTGAAACTTTGGTTCACACCTACAGCCACATAGATAGATATATAGATAACTATTGCTATCGATCAGTGAGAAATTCTAGAAGTTCCACCAATGGCTGATGGCAATTCATGGACCTTTGACGCAGCTTAAAGTGCTTGCACGTTATTTTTAGACACTGTTGTCATTTATCAACTCGTTTTTGTGCTGGTGTCATTTTTGGTGCCAATGTAATTTCTTTTATCATATTTTTGGCACTGGTATCTATCTATCTACTATCTATCTATCTATCTATCTATCTGTCTATCTATCTATCCATCTATCTATTTATCTATTTATCTATCTATCTATCATTTTAGTGTCATTTATTGTCTCTGGTTTTATAGTGCCGGTGTTATATTGGTGGCAGTGTAATTTCTGGTGTCATTTTTTGTCACTGGTGACATATTTTGGTACCTGCATCATGTTTAGTGCCTGCATCATGCATAACTTTTGGTGCCAGCATCTCTTTTGGTGTTATATTGCATCACTGTTGCCTTTTCTCGTGCTGGTGTCATTTCAGGTATTATTCATTTGGCGAAAATGTAATTTTTTGGCTTAAAATTTTTTAATATTTTTTGCACTGGCGCTTTTTTGGTGTCAGTCAATTTCTGGCGTCATATTTTCGGGTGGACAGTAAGAACCAGATGTAATTTATTGGCACCAGAGCCTATTTTTGGTGCGGGTAACATCTCTGGTGTCACTTCTTGCAATTGTGTCATTTTGTGGCATCAGTGCCATTTTTCGTGACTGTGTAATAATTCCTGGTGTAATTTTTTGCACTGGCGTCATTTTTGGTGCCTTATCTCTGGTTCCTTTATTGCATTATTTTGGCATCAGTGGAATATATTTCTGTCCTGGTATCTTTTTTTTTCTGTTATTATTCTTTTGGTGCCGGTTTAATTTTTCGGTTTTGCTGTTGTTTTTTTTTGTTGCCATTGACTTTTTCATTGCCTTTTTCTGTGCTGGTGTCATTTTTGGTGTCATACTTTGGCATCAGTGCCATTTTTGGTGCCTTTGTCATTTTCCGGCATCTGCCTTTTTTGGTACCAATGTCATTTTTGGTCCTGTGGCATTTTGGTGCAAGTGCCTTTTGGTGTTTGTAAATTTTTGTGCTTCTGCATTTCCTGCACTATTTTTTGGCACTTGTATGACTTTTTATCTCTAACCCCTTCTTTGGTGCCTATGTAATTTTGGTACTGGCCCAAAAGGGTATCATTTTTGGTGTTTTATGGTGCTGGTGTAATATTTGGTGTAATTTTTTTGTCTTTGGTGACCGGTGTCATTTAGTGCTGCGCTGCCACATTTGGTGTCAGTGTCATTTCTACTGCCATTTTGGTACTGGCATGTGATTTCTGATATTATAAAAATCTATTTTTCAGCAGAAGTTCAACATTTTTGTGAGAAATTGCAAAATTGATGATAATTGACACAGAACTGCAGAAGTTCAGGATTTCTGTATAGGAAATTGCAGAATTGTATGATTCCTACAGGATCGAACCTACTATGCCAATTTTGGTGCTGGTGTAATTTTTTGAGCTAGTATTTATTTTTGACTCTGGTTTCATTTTTCAAGTGACTTTTTGATGCCAGCATCATTTCAGGTCAATTAGGCGTCATATTTGACGCTGGTGACCAGTCTCAATTTTTAGGCGTTGGTGCCCCACTTGGTGCCAGTGTCATTTTCTGTCCTTTCTTATTTATTTTACACACTTCAATCATAAGGCATGGCAACCTTCTGTGAAAAATGCAGAGCAAAGACCACAAAACTGTATACATGTAGGACTACTGAATTAATCTATTAAATTCGGTAATCTAAAGTCATCTTTTTCATCAGGCACTAATATTAGGCTACTCAATCTTTTAATTAGCAAAACGATAGTTTCGTTCTTTCAAACAATCTTAACTGATAGAGAAGTATTTCAAACTAAAGTCACCCACTTCAGAAGATGCATTCACCAATTTTGGAGATACCCAGGCAAAGTCATAGGTGTTTTGATGCAAAATTTTTCTGGGACACGGTACATATAAATCACTTTTTTTTTTACATGCATACATTTTATACTAGGAAGAATGGTTGGTTTACATTGCATGCTATTGGTCACATGGCATTTATAAATACACTAAATACGCCATGGTTGATCAGACTGGAACACTTCCGTGTCAATCAGTTCTGTGAGTGTTTATGACTGGCGTGCCAATTCACTCACCCACCACACCAGACAGCAGGAATATACCATATCGGATTGGATAGGCACCTCCTGCCATGTGACAAAGCTCTGGCCATGCAAGTAAGACTTTTTGTACCACTGTCAACCCAAAAGAAAGGGGGATTTTCAGCTCTATTAATATATTTTTTTTTACAGAAGGTGATATAATAGTGACTTTATGCTCAGATGCAAAATGAAAATTCTTTATTTACACCTATGACTATACATTGTATAAATGAATTGTGTCACTTCCTTTTTGGGCGAGGGGAAGGGGCAGGGGCATTTATACCAACTCAATCAGATAACATAAATGCAATTGGCCACAAAGAGAAGTACAGATATGGATAAGAGTATACACTGGGCAGCCCTTAATTAAAATTTTTACAGGGCAGACTTCTTTCTGATATAGACATATTAATATATGAGGCAAAATAAGAAAAACATCCCTGAGGGGGCCACCATTTAATCTTAGGGGGGGGGGGGTTTGAGTTTTTTTTAATGAATAATTTCTTGCTCAGTTTTGGTGAAATAAATAAATTATCTTTCGGGCAATCTTGAAATAAATAATTTCAGGAGGGGGTAAATCTTAATAAGGCGATGCTTGATTTGGGAATGAATATTCAGGGACTTTGCGTGCTTGAAATAAATATTTATGGCGGCCACTGCTGTGAAATAAATAATTTCCCACCAAGGAAAACTCCAAGCCCCCCTGATAATTAAATGGTCGCTACCTAATCAAATCGAGAAAAAAATGTGATAAGTTCTTTTTTACTTGCAATTCCTGAAAATTAGCATATACATAAATGATCTAAAAATCATAACAGGAACGAAATATAAGCCGCTAATCGAGATTTCAGATACATGTACATGATATATGAAAGTAAAATGTTCCCCTGAAACAGGATACTGATGTTAACATGATCAGAAGACCGATTAAATCTATTGATACTTTCTTTCTACATACCATGATTAAGGGCATGGTTGTTATATTTAAATATCTGGACAAAATAAAAACTATCAGAAAATTTTCAGTAAAGCCCTGATAAATCATACTATTAATACTAATTAATATAAACATTAATTAATACTAGAAATTCCCCGCAGAACGGGAAAAACTGAAAAGATATGAAGAGGAAAGCAAGGTCCCCATGGAAGGCTGGTGGTCTAGGTCCCCAGGATTCCCATGTCTCCCAATGTATAAGGCATGCAGAAAATAAGACTGCAAGTTTCATAAATAAGGCCTAGTATTGAAAATGTTTCTATTGATCAGTAAAGCAGAACATTTTAGGAATTTAGGTGCAACAATGGACAAAAATAATCGTGGATAGTCGTGAATAGAGCAAGGGCTAGTGATCAAAAGTGGCCCATCCCTTCCTCTTCAGGGGCACCTAATGACAGTGTGTTATTATAATGCCCATATCAGTGTGAGGTCTTGGTTGCACTTCTTTTGTGAAACTTATGATTAATTTTTTATGTAACCGGGAGAAAATATATCTGTTATGCTGCCAGCTGGGTTGCCAGCCAACCCAAGCATCATTCAGCACCTCCAAGCCAGCTGATATGATTTTTTTCCCCCAGCCAGCCACCTCAACTGCTTTCTCATTATCTGACTGCAAATTTCACCTGTTGAACGCCAAAAATAGACTCCCAGCTGACACCTTTGCCAGCTGGGAAAATCCTAGCTGACAGTCTGCCAGCCAGCCTGACACATGCATAACAGATATTTGGTATAACAGATCATGGGGTGCCCCTGACTCTTCAGAACCCATGCACTACAGTACTATGATAACAGGTATGGATAGAGTGTTAGAGGTGACAGACATGGTTGTAGCTCTACATAAATATCATTAGTCAGTTTGAAAACTAAAGATTGATGTATAGGTGCCCAGATCAAAGAAGAATTGGTGATTTGTACACAAAAATTAAACCTGGGAAAAACTGAGAAATGTGAGAGGATGGCAACTATAAATGTAGCAAATACCAAAACATTATTGCTGAATACGATCTAGAAAAAAAAAATTGTATATACATGGCAAGTCAAAGTTTGGTTAGAGCCCGAGCTGTGATAAACACATATTCCAGATCCCATGTTGAATAACCGGTTTACATTGTATACCATTAGACACTCAAACAAGTGTGTGGCAGAATAAGTGTTCAAACAAAAATATGGGATTTATTGCAGTGAAATACTAGCTTGTGATTGGCTGAAGGAGGTGTCGAATGGTAGACCTCATTCTAAGTTCTAACATTCTTATTTCAGAATTCGGACAGCAATGCATCAGTTGGAAACATCCGAGCAAGGTTTGAAAATGGTGACAAAAGTCCAAAAACAACACAGGGAAAGCGACCGACATCTGGGGTAGGGAATTTGAAAAATCGCTTTGGGAAATCAGACGAAACCTCCAGTTCTGGGCCCAAAGCAACCTTCTCTCCAAAGCCTGCAACATTTCCCACAAAACCTGTCACGTCTCTAAAACCTGGAACACTTCCAACAAAGCCTGGGGCACCTGCCACAAACTCAAGAGCGGTTTCCCCTAAACCCAAAATAGTTCCCTCAAAACCTGAGACAGACCTCTCAAAACGAGGAGTACTTCCATCAAAACCTGGACAACTTTCCTCCAAACCAGGAACACTTCCCACAAAACCAGGACAACTTCCCTCCAAACCAGGAACATTTCCAACAAAGCCAGGAAATGTTTCAACAAGACCAACGAAGCCTGGAAATGTTCCATCCAAACCTGGAACAACCTCTTCACCTTCCTCAGTTTCACAGAAGGCAGCTAATTTCTCTCAGGGAACAAAGCCGTCTGCTCAGGCAAAACCATCCCCAGGTTCCAAACCTTGGAATCAAACGACATCTAGCGAAGAAGGAAAATCTGATAAAAAGCCATACAACACATCATCAAAAGGAGACGAAGATTCCAAAAGTGACTCAGGTCCTACAAGAACAAAATCTGGCAGAAATGTAGGTCAAATGTGGGAAAATAAAATACAGAATGAGGATAACAGTCCAAAAGTTAAAACAATAGAAAATAAAATTGATATAAAAAGTCTATCCAGCAAGATAGCGAATCAGTTGGGTGCAACCGTAACACAAATGCCATCGCAGGAGGTGCTTACTAAGGAGACTGACAGTGCAAATCAACATGCAGTATCATCCAGAAATACTATGCCAGAATACCCTCCACCGCCACCGCCCATGGAAGAAGACGATGCTTGGGATTCCTGGGTGGATGGGGAACTGCCTCCCCCTCTGGAAGATGACATATCTGCTCCAACTCCAATCCCTCCCAACTCCTCCAAGCCGGTCAAACCTTTGCCAGCCATTCCAGGGCGACCATCAAGTATTAAAAACAAATCAGGAGATGTATCAATTGAGGAACCTGTATGGTTTAAGAACCAAGAACTCCCCACAACTGTCCAAGGCGCTTGTGGAGAGATGAAACTGCAACCGTTTAAAAAAGCCTCTCCATACCCGCCCAGCACGCCTGACCGACCAGCAGAGATGGCAATCAAAAAGGGGGAGGTGCTGGGTCCTGAATTCCAGGGTAAGTTGACCTGCTAGAATTTTTAGTATCAGGCTTTGCATTGTTTTACTATAAAGACTTAGAAATTAAATTTCAAACAACCATGTTATAAATTCTTTGAGCTTTTGCCCAGTGGGCGAAGATATCAGATGTCCTCTATCAGGACACATCGTTTTTAAGACACTTTCCTTCCTGTTTGTGTTTCCCTGTTATAAATGCTTCAATGTAATGTACCTTAAGCTTGTACCAAGTACCAAAATTTCACTGTTGTATATATATATCGATGTAATAACGACGATGTATGCAATGTGACCAATAAATTATCTGTATCTGTATCTGTATTAACAAGTTAGGTGGTACCCCGGGGGTGGTGCAAGCTGAATTGGACTAAACGGTGTAGCCATCTCCCTCAGTTTTTGAAGGCTCTCACATGCAACCATTACATTTGTTCTTCTGGGTGTCTCATGCCAAGATCCATTGGTCGTACACTGATGTGATAAACTCAACCACTAATGTACAAACAATGGTCACTCTCAAGCGATTTCTCGTTCAACCCAATTCAGTTGGTATCATCTAACTTGTTAATATGTGTTGTTTGAAATGTGTTGTTCTAAATGCAGTGGTCGACAACAACAAAATTCTGTCTGCTACCTGAGGAAAAATAACTCTAAAAACCTAATTCGAGCATGCTGATTCCAAATCTGAAACTTTTTTGCCTTTTTGCTAACCGTGATTGTTTATCATTAGAAATAATGCAGAAGTTTACTGAAACACTGTCTCTTTATTCAGGGGCACAAGAAGCAGATGTGGCGATAGATGAAATTTACGATGACGTAGAAAGTGATTCGCCGTCACACAGACCAATGACAATGATGTAAGTGGTTCTTTTATGAGAATTTTGTTGGCAACACAAAAGATTTAATTCAATAATAGCTAAATATAAATTCAAACACAGAACAGCATTGGCAGATCAAGACTAATTAGGGCCGATTTCACCAACATAGTCTTAACAGTTAGGCCTGGTCTTAACTTCTTTAAACCTGGCATAACTAAGTCCCTTTCACCAACTGAATTTTGTCGATAGACTTGTCAAGGTTCAGTGGTTGACAAATATTGTTAGACAACCTGCAGATTAGTGATCTCAAACTGTTAAAGTGGTGTCCCTTTGGGGCTGACTAGATAATAAATGGGGGGGGGGGGGCTGGACTTATGATGAAAATAATCGGTTCAGCACATGACACTGGAAAATAAGTTTGATCAGAAAAAGAAGTTTGTTTCCATCCAGGCACTCAGCACAGCCTTCATTGAGTAAGTCAGACACACCTCCAAAGAACCCCCCCCCCCCTTTTCTGTGCAGCCATATCTTTGTCTATGTTTGGGAAATTGAGACATTGTGTTTGTAACAGCTGACCTGTTCGCACAACATGTGTAAACTTCCACTCAACTAAAATACCTTTGATACTGCTCTGCTTGACTGATTGGCTTAGCCAGACCAGTTCTTAAGCTAAGACCTGGCTCTTCTCTTAATACCTTGTTGGTGAAAACGGCTCATGGAGTCAAAGGGACATTCAACTGTTTTGAAGTTCCGAGCAACACAGGTTGTCATAATTTATATTGTCTAGGAAGTACTTCTTGTCACAGTATAGTTTCTAATTAGCATTCACCAATACTTGATGAATGGTATTGTTTTTTCTTATTTTTATTTGGCCACCTAAAATAGGAGGAAGTTAATGAAAGTTGACGGATAGGTAGTCCTTAGTTAGAAGAGAAGTTGGAAAATTTTTTTGACATTGACCTGTTATTTGAGGTCAGAAGTCACCCTGTAAGATTTGGAAATTTTACCTCCAACCGCTGCTGAGATACTGATTTTTAAATAAGGTAGGCCGAAGAGCCAACTAGTGGTCAAAACCTAATATGAGAATCCCAGGAAAAATGTTTCAATATATTAATGATCAAGACTAACACAGCTGTCGGCCATAGGAAGAACAGTAAAATTAACACAATTTGTACAAGAAATACATAAAACCCGCATTTTCTCATTTTTCTATAAAAAAAATTATCACATCTTCACAAAATAAGTTAGAAGCCTGGAAATTGTTTCAAAATATTGATTAAAGTTGGGTTCATATACCTATCTGAAAAAAGTATACCTTAAGAGGGAAATATTTTGAATGGTGGCCATCTTTAGAAAAGTATTGCTTTTAGGGGACCAATTAAGCATGCTCAGATCTCCTTTGACCTTCCACAACACCCAGTGTGCCACTACCTACTGCTAATGGCCTGTCTACAACTCCAACTAAATGGCCATGTTAAATGTTAAAGTAATAAGATGTCTTTGTTAGTCTAAATCCTAAAAGTTGAAATATAGGAAACACTGCTCCATGATTTGTCCTGTCCACCTTATGATTTTAATCATAGATGAAAGGAGATGTCATAATTAAAAAAAAAAATACTGACTTCAAAATTCCAGGTAAAGTCTGGTGAATGCTCATTGCCTCATTCCCAATAAATTTATTGCGAATAACTGAGAACTAGTTAGGCTTATTTTTAGGAAAAGGAAGCAAAACTAATAATGAATGAATACAATTTCAAACTAAGGTAAATAATGCCTCATTTTGATAATTATGTATAGGCTCAAGTATTGTACATAATCAAGCTCAAAAGACATCAGCACATTTTTTTTAATGCTATGAAATTTAACACTAAATTAAATATTATCATTTAAGAGCCGGAATCTTGCATCGGTGACCTTAATAATAAAAGTGTTATTGGATTATCTTTGATCTGTCTGCATTGGTTCTTTATATCAATTTTAGATATTTTATGAAAAAATTGTCTGAGAATTCTATGAAATATTTTGTATCTTGACAGCATGCCAATGACAGAAGAGGAGGAGGACGAGCTTGATCAAGTGCCAAGTGGATTAGGTCGATTAGGTCGACCGCCATCTGATATCTATGATGAAACATTAGGTAAATATAGGCTATAAGCTCTTTATTCGGTGATATCAATATAAAGTTTTAACCTCATTTCAACTTAATTCAACATAAGTGATTGCGTCCTTCTGCAGTAGGAATCTTTTAGCAGTGTTGTAGTCGAGGTCAAGACAACCGTGCCTGAGGCCAAGGCATGCCATGAGCCTCTGA
Source organism: Platynereis dumerilii (assembly GCA_026936325.1). Lineage (NCBI taxonomy): Eukaryota > Metazoa > Annelida > Polychaeta > Phyllodocida > Nereididae > Platynereis > Platynereis dumerilii. The sequence goes on along the minus strand of JAPTHN010000001.1, from coordinate 183,791,116 downwards.
GACCGATGCATGAACCTCTGAGACCGAGACATTGAACCTCCCAGACCAAGACCGAGGCATCGGCTGTCGAGATCAAGGCCAGCAGAACAAAAATTACAGTTCATGGCCAATCTATTTTAGATTGGATTGTTATCGACATTTTAGATAGGATTAACGGTCCGTTAGATTTGGTAAACTGATGGAAAACTAATTAAACTGATTGAAAAATGTTGTTTGACTGTTTTGGCAAAATTTTACTTTTTTGGCTAGTCTCGGACATGCCTCGTACACATATCTGAGGCCAAAGGCCCTAAGACTGAGTCCAAGGCTAGTTGGGCATCCAAGACTGAGACCTAGGCCATCAAACTGGGGCCTCTGGGACAAGACCGGCCTCAAGACCTTCAACAATGTCTTTTAGTTGAGCTAAAGGGCCGGCCACCAAGCCAAGTGCTTAGCCAACCTACCATACTATATCCCCCAACTTCCCTGAAATTTTGACACACTCCAGTCAACAATCTCACCTCAATGCCACCTGCCACCATGACCGGGATTCGAACCAGCTACCTCTGAGTGGCCTGAGACAGGCCGATGCACCATATAATAATTTCCCCTTAAAGGTCCGCTATCAAACCAGTTGAACAATTTCTTATTTTCTAGTTGCTTTTAAATGATTGTAAATTATTTATCATTTCAGACCCGAATGATCTTGAGGCAGAAGATATCTATGAAGACGTCTGACAAAATTTATGAGCCGAGTCAGCAAGAAAAAAATCTGTCAAAAACTTAACGTTATTATTGATATTAATTGTCCAGGATTATCGATCCCAAAATGACATTTAATATTAATGTCAGGTGCTTTTAATGACACAAACACCGGTTGTGAAATTTCATCCACCCCAGAGAGGGCTAGAATGTATTTATTCACACTTAATTTATTTTTGAGGAAGCTGGAAAGGGAAGTTTAAAAACTCCGTAATTGATAAATAATTATAATATATCAATGGATATGTCCGGAAGATATATCACATTTACAAAATTATTAGGCCTAATCAACATCGTAAAATGAGGCTGACCTTTCATTCACGTCATAACCAGGATGTGATAATGTGGTATGGGCTATATTATACCTATGGTTTTGTAAATACAATTTGATAAAAGGATATGAGGTCTGATTTGTAACAGTATTAGAGTTTGAATAAATGTCATATATATATGTACTAGAATTTCCTATAATTAAATGGATGTGTGGAAATATTTGACATGTATCAATATGTATGGATATGCAATATGAGAGCAAGGGTTAGGGGCTTAAAATTCCTCCCCTTTCTCCTTAGGGTTGTAGACGTTGATGTAAAACAAGTGAATATAGATATTTCAAAAGCCCAGCTCCACCACCCAACAATGTGGGATTTTTGGATGGGCCCCTGCATGCATGGAAAGTTTGTAATAATGCTATGTCATAAAAAGGGAGTGTTGTTAAAATTTTGTAACTTGAATGCAGTAATGCATAGTGCAGAGAGAGAATTGGGATTTTTCGAATGTGGATTTGAAGTGCTATAAGGTTGGATGCCTTGGAGATGTTCTCCACAATGCAGTAAGTGGCTGGTGCGTCCCTCTTGTGTAATATATGGTGCTGACATGATGCAGTCCTCTTGTGTGAAGGGGTGGCAATTCCAAAAGTCCATTTTGCCTTGCAGGTCAAAAATGTTAATTTTTTCTAATTTCTGATATATATATATATTCTTTTATTGACATCTACAAATATCACAGTTGATACATATGGCATTTGTAATGGAAATATAAAATATATACAATCAAACAATATTAATTATATGCAATATTAACTATATACAAAACATTAATTATATATATATGCAACAAATAGCTAAAATTCAAGAATGAGTAATAAAACTTTCAGATAAAAGAGTACCAAACACATGATTAAAAGAAATGCAAACTAGGTTCCAGCCACCCAAATAATAATAAAGTAAAATTCCAATTGATTAAAACCAGTGCAACAGACATACAAGATAACAAATATAGATTAATTGACCATGCATATTTCATATTCCAGACATTATTTACAAGACAGGCATCAAATAACATACACTGTTGCTTTAACAATACTATAATAAGAAAAAATAAAAAATAAGTTCATTAAATGTTAAAATTAATTCCTTTAATTAAAGTGTAAATTGTAAGCTTATTATTATTGTTTTCATAATAATCACGATAGTGTTCTATGACCGTGTTGATGTAGGAGATATGTTGCTTTAAACGTCAGCCTGAAGTAAAAATTTCCCTAGTATATTTAGTAGGTCAGGTTCCTTACTTTTCATTATTGATGTAAATTTGTCAGTATCATTTAAAGACCGAAAATTGTTGATAAATCTAGCAGCTGTCGAGAACAAATTTTCCCGGAAAGATTCATTAGCAGGGCATACTATAAGGCAATGGATTTCATCCTCCACCATATTTAATGGACATTTTTCACACATTCTATTTTCTGCAGGAGTCACTGGTTTTTGATGTCGACCTATTTCAATTCGTAAACTATGAGAACTAGTCCGGAATCTGGCAATCTTTGTTAACATCTTACGGTTTTGTCGCAGCCTGAGATATGGCTCTAATCTACAATCAGTCTTAAAAAGTTTATAGGTCCTTAGTTTTGGTTGTTTTGTACTATCATTTATTGAAATGAATAATTGTTCCTGTTCTAATTCGTAAAGTTTTGATTTCACCTTTCTACAAATACTGTCGATTGTTAAGTTTGTATTGTTACTGGTTTCATATTCAATATTACAGGTGCTTAAAATGCTTTTTACTTTACTGAACCAATTAGTTTCATTAGCATCTTTCTGAATTTGTAAACATCTCCTTAACAGGCTGCCATCTGGTGCATCTTCTAATCTCATCCAATAATTGATCATCCTAACTTTTTGTCTAACATGCAATGGAAATCTACCACTTTCACCATAAACAGCCAGAGATGGTGTTTGTTTTCTTACGCCTAACATACGTTTTAGATAGCCAAGCTGCACAGCTTCTAATTCAGATGCAGGTTTTTCACTATTCCATATTTCACTATTGTACTCAAGAATTGGTAGAACATAAGTATCAAACATTCACAGAGATATAATTGGGTCAGTATGTCCTAGGACTTGCTTTGAATCACTTTGCAGGGCAAAAAGTGCCTTGTTAGCTTGCACCGACAGGTATTCTGTCATCTTGCTGTGCACTTCACGTTTGTTAGTAAGCATATGACCCAGATATTTGAAACTGTCCACCTTTTCTAGTTCCTCACCATTGCAAAAGAAGGAGTCAGTTGCTTTGGTACCAATTTGCATCACCTTTGTTTTACTAACATTTACTATAAGATGCCATTTTTTACAGAAATTGTGCACTGAATTTATACTGTTCTGCAGGCACTTCGGAGAATCGGCAATAAGTACAATATCGTCAGCATACAATATGTGTGTTAAAGTGAAGTTGTTCAGTTTTATCCCATCTGATTTGTCAAGATACTGGGGAAGGTCGGACATAAATTCATTAAATAGCTTTGGACTAAGAATTCCCCCTTGCAAGACACCACATTGACTGTCAATTGTGTCGCTAGTATTTCCACTCTGGTGAACTCGAGCTTTTGCCTTGTCAAACATACTTATAATAATTTTGAACATTTTTTCCCCAATGCTCTGCTGCCTCAGTTTGAAATACAGAGCATTCCTATTTATGTAGTCAAATGCTTTGGTAAAATCTATGAAACACATGTACACAGGCTTTTTCTTTGCTTGTTGATAGCTTAAGACTGTATCCAAGATGAAAACACAGTCCGTAGTGCTGGCTCCCGGTGTGAAACCGAACTGACAAGGGTCATCAAGGTTCAGAGCCTCATTTTTTAAATATAACCGACTATTCAGGTTAGAGTCAAAAATTTTACCCATTACTACATTTATGGTAATTTTCCTGTAATTATCTGGGTCTGCTCGGCTTCCCTTTTTATGGAGGGCATTGATAAGCCCTTCAGACCACTGAGATGGATATTCCCCTTTATCAAAAATGTGATTAAACACAGCACAGAAGGGCACCACAAGTCTCTCACTAGCATATTTATAGAATTCTGCTGGTATCCCATCAATACCACAAGCTTTATTACTTTTTAGTTTTCGGAAGTGCAGCGCGACTTCCTCCTCCGTTATTACATCATCACAGATATGACAGGCAATGTCATTATAGCAGTTATACTGGGAGTTTTGAACTTCATTGATTGTAAGAGTCATACTTTCAATATCAAAATAATCTCGTTCAGGAGGGAGAGATTGTTGTTTAAAATAGTTGTGAAAAGTATCTAAATCAGGGCTGTCAATCTGGTTTTTTCCAAGAGCTTTTAATTTATTCCAGTATTTCCAACAATCTGATTGATTTTTACCCATGAGTTTCTGCATTTCATCTCGATTTCTTTCCTGGAACTGTCTTTTTTTCATTTGAGTTATTCGTTTATAGTTTTTGAGCATGCTACTATACTGAGTTTTATTATAATCTAGAGTCAAGTCATTCAGTTTGGCAAAGTCGTTTAATGACTTCCTAATAGTTTTGCACTCATGGTCGAACCATTTATTTGTAGGAAATGTGCTTTTGGCAGATTTTGAATTCTTTTTCTTAAATGTTGGCTGTATGCAATCTGTTATATAGTTATATACAGTTTCAATGACCATGTCAGTATTAACATTGGATTCAATGTCACAGCCCAGCTTATACAATGTGCTCTGAGCAGTTTCGCTGTCAAAATTGGATAAAAATTCATCAATTTTGCAATGGTCAAACACATATTTGAACGTTTTTGAACTTCTCCTAGAGGTTGAGGTAACAATGTCTGTTTCCTTTTTTGCGGGAAAACTAAAAGAGAAGGTGAGTGGCGTATGGTCCGACTCTGTGAGTTTATCGCTTATGACAAAGTCTTGAAGGCAGCTATATGCAGATTCACTACAAAGTAAATAGTCGACAACACTATGTCCATTTGCTGTATGACATGTAAATTGGTCTGTATTACTCTCATTAAATAGACCGTTCATAATTCTAATACCACTAAGCCTTGCATAAATTTATGAGATCTTTCCCATATGTGTTTATCTTTTTATCTTTAGAAAATCTAGGTTTAGTCGACCAGCTGGAATGCATGCTTTTCATTGGAGCATGACTTGCCTGGTATAAATCAGAAAAACTAGGGTTTTTACCATTGACAAGTTCTTCAAAGTCTTTCAAATCACCAGTCCTATATATATATCATCACAGAAGCATAGCACTGTACAGTGTTTCAAACAGAACTTAGTTATCTTGTATACTTATCGAGTTATGGGCACTTTTGTGCCTCCCCCACTCAGTGAAATATGTAGACTAAAGGGAAGGTTTTTAAGGCTTTTCTAAAAAAAAAGATGTTTTTCAGTAAAACGTCTGTAACTTTCTGCTACTTAACCAATTATAATGGGGTTTGTTGCACAATGATTCTGACCAGTTCCTCTAATGATGTATGTTGAAATTGATCGATGTTGATGAAATGAGAGAGAGGGCAGGAGTTCTCAACATGCTACCCGTTTACCCAATGTGAGGGATCTTTTCCTTGACCACAAGCACAGGCTGTAATACAAGGATACCCCAATTTAGCAACTAATCTTAATGACATCAAGCTTGGTTTTTGCTTTATAAGGGTACATTGAAAATATTTGCGATCACAAACTACATCATTTTGCCATATGCTTTCTGTAGATTACTGCTAAGGTTGAGAATGACATCTGCTTGGCTTTTCGTGAGAAGCACTCAAAAACCCAAGTAAGACATCTAAAGCATACACATGAACTAAAATAACTATCTGAAAAAATAAACCATGATTGGGACAGTGCAGAGGGGCTGATTTCTTCTCTTCACAATATTGCTACACCGACTCCGCTACACCGACTCTGATTCCACCCCTGATTCGAACTGACATTCTTCAACGTTCTGGGCACTAGCGTTTTAATGGTTTAAGTGATTTTAAAAAGGATACATTTTCTGTAGACTAGAGAATATTTGCTTTCTTCTGATGTCAAATATGTTAAAATAACTTGTGGCAGAAAAGTTCTATTGAATATTTTGTTTTGAAACTTCTTGCGAGAAAACCACCATTTTAGCAGACCAGTCCATGACCAGAAATAACTGATGTTAAGTGCTAGAAAGATAAAACTCCTCAACTTGGCTGCTGAGATGAAGATTGATGTGAAGCATTCCCTCATCCATCGAGAATTAAGGATTCATACGGACATACAAAATCTGGCAAAAACTTTCTTTTATATAATAGGATAGGTTAATAGGATACTACAGGCCTACACTCAATGGCCGCCATCTCCTTTAGCCCAAGGCAAAGCAAGGTTACTAACACCAAACTTGTTACCGGTACATCAGTTTCAATGGGAATCTGATTATTTTTATTTTCCAGCTTGCCATGCAGAACTTCACCTATTTAAAATTACCATCTGACAGGTTATGCTTGCTTCATTGACCCAAAAGAAAGGGACTATGGTAAAATGCTAAGTGGCAAATTGGAAAAGAATCAATGCTTATTGTAACTGCTGTAATAAAATATACAATATTGCAAGTATCCCAAGCATATACATTTCTCAATTTTTCTCTTACATTGGCTCATGAGGAAATCCTGCAGGGTTATGTAGAAAAATGGCTTAAGACCTATGATATGTCGACATTAAACTGCCTATGCCTACAGACAAAAACCCTGAGAAACCTCAAGACCTTACCGAATGGACGTGTTCCAGGGGTTTTTTAATTACATATATCCCGGTGACCTAGGTCCTATCCAGACATTGCAAATCCGCTGAAAAGTTGGTGGTTTGAGGATTTCCTGCGTGTCTCACTGGACCTAAAAGTGCCACAAGTTTGACTGCTTGCTATGTTAGAATAGTGTATTTTCCTTTGAGAAATAAATTCCTGAATTTATTTTTGACTGAGGCTATTTGCACCTCCAAAGTGGATGCACCACCTGGCATTGTGAATAGACAATTCTTTTTTTCCCGAAAGGTGACTAGAAAAAGGAATTTTAATAAAGATATTTAGATAGCTTACTGAGAGAGAAAATCAACACCAACAGCATAAACAAAGTAACGCAAATTGGGCCAGGTCAGTCTGATGTTACGCTGGGCTTCTGAAATAATCAGGCAAATGATATGTGCACCACCTTCATATATTACCTCGAAACCTTTTGCAGGCTGGCACCTGTGCTTATATTGACAAATACAAACGAAAAAATACCTGCTGACCATGTGACGCAAGAGATACCCTCAGCCATAGATGCAATACTTTTTCAAAATTAAGGGCATTGATGTCCGTGTAGGTCATTCATGTAGCAACTTGTTCAAGGTATTACAATGATACTTGATCTGTCTGAGTTTGGTCCCAATGTGGCCTGCCTGGGCACATTGGGACAGTCATTTTTACGAGTACGACTCACATTTTGCTCTCTGGCTGCAAAAGGATAGGTGCAGTCTAGTTTATTATGCCTTGCATTTAAGCTCAATAATATTGGTGATATTCATGGAAACTCATATAAAAACTTCTGAGTTCTTCAGTGCTTTCAGCATTGAGCAAAATTAGTAGACGTTAAAAGCCTCCCAATGTGCCCCGTTCCTCCTGCTAATTAATGGCGTCAAGGTGTCTCTTTCAAAAGCAATATATATATATATGACACCTTGTGTTAATATGTTACAGTCCTAAAATTTCTATGAACTTCTTCCTGTACACAAGTCCCTGCGACAAACACTATATATATAGCTATTCAGCCACCTCTTAACGATGCATTCTGTTTTTTTTGTGCGCTAAGTCAGGATAAGCTTAAAAAATTGAGAGTTGGGCAATTTTTACCTTAAGCGAGCAAAGTAGGCCTAGGCCTATTCTAAATCTTTTGAAATATTGAGGAAAAGTTTTAAGTGATTTTTCATTTCTACTACTATTTCTAGGCCCAAACTCTGAACTCAGCCACTATTGCGTGTACAAAGTTAAAATTGTGTACGAATATCACATATATAAGTTTAATTGTGCCTTTTTATGGTCTGACTGAAAGTAAAATATAAAGACCTACTGTCTATTATTTTATTTTTTGGTTTCCGGTCACAGCTAAAAAATAAAATTTCAACTCCAGTGTGCATGAAATTGAACACTAACACGTAATCAGTGGCGGATTTAGGGGGGGCCTAGGGGGCACGGGCCCATTAACAATAGCATTTTGAAGAAAAATTGCGGTAACGCGGACCTGCGAAAGCCGAAAAACGTCCAGGCCCCCCTTAGACTATCGTGTCTGGATCCACCACTGGTAGTCATTATAAGTAGTGTATTTGTGTCTTTTCATTATTTCAGGTGTGATAGCTGTACATTTCTGTAATACAAATATGTTGAATCAATATTTCCTATTATTTCTTTTAAGTAAATGTTCACTCATTCATAGTTTTAGTCAACCTTATAATACAATTGTCTGCGTGTACTATGTCACTTCTTGTTTTTGATTGTTCTCAGGCCTCAGGGTGCACTGTGCATCACTTCAAATGTATCCATTATTTTAAATTTTAACCCCATATTACCTTTCCAAAACACTAACAATATTTTTTCCTCACTATTTAGTTTTAATTTGCTTAAGATCAATGAAACTAATTTTCCCAGAAATCACTCAGCTTCAAACAAACCATGGCACAACTTTAATCTTAATCTGAAGTTAAGATACCTATATATATCTTTTTTCACTGTAAAAAAGCACTAAATATGTAGACAAACAGTTGAGTAAACAAGGGTAAATAGTGACAGGTCCATCTCATCGCATATTTTTCTTCAAAATACCTTTCATCTCAATTGGCTGTAGGGAGATACATTTTTCAATTACATTAATAGCTATTAATGTTGTTGTTTTCTTAGGATCTTGCCTTGTCATTGAAACTACACAAAGCAGGAATGACGGAAGGAAAAGAGGGCGACAGGGGTAGTTGGATAAAAAAGGGCAAATCCAATTTCGAGAAAAATTTAAATACGGAGTCAATAATTATTATGAAAAAATGCTAAATATGTTGCGCCTTTAGTGACAAGCTGAAATACATAGGAATAGGTCCTCTGTTTCAGCAGTACCCCTGTGTTATTAATTAAGTAAAATATACCTAAATTCCTACTCTCAGACCATTGGCGAAGGTTGATTCAAGATAAATTTATGGATGGTTACAATTAAGAGACTAGGTCTAAATTTCAAGTTTCACGGAGAAATCCCAAGATAATAAATGCTGTTTGCACAGTTAGGTCATGTATTTTCATTCACTTAAAACTAAACACAAGTCCCCTATACTTGCTGTACTTGTAAATCATTTACCTGTAGGATATGTATATATATACTAAGCAACTCTAGCATACCTTGGAATGCATACAAGATGCATAATAATATAATAAGGAAACATATATGCTCTTGTCATGCCCAGGTGATTTTGCCCCAGATTTTCCTCTCCACTTCAATATCGGTTCTGAACTTCCTTGTGTAAAGACATTTACCCTGCATGGTCTGCTCTATCCCCTGCTTGCTCTGCTCTGAAATCAATATTATCCTGGATATCCTGGATGTAGTTTGGAAATTTGGATAATTATACATTAACACAAAGGTGAGTGAGTTCCACTCCATTGTTGAGACGTTTTTTTTCTTTCTTTTCTGAATGCCATGTAGCTTAAACATATTGTTTATTTTCTGTCATCAAAAACCCTGCCCAGTTGATAAAGTTGAGTCACTTATGATCATATTACCTTTAAACATTAGTTCTCATACAACACATGAAGCAGTACTAAATGTTGTTCAAACACTTGACAGATCTATGGTGCTTATACAGTTATACTTTGCATGTGTATAGGTCTAAATATCTTTGAAATATGGTGTTGTATACATGTATAATATTGTGTAATTATGTCAATTTCAACACCCCAGAGCACTCAAAATCTGAAAATATAACAAGCTCATATATTCACTCTGAAGATAAAATATTAAAGTGGGCCATTCTTATTTGTAAAGCATGTTGTATTTCCTCAACATAGTTTATATACCAACTAGTACTTGTGCAAGATATTTTCAAATGTATTAAGTGTAACCAAGGCAAATATTGACGAGGAAGTTTCCATTTGCATTATGGCAAGTTTAGTGTTCCACCTTTGTTAGTTAGGCCTATACATCTATATATACATTCAAACTAAATATGCTAATGACATGCAAATGACGTCATCCTGGGTCACAGGCCGTTGTCCATGGATAACTCCCTCCACAGGCCTATCCTTCCCCTGCAGCCTTCATCTGCCCTTCTTTCATCCTTTTCTTCTTCTGATGACGTCATCAATAGCTGTTTCCCTTCCTGTTTAATGCAGTTAGTGTGTAACATCAAAGGTAGTTCCCTCTCTCTCCACCAGACCTCCACTATGCAAATGACCTCCTGTCCCAGAAATGTTTCGCCCCAAAAATATTATGCCAGATGGCAGCACTGTCAACATTTCAACTTTTCCATTGTTTTATTTCCTTCGGCCAACGACCAAATAACTCCCTCTTTACAAAAAGGTTACTCTCACTTTACAAAGTCGACCATGCTCTTGCCTGCCTCATTTCTAATGTAATACCATCTTAATCTCATAGCAATACTTCACTAACAACTTTTTATCAACATCCCATCAAAATATTGATTCACCTGTTTTTCCCTTATCGCTTTATGTGCTTTCAATGGCCTTTACTAGTATCTTACAATATGGACAGTATCACATGTAAATATGACTAACATTAGTTCATTCACATGTTGCATTATTGTTTTCAATTGCCCATGGCTCCTTTTAAACATTAATTACCACTTTTCCTAGTTATTGTGGTCTAGTGCTGCTATCAATCAAAAGTAATCAATAACATAATGTTAAATCTTCTAAAAAAGCATTACTTCAATTTCAGAGTTGATTGCTGGTTAAACTTACCATTGACCCACATTATGACAACTGAGAAACCATCAGTATCAGCCAAGCCAAATATTGGCCCACGTAGTCCCATCAAACACAACTTTGAGAATCCGATTCTCCCGAACCCAAATTCACAATATGAGGATGTTCAGTTTACACAAAATGTCAGCCCCCAGCCAGGAAAAGCGAAATCTCCACTGGAAAAGAAGATGTTCAAAAAGATTTTACCCGATTTCTCAGTGAACACCATCCTAGGAAAGAAGAATGCTCTGAACAGTGCAGGTATAAACAGAAGACCGTCAGCTAGTTTTGCCAAGTTTGAACCTCCAGGCCTCCAAGTGAAACAAGATGACGAAAACCAACCGGACAGACCTGAGACTCCCACTTCACAAGCAGGTTCACCACTTTCACCAACTTCCCCGCAAGCCACTTCACCATCGCCTACATCACCAAATTCATCATCATCAACTAATGGCCAGGTTGCAGCACCTGCTATCAAACCTAAACCCCAGATGAGAAGCGGCCAAGAACCACCACAGAACAAACCAGCACAAAAACTCCCCCCACGGAACCAAGCACCACCACAAAACAAGCCATCACCACCACTAAGCAAGGCACCACAGAGCATTCCACAAAATAAGACCCTTTTTAGAGATCAGACTCTTCCTTCAAAGGTCAACCTTCCATCTGGAGTTCTCATCTTGCAACCTTTCAAAGCGCCATCTGTCGAGCCTCCAGAATCCCCGAAACGAATCTCGGAAATGGTCACTCGAAAAACGGAAGTTCTTGGTCAGCCTGAAAAGATATACGACAACAGTAAGACAATTTGTTCTGGTAGATTTCTAATAACTTGTATTGTGTGCATCAGTTATTTTGTCCATTTACGTATAGCTTCTTCCTCGCTCTGCAGTGAATGGAATGTTCATAAACGATTTCATGCAGTATCAAGCTACCTTGATTAACATTTTTCTTTTTGGTCTACATTTCTGACTGAAAAATGATTTTAAGAAATGGAGTAAAAACAATCACACATATATCTCTTTTCACGGAAACTTTCTACGCAAATCTACACTAAATAGGCCTATATATATTTTGATTCTGGTAATCGCTGCCCGTCTGTTAAGCTTGATGATGTTCAAATAATAAATGTAAGGGGGGAAAGTCATGCACCCAAATAAGTGGCCTAAGAAGTTTAATTTTAAGTTAAAATATATGTCTTTGAATTGTTAATTAGTTTCACTCCGCAAACTTTAGAATTTCCTTCAGTGAAATGTTTTGTTTTTTTTAAATTATTTTGCACTGTCATGTAATGTCACACGAAATGTCCTTTCAAGTGAAGCATCTTTCAGTTGCTCTGCAGTGCATTGAATGTCTATTGTAGGAAGTAAAATAACTTTTATAAATTATATTTGTGAGTCATCACATACCAAGTGCACAAGTTTGTTCACTTTGTGGTGGGCTTTTTGGCAAATTCATCAATTGGATCTGTCTCCATATATGGGGATTACGACAGTATTTATAGGTAGATGGCGGCAGGGCTATTTTTGTCTTTGGGGAAGCCCACCAAATGACATATTATCTGGTTTGTTTGCAAATTAAATGAAATCCTGTGACCAACAGTTAATAACAATCCAGTTGTCAACACATTATAATCCCCCAATCTATGCGATTCTAACCAACAACACATTTTTCTATTGAAAGCTGTCTTAAGAACATAATCACTAGCTGACCCAACAATCAAATACATGTATTCAACAAACACACTCATTTTAAAAGTAAAACTCCTTGGCTTGGTCAACAACACCGAAGGGGATTCCAACACAGCTGCTAGTGCTTTGCGATGCCACCTATAAATGAATTCAGATATATATTATGATGTTATGTCTTTTCTGTAAGATTCTTTTATTTTACATCAATGTAAAACAGTTTGAAGTACTTAATGTGAATGCAGCCGTGCTACGAAAAAATCAATACTCTTAATTGGCAGCACTTAATTGCCTTAAATCACAACAATCAGCAAATATGCTGGTATCCACATGCTAATAAGCATGATATATAGGGGCACTGTTATATTTTGATTGGTCAGTTCCAGTATATCCCTGTTAATCTCATTATCTTTCAGTACATCCCTGCTGGCTAATTAGCCAAAGGAATTTGATTGGTTGAACTAAATATATCCTGTTTCTTTCTGTTGTATTTCCCTCTCTCAATCTATATTGACCAGGGAAAAGCCCCGGGGGAAAAGCTCAGTATGACGGACAAAAGTTGGCTAGACATGGGATAAAAATGGAGACAGACCTGATTATCATAGGCCCCTGTATTATTCAGTTTTTTTACGTCTTTCAGACACTAAAATGAACGGAGCAGCCAGGAATAGCACCCAAGAAATGTACGAGGAAGTCGCATACACCAAGAAGTAGGTTTAACTTTTATATCAAACTTTAAATCATTATGGTGCCTATAGTTATACAGAGCAGCCAAAAATTCTAATGTAAACTTTTTTTTCAACTCATTATAGCCATTATGATGCATTTTATGTATCGCAGACACTTAAAATACACCATCCAGGATTGTAAAATAAATAGTAAAATTAATGGAAGCCAACTCCCAGAAAAAAAAAAGATTTCATGTTTCTTACACGCAGGCATATTGATTTTTTGTTCCTGCATGACAAGCTAAACATTGTGAATGTGACACAGATGACAATTTCAACCTTTTCTTTTTCAGACCTATCTCACCTACCAGGCCGGTCAGTTCAGTCATATACGATGACACAGGCTAGGTAAGACTGATGGAGAATTTCTGTTTTCAAATTGATTAATTTATCTAACGGCTGAGGAGTGTAGGAGAGTAAATGTTTAAATATGAGCGAAATCTCAATCTGTCAAGCCAATGCACCTTTCACTTCTTCACCAAGATAAAAGACTTTCTAACCGAGAAACCACAGAATTTTCACACACACAAAACAATTCTAATCCAAAGGCTTCGAAGTTGCCAGCCAAGAAAGTAAACTTTTCAATTGTAATTATTAACCTTCTTCACCTAACCGAGTACCCCAAATTGTCTTTTCGAGAAAGCTTGAAAGTAAGTGAAACAGGTGATGCTTTTCCATTGGGTCAATGCTAAACATTTTCTACCAAACTGCTTGTGGAAGCATGGATACTCATCTGATGAGACATATATTTTATACGGTGTCATAAAAGAAGGTGTTTGAGGCATGCTGGATACAAACGGCTACCAATTTTCTTTGCTCTTCAGACAGTTACATATATATGGGTCATAATCTTTATACATGTTGTTTAACAAAATAATTATTTAATTTTTTTATTGTGAAAATGGTTTTTGCCTCATTACTTTTCTTCCAAAGACGTGACAAATCTAGGAATGACAGGACAACCCTGATATGAATATATATTGTAATCACCCAGGATTACCAGCTTCCTAAAAAAATGTGTATACAAACAAATTCACAAAGGATCTACTTTCCCCTGGGATCTACTTGACCCTGTCTCTGACTCTGACTCTGAATTCACAAAGAAATATGACAGCCTTGTCTCAGACATATCAAACATATCTGCCTTTTTATTTGTATTGCAATTCATTTTCATCCTACTGGTTGGGAACCCTCGACAAGACTAAGATTCAGGAGCAATGAGCAGCCATGATGGCCACTCCACACTCTTCCGGAGGTGCTTCCATGAGCAGTTTGGTTCGGAATGATTAGCATTGACCTGATTTGTTATCGTAATTTAAATTAATTTAAATTAATTTGAATTAATTTAAATGAAATTAATATGAATAGGCCTAACATTGTAATGTCATTGTTTAATGTAATGAAGTGATATCACATTTTTAAAAGTTAACACCAGATGGCGAAAATATCAATGAACAAAAAGATCTGTCACAATGTTTCTTCAATTTTTAATTTTTTTCTATTCAGTCACAGCAATGGTACCAAAACATGCTCGATTCATCCATTAACCATACAGTACTTTTATTTTGTAAATATATCCAGATTAGTTTTTTTAATATTCATAAAATTTATAAAATGTACATAATGTAATAAAAATGTTAAAAATGTATGATTTGAGACTTTATTTTTGCCTGGGTGTTGCAATTTTTCTTAAAATTTGTAAAAATATACATGTATGTTAGCAAAAATTGTCAATAAAACGTTAAACATATATAATAATAATTTATATAAACCTTGATTTTGCCTGGGTGTTGCATTTTAAATTTGTTCATCCATCTCATGTTTTCTAAAATGTAAATATTGTAATAAAACATTTAAGATATTCTTCAAGTCTTTATGATTTGGTTTTGTCTAAGAACAAACGGGGATCTGATCGCATTTCGGAACTTTTATTTTTGTTTTCACCAATAAAATACAAAAGCACTAATTAATGAGGCTCTGGATGGGGTTTTGTATCCCCATGTCCCAATGGATTAAAATTTTGTTCATATCATGACATTGAAAAAAACCTTTTAGCAAATAGCGTTTTTTCCACCTTTAGTTGTAATGTTAAAATTGCAACAAAAAAGTGTGCGCACAAGAAGTAGTTTGCATAGGCATCAAGTAAAAAAAAAAACAACTTTGTGCGGGGCTGCGCTGTAGATGTTCAGATGATGCTAATTATAAAGCCGCAACTTATAAACAATAGGCCGTGATAGTGGAACTCTCCTTTTTTTGCTCTCTGACGTCGCTGTGCAGAAATAAACTTTTTCCAGGAAGACACCGCCATTTTGTACCATTGCCAAGTCGATCGATGCTTGGATTCCGGGCTCCAGGACAGTTGTAAAACCACTAAAACACTACGGATTGTATCGCCAGGCCTTAAATGGAATGTTTACCATGGATTCCGACCATCATCCAATCGATTTACGACGTATATCTTCAGTTATGGCCCGACCAAGACCGAAAAAAGTGCGGACTTCATCTAGCGAAATATCCGGATTAATCACAGGTATGTCTTGTAAAAGTGGCGGGATCCAAGGATTAGACTCAGAAGTAGACTCGGCTGGGCTAATCCAGTGTTGTAAAGCTGCTTTAACAGTGTAATGGACCTCATAAAAACCCGCCCCCATTGCAGTGTACATGCAGGCCTACAAAATGGCGGAGGTTTCCGTAAATAGTTTATTTGTGCGCCAAGATGTCAGAAAGCTGCAAAAAGGAGGGTTCCACTATCACGGCCTATAGAGCTGAAGAAGGCAAAACAATTTATTTCAATGAAATCAATCACTTTTAACACTTAAACTGCCACCGATAACAACTCCCGACATCCAGCTTGATATGTCTGTTGATGGAATTCCAGGTGTGAAACTGGCATCTGTACCCACATAACTGCGAACAGAGAAAGACCTCAATAACTCGAATACTTTTCTGCCTTTTTTCGCTGTTGCGCCAAATACAGTTGCTTTTGTAAAGGGGATAGCATTAAGATCAAATTATGAATGAGAAATAGCCACTGACCTGTCTATGGGTCTTTTGACAACACATTTCACCTGGATCGTCACATTCTGGGAATATGCTAAAAAGACAATCAAGATCTTCATATGGCCTCACAAGGTCTTTTTTCCTATTTACATTTTAAACCCCGGTCACGACAGGTATATGATAACCATTAACCAATCCTTTTTCCCCAAAATGATATGCATTGTGCAACTCATTATGATTGATTGAAAAATTTTATTCTATTCCACTTCAAATTATCAGTCTGTTTTTTTAATACTATTTTTTACAAGCATAACGTTCTAAATGTACAAAGACAGTAGGCCTACAATTTAGTCTTGTCAAAATAGGAATAGATTGAAAAACATTTTAATTTATAAATTTCCAAAAAACAATGGAACCCATTATATTATAGTCTCGTTATATTTACATTGAATCTCAAGTTCATTTTTTTGCTGTTGAAGTATGATGTCAGAGATGACTATTTTCCAGCAATGTAATTTATGTAAATTAACTACATGCTGTGATGTCATTTTAAACTGGGTGGGGTTCCCCGGCTTAGAACTAGCCAATGTCAATCCACCAAAACTGAGCGTCACAGTTTCAACACAGTGTCATAGTTTAAATTGTGTCCGGAAAACTCCATGAAAGTTCGAGATCACAGCCTGTCAGCCAATGTGTTTACAAAAATTGTCAAGGCCTTTTTTTTTTATATAGGAAGGTCCACTGAAGTTTAAAGTTGTGAAGTTGTAAGTTTGCTATTCTCACAACCCTTCTCCACATGTAAAACAAGAACGAACACTCAGAGAGTGTAAACGTAGGCCTGCCAGCCTGCCGAGGCCTAGGCCTATCAATCTATCTATCTATCAATCTATCTATCTATCTATCTATCTATTTATCTATCTATCTATCTATCTATCTGTCGATCTATCTATGTGTCTGTCTATCTATCTATATATCTATCTATCTAATCATTCGATACCTATGTATTGTATAAGTGAGAATCGTATCTATAAATTTACTCAGGTATCTATCTGACTTTTTATCAATATGTCCCCTAACTTCTACTGTAAGAAATTCTTAATCAAGCTGGTGTTTGGTAAATGCATTTTTCCTTCTTTCTTCCCTTCTTTCTTTCTGTTCTTCTTTCTTTCCTACTTAAGGTCCTTTTTTCTTTCCTTCTTTCTCTCCTTTATTAATAAGTCTGTAAACACTTGCTGTAAATAATGGTGCGAAAAATGGACACAGTGCAGAATGGTACAGGTATATTTTCAATCAAATAACCAAATAAGTGACGGATACCAGCCAAATTCGAAAAGAGCCTTCAATGACCCACAAGTAAGAATACTACAAAGAATCAGATTCATACAGTACATAGTTTTAACAGGATCTTGTGCACAGCGTCATACAGATAGAGAGAGCTTGACTCGTCACATGAGCCCTGCTACAGGCAGGCCTAAAAAGGCCATTGTTTATCCTGCAGCTGCTTTTCAGGTTGTGTGAGGTCTTTTTTGATACAGGCTGTTTGAGGACCTCCTGCCATAGTTGTGTTGTTGCATTGTGTGTGAAAAACTCTGACAGGTCTGACTTCCCTAACTTCAAATTTTAAACATGAAAACATCAGATTTGCTGCATGGGGTTGCCTAATCCCCCCTGTTTAATTTGGCCCAGTTTAAGTTGAAATGGAATGATTACGGCTATTTTGGCTGGTCCCAAAACTCTATCATTGACTTGGATTTTGACCCGGCCATTACTAAACGAAGGCTCAACCTACCCAAACTTCCGCATCACATGAAAAAGTGAAAGTGGATACACAATATTTTTTATAAGTTTCAGAAACTAGATTTAAGTAACAATATGTCAGTGGGCCCAAAAAAAAAATATATTTAATTCGAACATCTTTCAAGACGTGCTACGCAACGAGACCTTCGACAACTGTGTGCCGAGAGATACAAGTGGTGGTTTAAAAAAATATAAAATAATTTATTTGGACATTTTTTGAAGTTGGATTTGGAATTTTTGTTGTTGTTGCAGAAGCCTCTTAAATATAGGACTAACTAATTCTAATGTCATATAAATGCTGTTTTGACATGAAATGCTTTGGTTTAATGTTATGTGTGCCTATAGATCACTACCAGTGGTCCAGTGTCGTTGAAATATCTAAATACTACATTTGTGTAGTGAAATTTCTATATATATATATATATATAAATACGAGAATTTAATGAGATAATTCGGATGAATTTTACAAATTTACGTTCTATGACAACAAGAGAACAAAGTTCATGTCGAACAATACTGGCAATTCAAGGGTAGAATATAAATTGTCAAGAATTGGATAAATGACAGATACATGCACAAAGAGGAGGTTGCCCAATTGTGATATGTAAATTATAAAAGTAGAATATTACAGAATGCCACAACTTATCATGCTTATTGCAGAATTGAAGTATAATTCAAATATTCAAACAAACCATGCTATCAGACAATTATGTGCATTGCTATGGCCTGAATCAGACTGAATTGTGAGCGGCACTCTTTTTGAAATGTAACACTGTGTGACAAATTTGATAAGGTTTGATCCACCAGTTCACTGATGTCTGATGTCAATAAAAGAGTACTAACCTCCAAGAGGTGCAGGCCTGACATTTTGCACCACGTGGGATTGCTGCATCATCTGCCCCTGCAGTATATATCTTCAGGTTTAAGAAAGTACAATGCACTGACAATTCACCTTTACTACAAAGAAGACAATTAGTGCACCTTCTGCAGGCTTGGACCTACGCTCATAACACCTTTTCCTTATCTATATAACCAGTGACTTGGTCAAAAACAACGGTAAGTTCTCTATTGTTAATCAAGATGACATAACATCCATATGGAGACATAATCATATGTCACACACATCGATTAAATTACTTTTAAATCTATCCAAGAATGCTATCACGGTGTATCACCATGCAGGAGCTTGGCAGCATCTTTAGTATAAGCTACCATAGTTTTTTTTCTAGCTAACAAATAAAATTCATAATCATGCAGCATGTGCAGTATGCAACTATACATGCATAGATTATCACATGCTACTCATGTGTACCCTGCAGCTTAGTGAACCAGATGACCCCATGTGAAATGAATTTTAGGCTAGCACATGGGCACACACACACCAATGACATGGGGTACTGACAATATATTATAGGGGGACCCCAATATTGTCTGGGCTTAGTAGGCTAGGGGTAACTGCACCATCATGCATGTGCCCTAATCAGCTTTGGGGTTTCAATAAATGATCGACCTGAAAAAGGGACAACCAGTAACATGGGACACATCCTATCATCCTACTCCAAAGTAAGTTCAAACTTAAGCTATAAAGACATTCATGAACTGCAAGTCATAACCTACACGAATTTCATTTACATAAAAAAAATACAGGTAGTCTAGTAGACTATTGATCCATTTTATGGCCATCAATTATACTGAAGAGCACTTTTATCTGTATAACATTCAGCACAAAACATACTCGACCTAACAAGGTTAGTATTAGTAAATATTGTTAAACAAAATTTGTGGTAATGGCAATTGGAAATGTTATACAATAAAGGGAACCCCCAGATCTATCTCAAAGAGAAAATATAGCTGCACACCAAGATTTGAAGCTTGAAGACTTCAAGTAGGAAGTCGAATTGTGTATATATTTGCACAAGCCCTCTAGAATAGGGGACCAAACAAAAGATCATAAAATTCACCTTAATAGATCTAACGCCACAGTTATTGAAAACTGCGATTGTTAAATAACCCACTTTTCAGCAACTGTAAAGGACTTACATTTTCTCTCAAGGGGAATTACAGAGGCCAACATCCCCTTATAATAAAATTAACCAACATAGTTCCTTATAAGTGAAACAGCTGATGTTTCAACGTGCAGCTCCCCCGAAGGGGTTGAGGGACCTGGCAGATCCGGGCAGGCACACAACTGAACTGAACTGAACTGTCAGTGAACTGTTGGGTCAATACCAAACATCCCCAACCGAACTGCTCGTCACAAGCTGAACATGAGCAGTGGTCAAAATGTCTCAAGCACTATTTCGGTCTATGGAGAGTGGAGACGAATTGTTTGAAAAATCTGAAAACTTGATATGAGGCCTGTCTCTTTTAATGTTTTGAAGGAAGAAAAACAGCCTTGAATGACCAGAGTATCCCCATTTACGGAAGAAACACCATGCCGAGACTGCCATCTGAGTATCAAGTATTAGCCACAGTTGGGCGGCAAGTTGCATGACCAGTGAGCAAGTTGCAGGGCTCAATTTTGATTGCAAACCAGATTGCTTAGGACTAGTACCACAACCCATTCAGTACCGGGCCACCCTCAGTTCCAAAAAACCGGTCCATAGGTTGTCTGCACGCGTACAGACAGGGTCAATAAAAAGTGGTAAAAATGCAAAAAAGAAGAAAAAAAGAAAGTTCTTCATTTCTCACATCTTTTCTGATGATGTCTGGTGAAAATTGTTTGTGAATCGGAAACCAATAGCTAACCTTATACTGGAGTAGTAGTACATGCAAAGGGTGGCCACACTCAGCACTGACATGTTGTGAGTTGTGACTGTAACTGTGAAATTACTGTGAAGTCCATATTAATGAAAGTCACTCATGTTGTTGCAATGATATTCCTCTGTACTTTCATTAAGTTTTCAAAAATTAAAAAGCATACTTTGGACCTTTGTTATCCTGTTGATTTAGGAGGATGCTTCTTTTTTTCCTCAGTGTAAATTCAATTGCGTTGAACGATGAGCTCTCAAGCCATGAATTGATCACACAAGAGAATTAAGGGATTATCGTTCACTTACCGCTTAACAAAAATGCTGTCAGGTTTATCAGGGCAGGCTTACACAAGCGTGTACTAAGATGTGAGGATGCAATACATCATGCCAAAAGGATTACACTGTTGCCTTCTATATAAGCAGCTTGTAACTTTTGTTGGTGATGTCTAGCATTGACTAAATGGGAAAACATCACCCATTTCATTTATTTATGATAAGTAGTACTGTAACTAAAGAAAAACAAATTACCCACACTATACTTGCTCACTGCCTCAATCACAATGAAACGCCAAATATAACAATCTGGACAGAGCCCTCATAACTGAGTAGTAGGAATCCCCTAAAAACAAGTTTAATCATTTACATTTCTTGGCTTTCAAGTTCAAAAAAATTTGGAATTAAAAAGGTAGAACTAGGAAACCTGTTCATGCATCAAATACCTGCAGGATATTTGAATTATCGTGCAAAATTTGAGGGGAGCTATAATAGCTAACGATTGTGAAAATTTTCATATGTTTCTAGGATATTTCTGCTGTTCAACTAGACATGTGCAAACCGCAGAGCAGTTTGTGACACGTTGCGGCAGCTTTACAAATTGAAATAAAATTCGGGAAAATAAAATCAATTTTTTAGGAGAAAGCCCCATTGGCCAAAATTTACATGCCTCTCTAAATATGTCATCTTTCCTGCACCTATGGAAACAGTACTACGACATAAAGTTGCAAAAGGAATCAACATATTTTGTGTGTAAGAAATAAATGATGAAAATAATTTCTACACCAAAATGAAACTTCATTTATGAGTTTAAATGAAGTCAGTGCATCTATAGTCCTCATCAATTAAACTTCAGATGCATGATAGTGGAACATATCAGATCATTTGCAAAATATTACCTTTTGTGAGATCCGCATGCCATTATTAAAGTTGACTTGATCAACATATGACTTCACCTAATAGTTGCAACTTTAAAAAAATTCTAACCCGATATATATCTTTTTGACTATTAGGTCTGAAAACACAGGTCTTGAGCAAAATCTTTAAGTTGTAGTGGAAAAACATGCCCAACTCTTCACATTTATTAAAAGTACAGGGCACATTTCTCTTTCAAATTACTTTCCATATTTTTCAAAAATACAGTCAGAGTGACACAATTGCAAAACAATTTGGAATTTCGCGTATTCTTCAAAAGAGAAACTGGTTCAAATATGATAGAAAGTAAAATATTTTTGCGTTGATGCATTACTAAAATAACATATTTTATTATAGATATTTCCATTACTTAGTTTATTATAGAGATCATTGATCAAATGTGATTCTTGTCATGTTACAGCCATATCATTACCAGGCAATGTTTCCCTATCAAGCAACAATGTTTCCCGGGGTGTTCAGAACTTCTGAGTTCATTATATTAGGAATTTCGACCTTTGTCAGTAGTATTTTTATGGCAACAGATCTACCTGTTTGCAGAAAAACATCTTTTTGCTTAGTTTAAAGGACCTTTAATGTTTCTGATACAGATGTCGAGGGATGTCTACAGCATGGCAGAACCCGGAATTTCATCGACTGACAACTTTTTTTCCAGTGAGGTGAGTAGTCATGATTTCATAATTTCCAAGCTTGTGTACCACGATCCAGTGATAACATCTTGGAGTGTAGTCATTAATATCAATATCTGATTCGACAAAGCAATAAATATATTACGCTTATAAAGTGCATCAGTGAATGACAGGCCCTTGACAGTAATCTCATAAGTGATACTTAAGAAAAGTAAAGAGTGCACTGTTACAGTTGTTACCTAAGGGAGGAAGCAAGATGTAACATAGAAAAATTGGACAATACTTATATATATTTCTAATCAGCTAGGATCATTCTTACCTCAAGGATCAAAGAGCATGGGGATCAGCCAGCAAAAAAATGTATCTAGAGATAACAAGCTTAAATGAAAAACTTCAGGTGACATATAAACTGAGCACGAGAAGCGGTAATCAAAAATCTGAATTCTCTGTTGTGAATGTCGCAAAAGCACAAGCCTGAAGAAAATCTAGGTCAAATGGAACTAGTTACTTGTCAACAATTTAATTTTGTATTTATAAAAAAGCGTACTTTACTCATCCTCAAAAGCGTCTCAATATTGTTCAAGGATACATTTCTACTCTCTGTACACCTTTTTGTTTATACCTGAGACGACCTAGTAGCAAGACAACTCAAGTGAATTTTTCATTTCTGTTAACTCCTGAGTCTGAGGGTATATTATTTAGTATTTGAGTATTCGGGTTAAAATTTGAAAACCTTGAAATTTCAGCAGAAAATTTTTTGAACATTTTTCGCTCCAGAAAAGCCTTTCAAAGTTTGCGTTGGGTAGGTCAAACAAACTAGATTTTAGAAAACTGACAGTCAAGTCTCCAGGTGGGGAAGAGTTTAATTTAATCAGGATCCTGTTCTAGATTTTGTGATGCGATCTTTCAAAGAAAATGTTGGTGAAGACAGGCCATTTTCAGGGAGTTGGCCACTTCAATGCTATTTTTGGATAGGATAAAAATATTCTGCCACATATTTTTTGTGTTATAAGTTTTGCTAATACCTTGTCTATTACCATTGACAACAAGAGGTCCTCCATGTGCCTTCCTACCATCATGAATTATTGTTAAACACTGGAGACAAGAATTTCAGACTAAGCAAATTTTTATCCTGTATTATTGCACTGCAACAAAATGATATTGTTTTTATAGTAATTACACTGTGAATCCTCTTAAGAGGTTTTACAGAAATAGGACCGTAAAAATGACTTCTTTTTCTTTTCACTGTTAACCATGGTAAAAAGACAAGCTGATGGAAGGGAGAAACACTGAAGCCCTACCATTGCTTATTAGGCCTATTGAAATACTTGTTTGTTATAAATATTTCTGTGTCATTTTCCCAGAAGTTGTAGTGACCTGTAATAAAATCAATAAATGTTAAGTCATTTTGGTTCGGATAACAAAATTGAAAATTGTTCTCGATGAACAAATCAGTTTGAACAATAGCAATTTTCTTCTTCTTTTCGACGTTGTAAAAATACTAACCGTATCTCATTAATACATTCCTTTTGTATATATATATAAGACATAACACGAGAAATTTATTAACTTTCCTATGTTATCTACAATCAGTTCGATGGTCCTTGAGGAGAAGTATAGGATCGGTGAAAAGTTGTAACTCCATAGACTGCTTCCCGTTCTTAAACAATGCGAAAAAAGTTACATGTTATCTGCAGTTGTATTTGTTATGATCAATGTAGGTCCAAGTTTTGGAGGGAAAAAAGCGTTTACATGTGCAAGATGTTGCAAAAATGTCTTTAGCCAATCCAGAGATTTATCTTAAGAGTGTCGCAAGATTTCTCAGAAATTTTGGCACTTCTTATTCCTTCTTTTTTCATCTATAACTTTTCGTAAAGCAATATGTTCTTGGTTTACAAACAATTTTAACATTGTTTAAAGTCAGTAGTATTTATTGTAAAAGAACACTATTAAAGCAGTTAGTTGGTGTTAATTCCTTTCATCTAAGTAAAAAGTCTCAAGTTTTTCCTTTAAATTTAGTAAATGCATAACATACACGCCCAAAGCAACATTACATGGTCTACAGACAAATAACCAAGAACTAATTTCCAGTGATGATTATATATTGCAAATGAATATAAAATATTATAAATCACACCTTATATCAATTACTATGATAATAACTGACCGCTATCGATTGGTCAGTGGTCACCCAGGGACAGGGGTCAGCCCTGAACTGGTAAAGAAGCAATTCTTATGATACTTCACGAAACGCACCACTGTCTAAAATGAGTTGTAAAACCCGAGAAGAAACAAGGTGATCAGTGGCATCACGCCAAGTAAAATTATTTTATCTCTGGTTCTGGCACATTCAGGTGGTGGCCAGCTATACAGCAAATGATAAAGAAAAGTAAACATGCCACCTGGTGTTGTAGCGTGTGATTGTTAAAATGAAGCGAATATCTGCTAATGAAGAGTCTGCGTTTTTACTCACTTCCTATAATCTCAGAAAAGTTGAAAAAAAAAAATCCTCTTCTGGATATTCATGGTAGTTGTGAAAAAAATGATAGTCACATCGAGCTCTTTTGTTGTTTTCGTAAGTTTATCCATTTGTCCATTTCAATGGATTTTGCTTTTGCACCCTGTGTAGGCATATCTGCTAAAATGCAGGGCCACGCACTCTGCTCAGGGGGGCCACGGGTCTGCTCAGGATAGCCACAACTCTGCTCAGGCAGTGATGGCATCAGTAGAAGAGTTTTCACAAAACATCATGAAAACGAAGGTAAATTAAATTTGTATAAATATCATAATAGCTCCATCGAGTGAGTAACTATTATGACTTTTCATCTGATATATCTGTTTTTGCCAATCTCAAACAATAAACTTGTAATAATCAACACAATGTCATTGTTGTGACTGACGTAAATTTTTACTTCATGTTTTTGGTCTCCTTTCTGGTTATTCTGAGCAAAACCAATGACAAAATCATTATAATGTTTGCCCTTGAGCTCATAGACATGTACTTAAGTCAATTATTACACATTAATTGCTTTATTTTTGTAGATTTTTTATATTTTCTGTAAATTGCTCCAACAGTGTAATGTCGCAGGTGCAGCCAAAGTGGCCACTACCAATGTGCAGTGAAACATAGTTATTATTTTGCAGTAGCAATGAGGTACTTCCATGGAAATACCTTACACAACTGTCTCTGTATTATAACCTTTCAGGCCCAGATACAGACTAACAATTAATAGAAGGAAGAGGCCACGTTTGAGCCTGCCAAATGTTGAAAGATACGCCAAATTCAGTGATGCAGAATTTAGTGAAGTAGCAGATGACCAGGGAAATGACCAAACACTAGAAAATGGTATGAATTAAGTGGATGGAACATCCCCATACTTCATCTCTGTTGTAGGTGACAACAAACCTCAATGTCTTGCAGTAGGTAGAACTGCGTTTTTGTGGTGGTCATTCTGTGCATCTACACGTGGCCGCAGTATTTTGAAAGAAAGTGATATTTTCTGCCTTAGCATCAAATATTTGATTCAAAAATATGAAATACTGCATTACAATGATAGATATGGGCTCCCTGTATACATTTAGTGTACAATTAAAGTATTGATATGTCAAATATTCGTTGAGTACAGCATTTGAAGATGACACAAGCAGACCAAAACATGATGCAAACAAATTGTAACACACATTTCAGGAATTATAGATAAAGTCATGATATTTGGATTGCATAGGTTGTTTCTCATGGAAGTTGCCTACTCAATAAGCTCATTTAAAGTGTTTTAGTTTATCTAAAAACCTTGTTTTAGACCAAAATAGACACATACCTCCTCAATCCTACACAGACCTTCTCTCCAAATTCCCTGAGCAGACCCGTGGCCCTCCTGAGCAGACCCGTGGCCCTCCTGAGCAGAGTGCGTGGCCCTGCATTTTAGCAGATATGCCTGCACAGGGTGTTTTGGTCACTTGTTGTAACGGATGTTTGGAGAAAAATAATGGTCAGTAACAGTCAACTTTCATTGGGGAGGGGGAATAGCTACCTATTCAAGGTGAACCATAGACGAAAAATAATTATTGCATTGTTTCATGGAATTAAAAAAACAGAAGTGGCATTCTTCAGGATGCTAACGATCTGATCACTATTTTTTACACTAATTTTCAATTGGCAGACAGATCTAGGGCTAGAAGAGACATACCAATGATTCAAGGGAGCTGTTTATGGTATGTTATTAGTTGTAGGCCTACTACCTGGTCATATTTTGGGCCTATATATTAAACTTGTCCTTTGAATGTGTTTGATAAAAGGTCCAGTTATGATACTTGGAAAACACTTCACGTTTTTGCGTCCGTCCCGTCCTCTAAAAAATCGAACGGTCAAAACCAGTCCCGAATCATGTCATAACTTAGAGTATACTGTTGTTTGATAGCCACAATAGGCTATTGCCTTGAAAAGTTCAAGCATTAGCTGTACTTACTACAAATAAAAGCTCTGTCAATGTCTCAGCCACAGTACGTCACGTTTTGACGTACGTCCCGTTTTTGGGCCTCACATATACTAGACCAGATATCGAAAGATGCTTTGGAGAGTTATTAGTTTTGGGGACGTAGACATAGTCACAAGACCAAGCACTTGTAATAAAAGCACTTTTGTATTGCAGGCCTGAGGTAAAGCCTATGTCTTGAGGCGGAAAAATTGTAAAATACACCATGTTGCGTAGTACTTCACAATGGTAGTAGATTCGTATCTCAACACCTAGAAGGCATTAAGCTCTGAAACTTCCCTGGTGAGTACCTAGGATGGTCCTCTTTGAAATGGTGTATAACATTGAATCATATAGGACACTTTATTTTCCACCCTGTGGTGGCCAGAATCTGTATGTATTCCCATGCTACAAGCCTGCGGGTAATATAACCTGATCCGGTTAACTCATATTACTCAACTTCAAACACGGTTAAAAAAATGGAATAATTGCAATGTTTTTATTGCTTTTTTCCTACATACCAACAAAGCGGGCTGATGAACAAAAAAGACATTAATTATAATCCCATACAATTGAAGAACTGTTGTTCAACGTTCATGGAAACATTCTCTGGAAAGCATGTCTAGTTCTTTCTGGCCAGTCACATTTAAAAGCCGCCTGCATCAGTTTGAACATAACAGATGTATTCCCATTTTACCAGATATTTAACAGAATGGTCGATTTTTAGTGATTCTGGATCTGAATAACAGATTAATTCATACATGCATGAAGGTCCTGCAATTGCAGCTCTACTCACAGGTGTTAGCCTTCACAGTTGCTGTTTGGTTTTGCAACAGGAGATTATACCTAAACATACCTAAATATATGACAAGGTGTAGCAGTAGCCAAAAACTAATTGTTCTCTATGATCTTATCAGAAGCCCAAGGTCACCTTTGACCCTGAAAGCCCTGAAGGGATTTTCTTGGATTTAATTATTTATACCACTGTTTGCTTTTTCTGGCCAATCAGAAGGCAGGATTTCGCTCTGATATAATGCATATCACAGCTCATACACCTGACCATGATATTGCATGCTTGGCTGACTACAAGTTGACAAAATTGAAGGAAACACTGAAACAAAACTGACCAACAAAGGATTAAAACTGAACAACACAGACAGTAAACAAGGAGGAAGATTGTATCAAGTGTAACTGGTCTCAATAAAAAGGCTATATTCACAGTACATTTTGGATATGTAAGCGGCAAAACAAATAGCGGAGCAGCAGACCAATAATTTTGGCCCCATTTGGCAAGCTCAAAGAATTATTTTTTCTTCTTAATTCGGGGGCTGCCGCCCCCCAACCCCTGCTTCTTCTTATTTCGGGGGCTGCCGCCCCCAAACCCCTGCTCCTTGCTTTCTGTTATTTTTAAGTGTCTTTCATAATTTAAAAATAACATTTGCTAAGCGAGTGTAATAATCAAACTCCCCAAAGTGACCTTGGCTGGGATGGCTGCACTATCGACCTACCTATCTATCTACCTATCTATCTATCTATCTATCTATCAATCTATCTATCCGTCTATCTATCTATCTGTCTATCCATATCTATCTATAAAATTAATCAATGAAATTAATGTATTGTGTTATTTCCATCTATCTATCAATCTTTCTATCTATCTTTCCATCTATCTACAAATTAATGTATTGTATTATTTCCCGAGAACAAAGAATTCTGACCTGTTGCCTTCAGGGCTGCCAACCTTCAAATGAACTGAGGAACATGAATGTGCAACAAATACAATGAAATGTTGTCAAACAAGAAGGATTGAAGGCAAACAAAGGGATTTAGATTAATTTGTTTTGTACTTAGTGGTATAAGTTAGATAACACCCTTGTTTGTGACAATATGCAATAATCCTCGGGCTAAAGCCCTCGGATATATTGCATATTGTCACAAACGAGGGCGTTATCTATTACAAGAGCACGTTGTTTTCTGTTTCAAGTTTTGTTGGCTCCAGTTTGTTGTAATCTTTTTGTGTGTAATAGCAATTGCTTAATCCTGTGTTTTTTCTTATTACCACAGTTGTGTGAGTGACCACAGTCACTGTGGCAAAACTGGACGAGGGTAACTGAGTTACCCTCGTCTTAATTTCTCAAAATAAATTGAAAAAACTGGGTCATCCCATTGGATCCCATGTTAAAGAAGGACGAGGGTAACTGCTTTTCTCAAAATTGAATGACTAAGGTAACTGTGATTGATGACGAGGGTAACTGCTTGTAAATTGTGCATTGAACCCATAATATATGGGTACAGAAAGAAACTGCTCTTTGGTGTATCTGTGTACATGATATTCATATCACATTCAAATGAAACCAAATATATCCTAATTTGAAATTAATTTGTAGTTATCATCCAGTTGATATTTGGGAGGTACGGAATACACATTTACTCCTGTGGATGAATTGAATACTGGTTCAAAAGATCCTGGTGTAGATGAAAGATACAATGTTGCAAAAGAAGATGCTCATACGCAAAGTTTTTAAATTAATATAAGTTGACACAGTGCATATACAGGAGCCACGTGAACAATTGTGTTAGAAATTAGAAGTGAAAGCTTTTGTGGATGTTGTTGAACTCAGAATCAGAGAAATAAGACTTAGTATGGTGCTCAGGAATTAATGCATAGATTTCTACATGCATAACACTGCTCAACGTGCATGCATTACTATAATGTTGAACTATATAATCTTTCATGCAAAAGCCAGAGTTGCTCCATATGAGCATGATATATGAAGAATTAGTAATGACACATGGCACCATCTTTTGTAATTTCTCAATTTTTTTTTTGTACTAAGAACCCCATAGATCAACTCCATATTATCAAGTGAGGCATTACAGATGAGCAATAATGGTTTTCAGTACAGCCTAGGCTTATAACGCTGCATTATCAGGTTCTGAATTTTCAAGTAGCAATGTAAAATATTTATCTAACAAAAGGAAAGGGGAGATGTAAATTTTGAATAGTAAATAGTTTTTTTTGTCATCTGTTCTTGAGTTGGTAGTTTCAAAATCTTAAAGGCATGATTTTGGGATATTTTTTGCTTTGTAAATTTTATCAGAAATAAAAATTTTTTTAGTATTTATCAAAGGAAACCTTGCTGAGCAAATCAAGACATTTTTTGTACAAGCCTTCTGATTGAGGGACAGTGCTCAGGAAACGTCAACCATAAACAAAACGCGGTCATCACACATTTCGAGCACAGTTTCTCATAGAATTTTTTTTGCAGCTGTATCTCTCTCACAGATTCTTATAGTTTATTCCTTTATATCTAAATTAATATTCCGATTGATGTATGATGATGATGAAATTTTATATTATGCGAGAGAAGACCTAAAAATTTACAAATGGTAACCTATTTGATTCCGAGGATTATGTAAACTTATGTTTGCGATTGGTTTAATTTCCGATTAAAGGATGTTTGATGAATACTCTTTCATCAGAAGTAAAAGGCACAAACCCCGAAGTGTTTGACTTTATTCAACATGCTATACAGCGCATGGAGATGTAGTCAAACACTCCTACGCCCTTTATTTCGACTTCTGCTGTAAATGTTATCAAGTTTGCACAAAATTTAGGGTTTCTAGGATACCGCATAAACTTCTTTTGCCAAACTGGCAAGGAGGCAATATCACCAATTGCAAAATTCAACAAGCTCTTGTTATCAGATCCAGTTATATTCCCTGAAATTTCCCAAGTATTTTGATAAATTTTCGAATATTTCCAATATTTCCAAATATTCCCGTAAATTCCCAGAAATTTCCGAAAATTTCCCAGGAAAGTTTCCATGATGAAAATTGCCGGGAATTTTGCAACCCTTACTACATTACAACAAGTGCTATCCATCCCATTGAAATTAACCGCCAGTCTGTCATTTATTTAATTTGTGACCTCAGTGATGACAGCATTGCAAGTGTAATTCATAAGTACTGATGAGTCATTCAGAATAACATGACAAGAACAGGGATGTAACCTCACAAGAACATCCCAGTACATTTCTGTAAGCACTTGTATTTTTGTTGACTGTAACAAGCTATCCCAACATTCCTCTTACAATAGAGGTAAAAAAAACTCAATCCAAGACTAACTGACCATATGGCATGATTGCTACAGTGTAAGACTTTACTTTTCATACAAAAAAATATTCTCTGAGAATCTTTTAAAGCGGATCATGGGACACCATGAGTACAAAGGTAACACCA
This sequence comes from Platynereis dumerilii, assembly GCA_026936325.1. Lineage (NCBI taxonomy): Eukaryota > Metazoa > Annelida > Polychaeta > Phyllodocida > Nereididae > Platynereis > Platynereis dumerilii. The sequence continues at coordinate 183,759,615 of JAPTHN010000001.1, read as the reverse complement.
AATCAGCATATATTCGTTGAGCCAAAACAACAACAAAATATATATATTTTACATTATTTTTTTTTCAAACATTTTATGTAGAACTTATTTTGCTCTTTAAACTGCAGTCAGATTTTTTAAAACAAAAGAATAAAAGCCATATTTCAAAGTATGTCAGGATTAGAAAACAAGGAACACAAGTCTCAGTAATTGCAAAAAAATATATAATTATATAGAGTTTTTTGCTGAATGCTGAAATAATAGTTGTTGTACCTTTTTTGATGGCATGGGCATGTCTGGACAATTCCTGTTGTCTATTCAATTTGAGTTTATGGATATTAACTCTGAGTGACAATGGGCAGTTACCCTCGTCATAGCAGTAAGCATGGTTACAGTTACCCTCGTCTCGACATGCAGTTACCCTCGTCATTTCGGAGGTGCTTTAAGCCATTTCTAGAGTCACACAGCCTGAATCAGCACTTGCTCTCACTTGTAATGTTATTTTCGATGCCTGATAATGGTAATACACCACTTGCATAACTTGTAAAATCACTAATAAGCTCGTATTCATGATTACATAATATTTAAGGCTATTTTAGAGACGAGGGTAACTCAGTTACCCTCGTCCAGTTTTGCCACAGTGACAGTGTCATGGTGCAACAACGTGGCAGCACTGTACATGTTGTACATGACTTCCTGTTTGATCAAAACATTGGCTTGGAGAAAGCACATGTTTCGGAAAAAGTCAATTCATATAAAATCAAATTGCTGTCAGCTGTAGAAAACACATAGAACTGGTGTATTTAGTCACTGTGGACAAAGCCTATGCAAAGTGTAACCTTGAAACGTCTTTGATATTTGATTAACAGCCTTCAAATTTTCAATATGAGTTGGCAAAAAATTCTGTGTTGACATGGCCATAGGAGAATTTATTTCTTACCTTTTCTATGAATCTGTATCCTACAATTTGTCGTGTTAGCAATTCCAAATATCGATATCCCATGCAATATAAATATAGTCCATGAACAATCCCATGTGGATAAATGGATGCACAAATGCTCAAATTAGAATTTCTTTGGCAAATATTCCCTGGCTCTGTGAGCCTCTAACACATTTTCTTATGTTCAGACAATGTCTAAAGGGGCCCTGTTACAAAATAGCAAGCTGGATTATCTTGTTTAGCATTGTTTGGCATTGACTGTTTGTACTAATCGCCTGTTTCGAACCTCAGTTCAGTGGAGTGCAACAATGTCTCTGTGAATTCCATATGTGTGGTTGTGGGACCATGAGTGTGTAAATTGGCAACCTCAAATTCTGAGATTTGCTGGAGCTTGTTTTGGATGAATGCATACTAATACCCTTAACTGCAAACATAAACACCAAAACAGCCCCTAAATCATGTTAATACAAAAACATTGTCATTATGGTGCAACCCTTTGAGGCCATTATCTCAACCTTCTCAGCGAATCACAGACGCTCAGAGAATTGGGTCAGGTCAGTTTGAGGTTATGCTGGGCTCCTGGAAAACTCTGCAAAGTGAGGAGTGAGCAACCTTGTTTCATTTTAATATCAAAGGTATATAGCGGCTACAGCCTATGCTCTACTCAGCGTATAGTCCTACTTCATAACAACAAAAGTGGATTCCTATTGCAAATGTCTGCGATACTTTCTTTGGTCTGCCAACTCTCTAACCCATGCAATTATTTGGCGGAGAAGTGGGACAAATTCTTCTAGCATACGCCTTTGAAAAAAACTTTTGGCTCCTTGTTTCCACTTTTGAAAAATTCAAAATTATTTCTGTAAGTACTTCACTTCACCGATTCACAACATTTTTATAAATGACATTGCCTATTTCACAGTTTTGTTTCCTTCAGCACATATATATGAGAGTCTTTTGAATAATAACAAACAAATAAGGTAATTACTGCTCAGTATAGAACTGACATTTTCATTGTGAATTTTATTGCAAGAAATAAAAATAACTCAATTTCATTTGAACCAGTTGCAAATCAAATATTGTACACATTGCATGTTACACCACAATTATGTCAATGATGACAAGAATGACGGTTGAAAATATACTATAATTTCCAATGTGTAACAAGCTTCAAAGGACCAAGAGTTCTTCAAATAGCAGTAATTACTTACTAAAAAGTTACATAATTTATGGAAAGAAAAATATATGCCACATTCCTGAACATAGGTCGATCACATCTATCAACTTGGATTAAAAAGCCATTTGTGAGGATTATATCAAACAAATTCCATTGACATCTCTCGAATATGAATGCCGACAAAACTCGCTTTTAACAAAATAATGGAACTTTGATAATAACGACTGTCAAAATTCAACTTTAGGGGTCATCAGTAAATCATATATCATCTATAAAAGCCTGAAGGTCTATTTTTCAAAACCAGCAGTAAGTGATCATATTGACATCAACACATCGATACAAAGAGGAGGACATATAACCCTGTGCTTGCAAAAAATAAGATCAATTTGATACAGCAGTCTCTCACACAAAGTTGTTAAGTGTACAAGCATGGGTGGGGAGGGGGAGATGTCATGGTTTCCAGCAATTTTCCACCAGAGGTCACAATTAGTCAGATATGATGCTCATGACAGCCTTTCAGTGTCATGGCCTGGGTCATTCCTTCCGAGGAGACCTCTGATAAGAAAAATTGGTATCGACCGCACCATCCCAACCCCCGTACTATTATTATAACCAAAGTCATTCAGTTCATTTCTAACTTTGGTTTTCAGCGAAGAGACTAATTTTGTGCTAAGTCATCCGCTTGCAGTTTCCACACTTTTCAGAAGCGAACTTGGTCAAATTGCAGAATGCGAACCAAATAATCATCCATCCTGACCCCATCCACCAGCTCATCCTCTGAAATCAGTCCGTCATTGTCCTGGTCCACATTCCGGAAGACCTGATCCACCCTCTCCTTCTCTGACAGCAGAAGGGTGTCAGAAGGGGATTCCCCACTCCTCAGGTTGTAAATTGCCTGAATCAACATTGCACATCAATTGTAACAGTTACTTTATTTCTATGAGCGATTCAGCATCAACAAATCTGATTACATTTTTATCGAGTTGTTTAAAAATTAAATCGAGTACATAATATATTATATTTCATGTAATTCAGAAACCTGAGTTAAAATATAAATTATGTGGTTTTGATAAAATATAGGTACCAATCAGCAAACATGCACTCTGTAGTTATACATTTTCAACATACTTGATTACAAAAAACTGTCGTAGATCATCAGGCGTAAATCAAGACAACATTTAACAAAAACACTCTCATCTCTCATCAATACAATAAGTATACTGAAGCAAACAATATCACACCACAACACAAATTTAAGAGTCAAAATGGGATGAAACACGTGAATAATGACTATCAGACTATTGGTTAAGTCTTGGTTATTAGCACCTTAAAATTTAGTTGTGCACACACTTATTCTTAATAAGTAATGTTTGTCCGCTATGCTGCCATTCAAATGTGGCCATTTTTATTTGTCCCGTCTGTCTATTCCACTGCTTGGACTATTCCAGCAGCTTGGTGACATTGTTGTGGAGCAAGTCAAACAGGGGAGGGTCAGTGTGAACCCCATTGTAAAACTCATCCACAGAAATCTTCTGGTCTTTGTCTAAGTCCAGCAGTTCAAAGAAACGATCAGTTCTTTGGGCAGGGGTCATCTGAAGGTCAGACACAGAAAGCTGGTCCCCAAGAAGGTGGTACATTGCCTGTGAAGAAAAGAAACACATTAATTTCACACCAACACCATCTTCGAAGCATGGCAATGATTTTTGCTTTACCCGAAGTGACTTATTAGGCAGAATACACTCCTCGAGACCAAGAAGTCGAGGAATAGCGACATAGTTGTACAGACAAAGACAGAGTACAACGATATTGCTCTTATCTGTGATTAGTTAACGAATAGCATATGATGCAACTTATACACTTAAGCTCGGATCCAGGTTCTCACATAACAACAGTGCAAACATAATTGGACAACATATATATGATATGAATATGTATGTATGTAAGTTTAAATTTAAGCATATATTGCTATCCCTGAACAAGGCTCATGAATGATTTTCAACAAACAATGAACTGGAATGGCCGGACCGAATCTCTGCACTTATGAATCTCAACATCTAAAGCAATGGAAGCTTACCATATGACCACAATTTTAAATTTAACGGCTACAAGGTGCATTGCAATTGAACAAGGGTCTACACATACCCGGACTATTTCCATGCATTCCTTCTTGCTGATGTAGCCATTCTCGTCCACATCATACATCTGGAAGGCCCATCTCAGTCTGTCCTTCGGGCCTCCTCTAGCAGTGATGCTCAGGGCACACATGAATTCACGGAAGTCAAGATTCTTATTGTTGTCCGTGTCGAAGGTCCGAAAGACGTGTTCTGCAAATTTGGTAGCATCTCCATTGGGAAAGTGCTGGACATATATGTCCTTGAATTGGTCAATAGACAGTTGGCCATCAGGGAAATCTGTCAGGAATTCCTTATACCACTTTCTTATTTCATCTTCTGAAAAGTCGGTGTTCTCAGAAAGCTCCCCAAGAGCTTCCGGTCGTAATCTATTCTGTCCATTGCCCATGATTCTGCCCAACTCTGTTGACAAAGAGGGAAGATATCTTTATATGGTTGGCTTGGTCTCATATAAATCAAACCCTTATCAGACAAAGGCATACATCAACATATTAAAGGATTGTAAGTTCCTTGCATCTCAAACATTTTTTGTCGATTTTCAGAAAACTGAAAGCTGATAAACATCAAAAACTCATTATGGTGCGTCTTCGCCTCACAGCGCGTGGGCTAGATAAGATCAATAGATCATCGGAATGTGCCAAGATAAATAAAGACAACAACATGATGTGATTCCACTGGTACATTTACTGTAACTACGCAGACTCCAATTTGTCACCAAATCAATAAAAAAATGTCTTACGGATTTGAGTCATAACTCCTAACATTTTTGGCAACATATATTTTAATACAACATAAATAATGATAAAGTGTATTTAGGTGATTATGCTACTTCTTGAGAAATTTTAGAATTGAAGGTCTTTGATGAGGAACTAGTTTTGCATGTCATGCCTTTTGGTTCAAACTCATAATTGTTGGAGAGAAAAAGTGTTTTTCTACATCGAGGTAAAAATTATATTTATGTCTTAACTATCTTACAGTAGAGTTAAGGAGCATAAATATGTAAAAAGTATTGATTAACATAAATAAAAGTCATATTATACTTAAAATCAAAAACAAGCAATTGAATACAAGATATTACCTGGAGCAATGTGGAGATTCCGGAGTCTTTTAAGAATAGAATCCAATCGTGAACTATTTCCTTATCAGCATTAGACACTTCGGACTCAGGATAACAAATGATAAGTCACTGCGATTAGAGAACGCCTCGATACAGACAAAGATATAAGGCTATTTGCAACCACAAGTGACCACTCAAGAAGTATTGATTCTTCATATCACATGAGGAGCTACAGTGGTACCACGCAGCCCAATACTGACTCCAATGATAAATAAAAATACCTACATGCATGCACAGCACACCAGTGAGAGTCTAATTTCATAATTTTAATAATCCATTTCCACCCTATCAATATCGATGTGGAATTTATATAATGCAAACTTGCAACTGAGTTGACAAATCACCATGATGTCCCAAATGGCTTCACTTGGCTGCAGCTGGTTTGGGTAAAAGACAAACTCCATTAATTCCTGAAGACTCGGAAGCATTTCAGTCATTGTTTTGGAGAAGTTTACAAGAATTTATCAAAGCTAGTCTGAACACACTTTGGGGGTTTTTAAAATTGACGAAGAAAATTGTTAGCGCAGTGATGTAGAGGAAGATCAGACGAACATTTTGATGTTTCAAACAGAAAAATTTGTTCATAATTTTTGAGATATTGGAATTTAAATTTTTATTGGTCACAGCCTATTCTTAGCATGGAATTTTTTTGTTTGATACATCAAAATGTTCATCTGACCTTCCTCTACATAACTGCGCTTCCGCTTTAAAGCGTTTTCTTCGTCAATTTCTTTGAACACAAAGTTTGTTCAGGCTCGCTGTGTTATTATATGACTTTAAGAAATGTTTCAAAAGAGCAGAGTGTAAATTTTTTCATAATCCACCCTGACAATTTATTCTATATGGAAGCATGGCTTTAGATGGCATCAGAAATTGTTTTTCATTTACTTGTAAAATATGAGTTTGCTTCCACATGGATATTGGATAACCTTCAACACAAGCGGTCAAAATCAGATATTTTATTTAAGGTCATTTTTGATAAAACTTTTTCAAACTGTTAATTGTTTGTATTTAGTTTATACATCTGAAGATAACACAATTTCCGAACCGGAAATGGATTTTTGCGGTGTTGGCGAATCCTCAGTTACTGCCTGATTCGCGCCAAAACACCACGTTTTGCTTGATTTCTTAAGAAAATATTATAATCTGCATAACATTATATATAGAGAAATCTTACCAGTACAGGCCAAGCTGTCCATCAATTAAATGCAAAGATGATTTGAATATGTCTGACTTTCTCCCTTCATGACTGTTAATTGTAATAAATTCTGTTTGGAGTTTCAACTGTTTCTTTGATAGAAAACCACAAAAACTGAGTTATTAAAGTCATGGCTTTTTCACGCCGAAAAAAGTTGTTAAATCCTATCAAATATATGCCTCAAAAAGTATACTAACGGTAATTTAATTTTTTTTAAACAGATTTCTTCAACTACTCCATTCAACGTAATATTAAATTTAAGTTTATCTAGCACACATATATGTATAATAGGCCTATTTTTATGACCTCTTCATCATCAGGTGAAAGATATGACCAAATGAGATGGGCCTATCACAAGTCCTGACTATCTGCATAAAGTAGGTCAACAGATCCTCAGCACATTTGTTGTGCTGTCAAACAGTCAGTTCACATGCATGAGCAACTTAACTCCAACCATATAATATATATCATAGATTCATTAAAACTTAACAAACATGGAATACCATGGACACAGAGGAAGAGGCTAGGACACCATTGCTTCTTGAACTTACAGAGGTGAGCATTGAACAATGCCTCAGGCTACAGACTCAGCACAATATACAAATGTTGTTAAAATCAATATATGAATGCTTAATTAACTGATTGATTTTCACCATGCATGCCTATAATATAGACAGCCTGAATAGCCATGTCTTCACACAAATACCATAACTAACCTTTCTCAGCCTTTGCAATGAGACCACTGAGGGGTGTTTACTATGAATTGGTGGGTTATCAGGAAGAGTATTATGTACAGCACTACATTAATTTCGACATTTTCTGCAACTTATATATTTCCTTTCTCTACTAACCTCAGAGGACATGTTTGCACTGTTTATTTGCAAAGCAATAAAGTTTGTGTTTTTACCCATCACCACCACTGTGGGTTATTTAGAGGCAAAATAAAAAAACTAACTAAACATGCAACCAGGACATTATAGTATAAAATCAATACTTGTTTAATACACATGCATATCACATTAACAAATTACAGCTATGTTTAATAGTTTTACTCTATATGATGGTATTTTATCTATGCTAATTATTAGCACAGATAACCATATATACTATACCCACGTGCAACACATTCATCAACGTCAGTTGGTATTGTATCATTATAAAAAATAAATTGGATTTGGATAATGTGATAAATTCCTATGCATGTAGCTTTAAGTTACAAGCAGCAATTTTCCCTTCCAGGTTTCAGTCAATAATCAATGACAAGGGAAAATCAATTTAATTTATTTTGTTAACTCAAGGAACATGTCCAAATAAATTCCCTCCTAAATACCACTTAAGTTCACTTATAATCTATCTCTTTTGCTTATATTTAGGCCGTCAGTCTCAATCTTGCGCTTTCATGTTTCTCAATTACCTTGCAGGAGCAAGTAGGGTACAAGAAGTCAAAAGGACCATGTGGCTTATCGTCAAAAGCTTTGATAGGAATCATTGTCCTGGTAAGTATAAACACAAACACTAAATTAGATTATTATATATTACAGTAATCTATTGTTCTATTTATATTCTATCTATGTATATATTGTCCGTCTATATGAATCATTAGAGTTTATCATAGAATTTAAATAGACCATTTCATGTCCGCCGACAGGTCTGCGTTGTTGCACTTGCCCTGGGCCTGGGATTGGGACTTGGCTTGAAAGGAGGTGAGGAAGAAGAGGCACTTGTTGGATGTCCGAAGTTCTCCAAAAGCAGCTCAAGGTTTTCAAGAAGACCTCACGCATCAGGAACAAGATGGCTCCATCAGCAAGAATGCACCATTCCCTCTGATCAAACTTGTCCAGAGTATGTTCTAATCTTGTATTATCACTATATGATAATTACACTGTTCTATGAGGCAAAAAAGTAATAAAGAGTTATTTTTGTAATTTGATTGTTCAATAGATTACACAATGCGCCTGGGAATATTTGAAGATAGATCTACCAGTTCCTAAAGTGCAACAGGATCAAAACAGACTAGATTCAGAATTAGCCATTATAATAGCATAACATTGCGTTCAGGAGTTATCTCAATCAAATTTTTATCTCTTTTCAGACGAGATGGCCCAGCTCCTGTCATCCTGGTGTCCCTGGATGGTTTCAGGGCAGAATACTTGCACAGAAATGTCACCCCTGTGCTCAGCAAACTGGCTCAGTGTGGTAGCTACTCCCCCAAACTCAGGCCTGTCTTCCCTTCTAAGACATTCCCAAACCATTATACCATTGTAACAGTAAGTGTGAAGAATACCTCATTGCATCTACAATCATGTTACTAGGTTTAATTTATCCAGCCAGTCATGGATCATCCATTACCAATCAAACAGCCATTCAACAACCTAATCCAGACCTTTTGTTTTATATACATTGTACACTCTAAAAACTAAATTTTATACAAAGCACTGATTGGTTTTTGGGTTTGCCCTCCACATCATTACAATTTAGGTTTGTGGAAATACCACACGGCAGTATTGTCATGAATTGTGTTGGTTTTTGGGACAACCAATCTTCTATGCCAAAAAACATTTGGTATTTCAGGCTACCTTGAATTAAATAACAGACCTGACACACCTAAGAACCCACTAAACCACAATAAATGTACCAGTTTGTATTTCTAAAAGAGGCCTTCACTAAACGTCTGTCCATTTTTGTTTGTCCTGCAGGGCTTATACACAGAATCTCATGGAATAATTGATAACTTCATGTATGACAAATCTCTGAAGCAGACCTTTACACTTGCCGGAGAGATCAAGAATAACCCTCGATGGTGGCACGGGGAACCTGTGAGTTAATTGTCCATCACAAACACTTAATATCACATAAACTGATCAATTATTATGCCTCTTTGAGTGCCATAATCATGTGCAAATAAGTAAAAATTGTTATGAAAGGGAGTTTATTGTTTGAAATAAAAACTATTTTTCAGATCTGGAATACCGCCAAAAAGAATGGCCTGAGAGTGGCATCGATGTTCTGGCCAGGATCAGAAGCTCCCATCCAAGGTAATGTGGTGTTCTTTATGTAGCTTAGTCTAATGATAATGAAGCAGATAATCTACATGTTAGCAAGTAATTAGCAGAATATAGGGCAGATCAGTACTTACTTCTGATTATGCCAGGCCCAAATTGTCATTACCTACCCACATTTTAACATTAATCAAGTAATTAAATGTTATGATGCATCATGGTCATAATTTAGTTCCAGCAGACACAATTTACATAATAATGCTACATGATAGAACGTGGAGTAACAATGCTACATGATAGAACGTGGAGTAAAGATACATGAGATGTAATCCGAACTGATAATGAAGCTGAATATTTTCTGCACTTTCAGGGATGTATCCGGACTTCTGCTATGAATTTGATGGGTAAGTATCTTTCTTTCCAATATGAGATAAATGAAAGTAACAAAGACAGAATCCCAATGTTATCTAACAAAGCATTGATTATTTCCAGTTCTCTAGCATTTGGGGACCGAGTGGATGAAGTCCTCCACTGGATGGGTTTACCGGCAGATGAAAGACCTGACTTCATCACTCTCTACTTCAACCAACCTGATTCAGCAGGTCATACGTATGGACCGTACCATGCTATGGTATGTACTCAGTCTGCTGGAACTGGCCAAGTAAACAGCCAAAAGCAGCATGCAATTTACATGCAAATGAGCACGATCTGGCAGAACAAAATTGTTTTCTTTCATACTGTGGGAATCTTAGATTAATAACAATAACATTGGATAACAAAATGAATGTTTATACTTTTTAGTTAATAGCGCCTCTGCAAGGTTTGCAGCAACAATGGGAGGAACAGAACAAAGTGACATAACTCGCTTTGATAATTAGTCATAAAAGATATAAACAAAAATTAATGTTTATGAAAAGTTACCTAACCAGTCAGTTAGAGGTATTTGGCAAAGACCAGTGTTTATAAACACATTGTGTAACCAATCAGTTAACATTTTTGGTAAATAAAAACAATCTAATTCAAGGAGTCTCGCTGACACTTTGTGTCATCGGCTTATGGAGGGACTCATGGAGTCTGGAATGTACTTTAGACATGTGTAATGTGTATGTATTTAATGCAAAAATGCATCATATTCTATGAATTGCAAGAACATTGGTCCTGTATTGGAAATAGCTGGAAACATGCAGAAACAGTCATTTTTGCAAGCAGTCCAAGTCAACTTATTTGAGTTATGATAATCAGCTCAATACTTCAGGAATATTTATGTACACTCATCTTCACAAAAGATTTTGAAGAACATAGACCATTCAAACAAAAACTGCAGATTTTTTCATTGATCGCTTGTGTTATTATTTCTTTCTGGGTCCGGTTGTCTCCTCAAGCAGTAATAACAATTCTATCTTAAAAGTTTCCTGTGTAAAAGGATTCTTAATGTTATAAATGAGTACACCTCAAAAGTTAATGCCCTGACATTGTTTCTCAGTTAAACAGCAACTTGACGAATGTGGACAGCTTTGTCGGTCAACTGATGGATGGACTTATGGACATGGGGATGGACAAGTGCACCAATGTCATAGTGCTGGCTGACCATGGTAAGAAGAGTAGCAAATCGCAAACTGTGCATCCACAATTTTCAGATAAATGTTCATGCTAATTCACCCATGGGGTCTAAGCACTCGCCAAACATGGATTACCCATTAAATTTGAACTCAAGCCTGCATATAATTCTTATAAAGTCATTCTATCAGCACACTTCTAATAGCACAGTAAATCTGTTTATGTTTTTTGGTGAATCTTGTACCTCAAAATCCTGGGAGTCGTAACATTGTTGTATACATACGTATCACATATAAAATTATTAGTCGTTTCAATCTGGAAGTACAGCACAAGTAATTCTACAAACAGGCATGGCCCCCATGGATTGTTTTGCTCGCGTCGTCAGAGTGGATGGCCTTGATCCCTCACAGACATTCATTTATGATGGAGTTCTTGCCAGAGTCACTGGAGATTACATCATCAACGCCGATGGCGACATAGAAGAGCAGGAAAATGGAGGTATACACAAACTTATTTAATATCACACATTTTTGGATCATCAATGCATAATAGGACCACTCATTTTTACCATCCATAGGCCTATGACTAGCTGTCAACATAAATGCCTAACACAATGACAACAGTATCTACCATTGGACCATTATTGGCAAATTTATTGCTTCATCAAAGTTATTTTGATAACTTTTCAGCTACTCCAGAGGAAATTCTAGAGCATTTCAAATGTGGCAGTTATAACAACACTCAAGACTGGTATACCAGAGCACAACAAAAGCATGACCTTCCTGTCCGTCTGCATTATATGAAGAGCTCGCGAATCGAGGATGTCATCGTCACAGTCCAGGATGAGTGGCGTGTTGTAGCGTAAGTATTTTTTTAAAGCTCATCTTTTTATGTGAATTATGGATCAGTAAAGTAATTTTTGACAGCTCATCATAAAATATAGTGATTTACAATGAATATGATTTTAAACAATTTTGAAGCTAGGCCACCATAGTCCTGGATTTCTTTCATTTTCTTTCATTTCTATAGTCAAGAAGGGGATTGGTGCTCCCCTGGGGATCATGGCTATGACAACAAATATGAAAGCATGCAGGTAAGTAATTAATTTTTATCATTCAAATTGTGCTAGTGAATGGATGTCTAAGATTTGCATCCCTCTTTCCACACATGGTACAACACTGAATTTACCAGTCAGTCTGACAACCTTTGATTTTGGTCAGAATCATTTTACAATTTCAGGCATTATTCCTGGCATATGGACCTTCCATAAAGGAGGATTTTGTGGCTGACCCATTTGAAAACATTGAAGTATACAATTTAATAGCAGGTATGTCTGAGCATTTTGAAGTGGTCTATATTACCTGGTTTGGAAATGTTGTGATAAAATAAAAGTGTTATTTACATGATAATATATAGTAAACTGTACAGTGTTATATGTCAACAGCAGCATCATCCATTAAAACTAATTTCAGACTTACTTGGCGTAGAAAGTGCTCCAAACAATGGAACAAGAGGCGCATTGTCCCAGCTGTTAAGAAATCCTCCAACCTTACCTTCCCCTGCTCCTGGGGTAAACTATGGCAGTTGTCCTTATCCTGGAGATGGAGAAGAAGTCATCAGCAGAAGAAATTCTTCAACATGCACATGTGAAGGAATACCTGTGAGTGAACTAGCTTGTCAAAATGACAATAACTTGACAAGTTTCCTGAAAACTAAATGCTGATGTAACTGCTGCTTTATCTCATTATCACCAAAAGCAGGCAGGTCTGCATTGCAGTCTGCATCAAAGTAATGGACAAAAACAATCTCATGAACAGTGAGATATTTTCTTGCAACACTGACTTCCTTTCCTATGAAATTCTACAATCATCACTTGTCATAACAATCATAACACACCTGAAAAATGGAACAATCTCATCTGGAGCGGCACATTTTATATAGATTTTCTTCAATCAGTAGACAAAACAATCTCATATTTAGTGTGCCACAGTTTCTTGAAACACTGACAATTTATGATTAGTATTACCTGCTTTGGCATAACTCATAAATGCAACTATACCAATCATGATTCATGTTCATTGTTCAAAGTTGGCCTGAGTGAACTTAATTATCAATGAGGCTAAAAGTATCAAGCAAGAAGACCAACCCAAATATGGTTTGGTTATTACCAACCAAATCTTAATTTCTTCTAGGACCCAGATGGTTTGGACAGTCGCTTGAATCTGGCAGAAGAAACAATTACTACACTAACTTCTGAACATCTGCCCTTGGGGCGACCATCACTCAATTCTGGTGACTTTTGTCAATTAACTCAAGAAGATTACATCACAGGCTACCACAAAGAGAGGAAGATGCCAGCTTGGGCAGCCTATCATCTGACGAGTGTAAGTATACTTACACCAGATCTAAAATTAGAACATTCCGTTACTCACAAATACATGTTGGCCTACTGTTCATACTGTACACAGATGATGGAGCATTCACTAAAACTCCATCTTAAAACTTTTATGTATATGTCAATAGATATAACAATTTATAAAGAGTATTTAAAAGACATCTGAAATTCGATCACAAATTATCTTTTTCAAGATAAGTTTTACATCTGATAACCCAGACCAATGAAAAACATCAATGTTGGTGATTTCCAAAGTTCCTAATTTTTGTTTCATATTCATTCGAAAATATACAGGTTTATATCAATTTCAGACTTCAGATGCACCTGCTGACTTAGATGACAACTGTGTGAGGCGGGACATAAGATTAGGAAACAGTGACGCATCTGACTGCGCAGATTTCCAAGGAGATGGCATAACATGGGGTTTCCTGTTTCCAAGTGGTAGTTACTTACTTATAACATTAGGGTTAAAAAACAGAAGTCCTGAATACAAGGCTTAAACACCATACATTTGTTAAGACATGACATCAGGACAATCTATTATCCTCATGGGTTGAACATGAATCCATTTTAATTTTGTCCCTATGCATCACACTACCTCTTTTGTTTCAGCTCTATCTAGTCCAGATGTTGCTGCATATGATGCTCATATATCCAGCAACCAAGTGCCAATGTACCAAGGATTTAAAGATGGTGAGATAATGTTTTATTATCAAAATTACACACGGACTTGAGTAACATGTTGCAAAGCCATTATCATCGTCAATCTATTGAAAAGTTAATAATACAGCCGTATCATTATAATTATTAATCAACTGTACTGACTATAAATATAGTATGTAGCCTTTTGGATGATTTAACCTGTTCAATAGATGTGGTCAGAATACATGTAAAACATTTTTCATATGGTGAAATTAAATTCAACAAAGTCCCTCATATGTGTATGATCACTTTCTTAATGCAGGGGTATGGAGATTTGTAACTGAGCTACTGGAAGAATACAGGGAAAAATACAATGATGTTGTGGTTTTGACCGGTCCAGCATTTGACCATGACCATGATGGTCTTGCTGATAATGTTCCACCAACGTAAGTTTGTCCATAAAAAAACGACAAAATAACCATTTTTGACCAAATAGAAGTCAAAGATGAAATATCTTTTTGAAGACTTCATTCATCTTTGATGTGTGCAAAAGTAATTTGTTTTTGCAGCTCCTCAAGCCTTGACATCCCAAATTACTACTTTGTAACCCTCCTCAGATGTGACTCAGGAAATGTGACACATTGCAATGAACAACTGCAAACCATGTCAGTTATATTGCCTCACAAACCTTCACTGGACTATTGTCAGGTATGTGGTTGATATTTTTTCTGGCAAGACATTAAGTCACAGTGAGAAACAACATTTGTTCGTATCCTGGACACAAATTCCTTAAATAAATTCTTAAGCTTGTAGCAATAAGGAACCTCCTGTACAAATAGACAACTCAGAGAAATACCTGATGATAAAGAAAGATAATATCTATTTCAATTTTCAATTTTCAATTTTATTCCAAATGTAAACAGGATACATGTATGTATTGAAACAATAAAAATAACAGTTACATCTGGGGGCAGATGTCCGGTGGACATATTTTGCCCAATTACAATACATAAATTGATTATACAAGTAAGGAGAACAAGAACAGCAATAACAAGTTCTTTTTTTAAAAGAAAACAAAAAGACTAGGGCTAAAAATAAAAACAAATTGTAGGATTAATATTATTTGATATACATACATTAAGTTTAATAATAAGTGACAATGTAATCCAATGTGTTTCAGACTTATCAACTGTCAGCCCATTTTGACTACCTGAAAGAGCATGTGGCTCGTGTGAAAGACATAGAACACTTAACAGGAATGGTGATGTACAAGGACCTGCCAGAAGATCAGAGAGCCAGGGTCATCACCCATTTGGATCTGGACCTCTGGGAGAGAAAGGCTTGGATGGACACCAAAGAATGTCCCGATATATCTACTCCATCATGTCCTTCAGGGTAAGGTGTTTGACAAAGGTTTTACAATCAAGTTCAGCATACGATATAAAATTGTCTTGCCTTTATTTCTATGATTCCACTAACACAAAAATGACCTAGCCAAGGCTTGGAATTACAAGACAGGCCTACATTTATGTCGGGGGAAAAAATAATATTTACATCAAAAATAAAAATAAAAAAGGCTAGAATTAGTAATTAGCTTAGTAAATGAAGGCAACTGAAATTAATTGCAGCATACAATAGAACGGGGTAAAGTTGGCAATCCAGCAGAAAGTTGGCAAGCTATTTTAACCTACTTAATGGAAGAAATACCTAAGTACTTTCCTCACTGACACAGGTTTCTTTGGCTAAGTTGCCATCTGTGTCAGTGAGGAAATAAGGAATTTCTTCCATTAAGTAGGTTAAAATAGGTCGCCAACTTCCCCTGGATTGCCAACTTTACCCCGTTTTACGGTACTTCATTTCAGACGTTGAGCACCAAAATGATGAAAAACTACAACAGTTTCTGTTCTTTCATAGCTTTCATGTTTACATTCATTCATTTCATATGCATCTATTTTCACAGATACAATGCCACACACCCTCCATTAATCCTCATCTCCCTAGATGGCTTCCGCTACGACTATCTGCAGAGGAATCTATCCAAGACAATTGAAAAGCTCTCCACTTGTGGAGTCAGCACACCTTATTTGAGGTCTGTTTATCCCACACTGACCTTCCCCAACCACTACTCTCTTGTGACGGTGAGTTCTCATTGTGAAAATTTAATATCTTGGAATTTCAGTCACATACATTGTAGAAGATATGCAAAACGAGAAGTTCTTTTTGTAGCACATTAATAATATCATCACACTTTCAGCACTGAATTTCTTGCCACAGCTATTATTTAAATCATTTTAATTTAAGGGACCAAATAGGCCTGCATTACAAGCTGTTACTAAGACATTGAGGAAATAAATTAATCTGTAAATTTCGTGAGCTAATGTTTCCATGATCTTACAGGGATTATATCCAGATTTCAATGGAATGGTAGACAACAGCATGTATGACATGGACTTAGAAATGCCTTTCTTCTTGGGAAGTCCAAATTCGTTCAACAAATCTTGGTGGGGTGGAGAACCGGTAAGGACAAGATGACTGACAATATCCTATGGGCAAATACAAATGCTTGAATTATTTACCTGGCTAATTTGCTTTGATTTAACCACAACTATATCGGTATCTCCAGATATGGAACACAGTACAAAAGCATGGAAAGACAGCAGTTACGATGTTCTGGCCAGGCTCAGATGTTCCTATTCAAGGTATTTGTTATTGAAATCATACATTTTGATCACAGTACTATCACTTCCCCAAATAATTGATATTAATGTTTGTACAAAATATCAGGAAGACCCTACTTTCCTTACTATTTTCCAGATATGTATCCGAACGACTACTACATTTATGACGGGTAAGTTGCAGCTCGTTTCAAAACATGTCATTATTTTGAAGGCCTATAAAATGAAGACCTCAAAGACAAAAAAATGTCATCAAGGGTCTCATTTGATGGCCATGGCAAGAAATGTGAACTAAGTGTATGACAACGCAGCTAAACTAATTCATAAATTAGTAAAAAAAAAAACACATCTATATTAGTAATTCTCACAACCAAGCCTGATACATATTAATTTCTATATCCAGAGATGTGCCGTATGACTACAGAGTGGACCAGGTCCTTAAATGGCTCAATGGAAGCGCTGGGGCCATCCCTGACCTTGTGGTTCTTTACATGGACAAGACAGACAAAGCTGGCCATGACGGAGGTCCTGTATCCGTTGAGGTATTTTAAAACATTGCAATTCAAAACCAAATGGAACCTTCATGCAAGTTAATTGTTTTCTTTTAAAAGTGTATAAATTGTGAAGTCACTTGTTCATCCAGCAATTGTCTGTTAAATCATGGTTAATATAGTTGGGGAAAGAAAATAACACACACAACTGTTTTAGAATGTCTTTGTAGCTGAGAAACACCAACAATTTGGTTTATTATGTTTCATTACCAGGTGGATGAAGCCATAGCTTATGTGGACAAACAACTTAATAATATGATGGATGGAATTCAAAGGGCAGGACTAGCTTCTTGCATCAATATTCTGATCACATCTGACCATGGTAAGACTTCAACAAGACATATTCAGTACATGTCAAATACTATAATAATACATATGTGATTACCTAAAGGTCAATGCATTGAGTAAAGAAGTCATTTTGCATTGTGACACATTTTCTTGATAAACAAAAACAGATGTTGACCTGATGTTTCATTCATAAACTAAAATAATCCCAAAAAGTATTTGCAACATATTGTTAAACAGGGATGACTGACATTTCCTGTGACAGAGGTGTCCAACTGAATGATTACTTGGACAGTGGTGACCTGAATGACAAGCTGTATGTGTACCAGGGAGGGGCAGGAAGAATTGGCACAAAATACAACAGGAATGGAGATGACTACTTTCCACTTCCTGAAGACGAACAAGGTAATAATTCACTCACTAATGAGAAAAGACTAACCACCTTTTGTACAACCAAAGATGCCTCTCTGTAGAATGTACATACTATATATGACAAGTTTATATATGCATTGAAATATTACAATGAGCTGCATATATGGTCAGCATTAACTCATCTAAACGTTTCATAAGTTAGCACTGACAACAGACCTTCAGGACGAGAGCTTCTTTTCCTGATTAAAGTATCAATTTAAATGGTTGGCAACTAATCCAGAATACCCTAATCATCTAGAATACATGTCGATGATATAGAAAGGTTCATGTATTTTTGCTTAAACTACGCTATCTAATTGAAATAAGAAAAACATAACATTATCATAATTTACCAAACAGCTGACCCAGCAACTGTTGTAAAGGATATGGAGTGCAAATCTGAGAACCTGGCCATTTACCTCAATAAAGATTTCCCAGTGAGGTTCCACTACGCCAGCAACCCAAGGACAGAACAGATCCAGCTCAAACTGAGGGATACGTGGCAGGTCAACAGGTGAGGAATCATAATGCTGTGATACAATGGTATTTTTGTAATTATTGCTTCTTTAAAATCATCAGTACATGGAAGAACCATAATTGAACCTCTCACACAAATAAAACAGGTAGCGTGAAGCGAAAGTGCCTTACAACAGTTTATGCCCTCATTTTCACACCAGATAAAATGATAGTCCTTCTTGTTCTTGTATCTGGCTATAGCTCTTCAGCACTATTATGGAAAACTCAACATTAGTACTGGGGAAGTATGCAGCAAATTCTTAAAGGGTGTAGAAAAGAAACAAAATGTCAAATCTCTTATTCACATACTATGCTCAGAAACCTTCATTTTTAAATAGTCAGTGTCAATAAAAAGCTTTAATTTATTGAAATCAAACTGGACAGATGTATAATTATCATAATTGGTAACTCAATTATTTCCAGATTCAGCCCTTGGTGTCCAATACTTGGTCAGCATGGTTGGGATCCAACTTTTGATACAATGAAGGTTTGTGACTTCGTTACTTTAAGGCTTGCAACTTGAGAATAGGATTCTCTAATTATCTGTCAAGGTCATGAGAGGCCAATCGGGTAAAAGATTTGTAGTTTTTGGTGTAATGTGAGGTTATTTTTCTTGATGATGACATTGTTACCTTTCAAATATGCGTCTAATTTCCCCAGACTGCAAACGACACTTCAAGAAATGGCTCTGTTTGAATCCAGCAATACATTTTTTAGTGATTTGACATGCACATTGCACAAGATTCATATTTCTGTCATTTCAGGCATTTTTTCTGGCATATGGACCATCATTCAAGGACCAATACTCCAGGGAAGCATTTGATTCAATAGAGCTTAATAATCTCATGGCAGGTAAATGAAATAAAATCAAAAGACAACCATGACCCTTAAGCAATTTAACTTTTGTGATACAAACAGTCCACAGAGGCCCTGAGGTCCCCTCTGTTTAATCTCAGTAGCGCTATAATTTTAATTACGAGAAGGTGAAATACTATCCTTTTGTTTCATGACAACTCACCTTCATTAGGGACCGTTCAGAATTTATGACCGGGGGGGGGATGGGAGTTTTGGCTGAGGGGGTACTAACTTTTCACACGTGTTTCAAGGGGGGGGTATTAATTTTTGACAACACTTCCAAGGGGGGGGGTAAGAAATTTTAACAAAGAAAAAGTGATAAAAAACACGCATAAACTTATTTTATTTGGACTTTTTTACACGCGAAAGTATGCGAAGTGACGCGAATCTGTACGTGTGGTCGTGTATAACAGTATATTATGTGTGTATTACTTTGTATGTCAAGGGGGGGGTACTAAAAATACACGTGAAACCTAGGGGTGGGGTACTAAAAATCCGCATGAAACTCAAGGGGGGTATCAATTTTTGACGGGAAGTTCCAGCAAAACTCCCACCCCCCCCAGTCATAAATTCTGAACGGTCCCTTATGATCATAGTAGAATACCAGTAGAGAGATAAATTTTCTTTAACTTATTGAAAAATGGCCTGTTTAGCACTGATTAGCGCACAAACCTACTATGTGTCTTTGTTTTTTTTTTAAAGTCAAACATAATATTTTGAGCTATCATCTGTGATTTGAAATTTAAAAGGCTAACATGAACAAATTGGGCAATGAAGAGGGCTATCTCTCTTCACCAGCTGCATAGATCCTCCAATGCCTTCAAAACCAAAACAAGAAATTTTGTAATGCAAAACTTCCCGTCATCTTTACTTTCCAGAAATACTTGGAATAGAGCGTGTGCCCAACAATGGAACAGAGGGCAGTTTGTATGACATATTGAGGAATGAACCTGCTCAGCCCCCTGCTGTGCCCTCTAAGAACTATGAAGAATGTCCTTACCCATCAGATATGGAAGAATATTATGCCAGGGCCAATGACACCGATTGCGAATGCTCCCTGACTCCAGTAAGTGCAATTGCATATTCAGGAATTCGCATTGTGTATATATATTGCAATAGTATGCAGGCATTCTCTAATGTCAATATATATAGCTGCAGATCTTTTTGAATATCAACACAGATTCATTATTTTAACGGTGATCCAAGTATAATTCTGTGAAGCAGGATAAGTATGCAGACAGTGTCACATTGTAATAATGTACAAGAACAACCTGCAGAGACCTTAGAAAGTTTCTAACATTCATTGCAGAGTGAAATAGAGGCAGCCAACAGCAGACTTGATCTCAGTCAAAATGACAAAGATACCGTGATAGCAAACCAGATGCCTCAAGGAGAACCCTTCCTAGTCAGTCATCAAGAAAACATTGATGTGACCCAAGATGTGTGCAAACTTGTTCAAGAAGATTATGTCTCTGGATTCAGCCATGAGCTTGGCATGCCTCTCTGGTCTTCCTTCACTCTCAACAGGGACCAGGTATGACAAAATATTCTCATGCAGTGGGTTGCAGTGTCCACGTGTCATATACCCCCTGCTCCGTAAGGAGGCATATAGTAATTCAAGATATTTCAATAAGACAAAAACTACATCAGCATTGTAATGATACACTTTTGATGTAACCATAGACACCAAGTACTTCCTCTTATGTTGTGCATATTTCGTGAGTTACTAAGTTGGCCTATGTATTTTTAACTAAAACAAATTATCCAATCTTGACCAATCATCACAGCACATATTCTTTTCCAGGTTGATGAATCCATTGCCATACCAAGTTGCCTGCGACCAGATGTAAGACTTGAAACCGGTATTTCTTCAATGTGCTTAGACTTTGAGTCACTGGGACAAGATTATACATATCAACACTTATTCCCGCCACGTAAGAACTTAGTTTAATTTTTTGAGGTTACCGGTACAATGGCAGTACATCAGTATATCTTCCTTGCAATGGAACAACCTGTTCAATATCTTTAGTGGATTCCATTTCAAATTAGTGACAAGAAGTTTTTAGTTTAATCATGCAGGCAGTTTTAGATTCTGACACACATGATGGATAGGTTGTTTATGCACATGCTAATAGATTTAATGAGACCAACATCTGATTCCAAGACAGACTTAGCAAGTGCTTAGGTGTTGGTAACGATACCCACTGTACCAGACAGATGTTTGAGATTATGCTGTAAATCTATCTGTCATTTATGTTGCAGGGCTGGCAAGCAGCAACACATCTGTCCTTGATGCTGGACTTCAGTCAAACATTGTCCCAATGTTGAAAACATTTGTTTCTGGTAAGTCAATGCTCTGTTATGGTTGATATATTTTGCAATAGGCCTCATCATAGGACCTGGGGCCAATACTAACTAATTATTCAAACTAATTAAGAATTTTACATGACCTTACCGGGCTTGCCCTGTTCAATTTGCAGTGATATGGAATGAGGTGATAGACCTGATGAAGCAGTGGACTAGACAGCATGAAAATATCCACTTCCATGTAGGTCCAGTGTTTGACTATGACTCCGATGGAGTGGCTGACAGTGTTGATGCCATAAACCGGTAAGTACGGAAAATTAAGTGACCTTTACTTCAACCAATCCAAACATATCGATGGAAAGGCATAATTCAGTAAGGTTATACATGTATGTTTCTTCTGGTCAAACTTAACATTTCCATTTAATTTTCTCTTGCAGAACAAATGCCAATAATTCCCTTCCCATCCCATCCCATTTCTACATGGCAGCCTTGTGGTGTGAAAAGGACTCCTGCCTAGACATGGACTACACCACCAGCGCATTCATCATACCACACAGAAGCAACACTACAAATTGCATGGTGAGTTGAAAATCGAGTTGTTTAAAACTTCCGGAGAAGTGCAAACTAGCGTTGTAGTCATGGCAATGTACCTTCACAAGACCTGTGTATGTGTAGCAAAACCTCTCTATTGTAGGTCCTACCTAATGTTTAATTTTGCCATATAATAACAAAATGTTTAATTCGCAGAGTTTTGAGGAATACCTGCACGACAACAGAGTGAGAATACGGGACATAGAATTGATCACAAATCTCCAGATGCTCACTGCCGACAACACAATACAAGGCTCAAAAGCAAGAACAAGATTTCCAATGGAGGGCCTGGATTTGTCATGACATCTTGAAGAGATCTAATGACAGGACTCTATCAATAATTATACAACAATTTGTTGAACAAAGATAGATTACTTGAAGCTATGTAATTTCTTTAGCAAAATTTTGTAATATATTTTCAAATACCCAGAGTTTGTATTAGATGATTGTAAATATTTTAAATATTTCCATAATTATATGGAGGAAGAAAAGAAAAATGTTCACGATAGCCTGGATGATAATTTCTTCTAGTTTTGTTTTTCTCAAAAACCTACATGGATGATTGTACATACTTTTGATATTTCATGTAGGGTTGGTTGTATAATTCATGACATCTTGTAAGACTCTAATGTAATTTTGTCGATGATTGTACATATTTTTTCTGCCAACATGAAAACTGCAATACTTTATTAAATATGATAATTTGAAACTCTTTGCAATAAAAAATAAATCTGCTGGGCAGCTGGATATTTATAACTATGGTGTTGGATTTTGTAATTTACAATTACTAACTTTAAGAATCACTGAATCACTGAATGACATTCAGGCCTATCCTATAATCCCATTGCAGGGTTGGTTTGCACTCAACTTGCTGACTAGATAGGTATAAAATATTGGTTAGTGTGGTTACTGAAATGAGTGAGACATCATAGATGCCACTGCTCATATGATGACAGCCGGGATGACAGTGCATGGCATGTCAATAACCAAACCAACCGTCAGTGTTGTCCAAGTCACTAGGCTAATTTATTTGGTTGAGTATTATAGTCAGCACCTACTATTATATTATATAGTGTCACTAAAATGAGCAAATAAATCAACTTTCATTCGGTAGGTTTGACACAAGAAGGCTTGAAGAAGCACATAAATTTACACAGCACAGCAGAAAGTTTTGCCATGTCAAATTGGGCCAAAAGCCATTTTAAATGAATTCCATCACAACTCAATGTCTGGGGTGTGGGAAATAATGAAGGCGGCTAGCATTTTTACTGCATTTCGTGAGGTTTTGGTTGACTTTTGTGCTAAGTTGGTGTTTTTCACATTTGTTTGTGACATCCTTTTCCACATTTTTGCATCATAAGCCTTGACAATCAATGTCAATCATCCTGATTGTGACAGTCTTCTGGGTTAGAACCTTGTTTGACATCTTTGTTGACCATTTGAAATCACTAAATATGTGGTATGGTCTGTACTCTGCTCACCTAATCTTCATTAAACTTTGCTTCCAAATTTGATATGGTGCAACAAAACTTGGATATGTGAATAATGCATAGATTCTCTCCAAAAATCTTTAGCTCAATAGTTCATGCTCAAGCTTCAAGTTCAGTGACTGATATTAAGTTAAACCTAGAATTTCAAAAGATATTTCAATTTGATAAAATGCACACTTTTAGTGTTGCAGACTAATACTCCATAATAACCATTTCATGTTTAACATATATCCTAATTTTATCGTATTTGAATTGACACTTAATGAGCTGTCTCTGAGAAAACCAGGCAGGATGGCTGTGTAAGTGGAGGATGGTCCGAGCCGGATCCGGATGAAATTTTCACCATGTGCCCTTCAAATACATTAATGAAGCACGGTGAAGTCTGTTTTTCCATAAATTAAAATTTTCCTTAATTTTAACCCCTTTTAAAAAAGCATGTCAAAAATGACTGAAATTCATTTAACATGGGCTTCAATGGGAAAACAGCCCAACTTCAGCTCACTAAAAACCCATTTGCCAGCGGGTGGCTAGAAAAGCTGTCGATTGGTGATGCTTATATATGACTTGAATGTCCGAAATCCACTTTCCGTTCGCTGGGCATTTTCCTTATGTGCCTGATATGAGCATTTTAAGATATTTAAGGGTGGCAGATTTCATGGATTTTGTAGGAAAATGCAAAAATATGAAAAGTGCCATATCTCGGCTTAAAATGGACTTACTTTAACAATTTTGGTGTCCAAATATACATTTTTGCCAATTCCGCACTCATCTGAGTGGTTACTTTTATGATTGAAGGTCAAGGTCATTGTGAAATTTCAAGGTCAAATTTATTTTTTCCGTATTTTCTGTCTGATTTTGTAATACATGCTATGTTTACAAGCACAAAAGGCAAATTTAGACACAACTTGATGGTACAGGGGGATGGGGAATTTTCTAAGCTAAATTTTGGTACTTTATGCAGTTCAAAAACTTGCAAATACGACCTCAATATGGGAATTTTTGTATTTACGGAAATTTATACATTTTGAAAATAAGAGTCAACATATTTTGTGCTGTGGTGTACTGATGAGAGGCACACATTTTGAAACTGAACTTGATTTTTTAATGTGTCTTTGACAATAATAAGACATCTTTTGTGAAGAAAATTTGCCATTTCAGGAAATATTGTATTTTCGGCTGCCATTATTGAAAATTTGATTTTTTGGAATATCTTTGGAACTAAGGCTGATAATGGAGAAATTATTTCACCAATACCCACATTTTCAGGGTCAAGAACTCTAATGAAGCCATTTTTGACATCATAGGTCTTGTGACAATACTCCAGTTGACGGTTTGAAAGGTGCCGGTTACGGAAATTCAAGCATTTTTGGAATATCTCTGAAACTGACATAGATAATGGAAAAAGTATTTCACCCTTCACCATATTTTCAGAGTCAAGGACTATT
The DNA here is from genome assembly GCA_026936325.1 of Platynereis dumerilii. Taxonomy (NCBI): domain Eukaryota; kingdom Metazoa; phylum Annelida; class Polychaeta; order Phyllodocida; family Nereididae; genus Platynereis; species Platynereis dumerilii. The sequence goes on along the minus strand of JAPTHN010000001.1, from coordinate 183,734,356 downwards.
GTAATACATTTTAGACATCACATATGAAGTAACAATGCTATAACAGGTTTGACAAGCAGCATAAAGAACATCTTGTTTGTCCTTCAAAAATACCAGAATTGTTTTTATTTTTTGTTTGCAAATCATTTACTTAGATAAGCCACTTTTGTCATGATGTAGCCACGCATTTGCTATGCATGATGTCACATCAATCAACAGCAGCAAAACTCGTAGGTTTACGCAAGACAAACTATCAATATTCAAAACAAGGTTTAGCCTGAAATTCAGAAGAATCAGGATGGTGTTTTCTGTCTGATTTCTTTTAAAATAATGTCTTATGTTTTTAATTGCCTCTCAATAGCCGAAGCTGGTGCTAATGGGGATGTAAAGAATAACTCACTTTGTCTTTTAAAGATTATGCTGTGCAATTTTTCGTTACGATACAACGCTGTTTTCTTTGGCCGTTTCGCTGAATCTGTCATTGTGTTTTAAGGGAAACTATCATTTGAATGACAAGTTTTGTGTCAAAACACAGGTTATTCATAAAGTTTTGCTCCTCCAAAGGTCATTCCAAATTCTGCCATGCACACATATTTTATTAGAGGATTGGCCAGTGTCACCCTAAAATTGAGTGGAGGATAAGTTGTGCTACTTTTTTTGCTTCAGGGCAATTGGCCTAAAAAATCATAGCTTTGTCACTCAATCTGACTATGATAGATTTCAAAATACAATATATAGACTAGAATCGAAGTTTCAATGCAATCTGAACTATTAGAAAGATGGTAGCATATATTTTTGATAAAGTAGGTCAATTATATTACAGTTATTCCACTTAGTTTATTGCAAGAAAAACCTTGTATTTTACCTTGTTTTTCAGATAGGTCTTGTGTTCCTGTTTTTGGTTTATGATAGATACTTTACATGGGACTTACTGAACGCTAATGACATAACTAAGGAAGAAAATAAAAATTCCACAAAACTTGAATTATTTCTTTTTGGATGGTTGCATAAAATATATATGTTCTTTACATCTAATTAATTTCTTCTTATATTCAGGAATGGCATAAGATACTGACAAGCAGGGGCATAGTTCCTGGGGGGATGGGGGGATGATCAATCATATGATTATTCCTCCCCTCCCAAGAATTTCAAATTATTACTACTTGGTGCTGACAATTATCAGTTATGTTTAGCTCTTTTTTCCATGATACCACCTGTATGTCATGTGGAATACATACAAGTCTCAGAACATACTTTTGGTTATCTAAAATAAATTGACTTTTGGCCTCTAAATGAAAGTGGCCCCCAAATCTACTGCAGAGACATTTGGCATGCTAGGCTTCGCGCAAAGTTTCGCGATCGCGTTTGCCGAAATCACCCCCTGCTGACAAGAATGTATAATCCCCCACAACATTGAACTTAATGCTAATGATATGCAAATGAGGTCACCCCAGGTCACAGGATAGTTGTCAGCTAAAAACTCCCTACACAGGTTACCCTTTCCCTACAGTCTTCACCTACCCTTCTTTCACCCTTTTCTTCCTCGATGACATCACAAATTGATGTTTCTTTTGAGCACTGTTTATTGCCTCTGTCTCCACCAGACCTCCATTTATGCAAATGACCTGCTGGCTGAGAACTGTTTCTCATTTATTGTCTGCCATTTCCCAGTTCTAGTTGTATAATTATTATTTATTCTAAATGAAAAATAAAATCCTGTATCATACCCTTGCCACAACTGACCCCAATCCAAATGGCACAGCCACAAAATGATTTTGCCAAAGAAAATTGGTCGTAATAATCAATTAACTATGCTAAATTAAATCTATCACCACAAGTATTAGATATCCCTGCCAACCACTGTGAGCCAAAGGGAAATTATCTTATGGTCAACATGATGGAGGCAATAAGTAGTTTGGCGCAAAGTTTTGGTGAAATAAATAAATTGTGCTTTAGCAGTCTTGCAAAAAATAATTTATGGTGTTGCTTGAATATTTGGGGGAACAGCAAACTGAAAACAAATAACTATGTTTGCTTTTAAAGTGAAATAGATAATTTCTCCCTGAGGGCAACTCCAAGAATAGCGTGGTCACTCAATAAAAGATTGAGAAATACTCATGTCAGTCCATAATGCATCATTTTTTCAATAATAATATTGAATATCTCAGTGCAGCTTTTCTCAGCATTATATCTGGTCATGGTGCATATAATAATGATGTTGGCACAATTTGTACACATGGGTGACATTACCTTCTTTACATCGTTCTTCATTTCACCCCAACACTAAGGCACAATTTAACACATGACACAACCCACCACAGTCTCTCCATATGTATGTATACAGTGAATTCAATTCGTTGAATGTTTCTTTCTTTTCTTTTTATATTCAGTGTAATAATATATCTCTGCTTTTGGGCCGCCTGAAATGAAGATGTTATCCTATCTCAAAATCTGGAATTTGCATCACCTTACAAGTTTCAATTTTGATCACAGTAACTGGAACGCCCCCCTTCAGTGTATAGAGGGTCAGTCAAGAGGTTAAAATATTAACTGGAAATTGTCGCATATTCTAAAATTTAAAGATATATAAAAATTCATTGCAAATACTCCAGTGCCTAGACTAATCAAAGGTACAGGTGGAAGTTTATCCTCCAATAGGAATGTTTTTACCCCACACTGAATTTTTCAGGATGCACTTTTCGCAGAAATTAACAGATTGTGTGTTAGCACATAATTTTTACGTCAGTGTATTGCATTGTACAGGCTCCATAAGCTCTAGAAGACAGTTTAAGCTTTCAATACAAAAACAAATATGTTGTGATTTGAATGCAGTTAAGATAGTCCCAATTTGGTTTCTTATATGCCCTGAGCTGGACCTGAGAATAATTCACGGACTCATTGAGCATTTTTGAACAGTCAATCACAGCCCGATTCACATTGTTTTCACAGCCCAATTCACATCGTTTGAAGAAATTTTGCTCTCTCAAGGCTTTTCCATGTATCAGTTGTAAAGTGCTTGTCTCAATAGTAACCATCACAGTACAGTAACTGCAGAGTTGCACTGCAGTTCATTGATGTGACATCATGCACAGCAAATGCTTACATCATAAAAAAAGTGGCTTTGCTTTGCTAAATACACGATTTGTAAAGAAAATCTGTCTTGCATTTTGGAAATGCCACATTTCAAGCCTGTTATAGCATATTATTTTTATGTCTAAAATGGTATCACAATAGACTTGACTCTGAAAATAAGGCAATAGGTGAAATATTTTTTCCATTATCCGTCTCAGTTCCAGAGATGTTCCAAAAAGCGTTGAATTCCTATAACGGGCGCCTTTCAAACCATCTAATAGAGTATTGTCACATGACCTATGATGTCACAAATGGCTTCATGAGAGTCCTTGACCCTGAAAATGTGGGTATTGGTGAAATAATTTTTCCATTATCAGCCTTAGTTCCAAAGATATTCCAAAAAATCAATTTTTCAATTATGGCAGCCGAAAATACAATATTTCTTGAAATGACAAATTTTTTTCACAAAAGACGTCTTATTATTGTCAAAAACACATTAAAAAATCAAGTTCAGTTTAAAATGTGTGCCTCTCATCAGTACACACAAGCACAAAATATGTTGACTCTTATTTTCAAAATGTATAAATTTCCGTAAATACAAAAATTCCCATAATGAGGTCATATTTGCAAGTTTTTAAACTGTATAAAGTACCAAAATTTAGCTTAGAAAATTCCCCATCCCCCTGTACCATCAAGTTGTGTCTAAATTTGCCTTTTGTGCTTGTAAACATAGCATGTATTACAAAATCAGACAGAAAATACGGAAAAAATGAATTTGACCTTGAAATTTCACAATGACCTTGACCTTCAATCATAAAAGTAACCACTCAGATGAGTGCGGAATTGGCAAAAATGTATATTTGGACACCAAAATTGTTAAAGTAAGTCCATTTTAAGCCGAGATATGGCACTTTTCATATTTTTGCATTTTCCTACAAAATCCATGAAATCTGCCACCCTTAAATATCTTCAAATGCTCATATCAGGCACATAAGGAAAATGCCCAGCGAACGGAAAGTGGATTTCGGACATTCAAGTCATATATAAGCATCACCAATCGACAGCTTTTCTAGCCACCCGCTGGCAAATGGGTTTTTAGTGAGCTGAAGTTGGGCTGTTTTCCCATTGAAGCCCATGTTAAATGAATTTCAGTCATTTTTGACATGCTTTTTTAAAAGGGGTTAAAATTAAAGAAAATTTTAATTTATGGAAAAACCGACTTCACCGTGCTTCATTAATGTATTTGAAGGGCACATGGTGAAAATTTCATCCGGATCCGGCTCGGACCATCCTCCACCCCCCGCCTGGTTTTCTCAGAGACAGCTCATTAATGCCATCACTTCAGCAGAGCAGATTCTCTGGGTGAATGCCATCAAATATCCACCTCAACAAGACAATTAAACGATGCTGATTAGATTTTTAACTGGTTCTCTTTTTCAATTGTTCAATTCAAAGTTATAAAGAAAAGTGATAGGTTATATAACCTCATCATTTTCAAGCTTCTTTATAATCAGGTGTAAGATACATGACTCAATATGCTGTGCCAACCACTCATGACTTTCGATAGTCCAAACCAACTGTCTGTATAAAGTGGGTCAACAGATCGCTTGCAATTTAGTTTTTTGTGCATTCAAACAGACTGTCAGTCTACATGCATATATATTTAACCTACTTAACCACAGCAGCAAATAATGCCGTAGATTAATAACAACTTTTAAAAACAAACATGGAATATCATGGACAAGGAGGAAGAGGCTCGGACACCATTGCTTTTTGAACTTACAGAGGTGAGTAGGAGTATTGACTCAATCTCAGCCATCAGATTCAGCACTGCACACATGTAGTCAATATCAGTACAATTAATCAATCAATGAGTGATTTCAACAATGCTTCAAATAGCAATGTCTTGCTAAAACTATTACTTGAGAGTTGAGACAATTCATGCCCAGCCTTTGCCCGTTGCCATGAGATGGAAGGTTGTCGATATCTTTTTTGCCACTACCATTTAATTTATGTTTTATACATAATGGACGGCAAAAAAAAAACAGTCATAAAACAAAGAGTTTAAGGGCAATTTGATAAATTTCCTTTGCTAAAAATACGAGATCTCTATGCACTTGCAATGTATATTTACCCTGTTGGAAAGTAACTAACCATACTAATATCTCGAAAAGTATAACATAGGCAATGCATGAATCAACACATTTCCAATATATATCGAGTTAGCAAATGACAGATGTTTAATAGCATATGATAATATGTAAATGGCTCTGCCATGAAATTCGCGCAGCACTTCAAAGTTTTAGGACTTACACTGTTACCATAATTTTTATTTTTATTTCATATTCAATGTATAAAGGCAGTTATGTAACTGTTTAAAAAAATTGGGAAGACATATATGTAGAAAAACACATAAATATAGAATAATAGAAAGATAGAATATACAATAGATAGAATGTAGATAAATAGATAGATAGATAGATAGATAGATAGATAGATAGATAGATAGATAGATAGATAGATAGATATATTGAATAAATAAATAGGCCTAATATTGGTAGACTGATTAACAATCATCTGAATGGTAAAAGGCAGACACTACTGAAGGCTGCCAAATTTAAGTCTAGGTTAGATTGTTCACATTTATTACAATAGCATAATAGTAATAAAAAACAATAACATGATTTACATGTAGATTAATTGCTCACTGTTACATAATCATCAGTTTATAATGATTATGTAACTAATCATCAGTTTATAATGATTATGTAACTTTAATTTTGTTATGTTTTCTTGTCTGTTTTGAAATTAAGTGAATCACTTGTTAATAATTCAATTTAGCTTGTCAAGGCTAACATTTAACTATTCCATGAAATTATAGGTACAGGGAATATTACTGGAGAAAATTGAATTTTTAAGACACTTTTGAAGATGAATTATGTTATTTTTTTATATACGAAACTAAATCATTGATAAGAAGCTGGACCTACTTGACCTAATTTCCAACTGTGGACTGTTGATGTTGAGACCATCACTGCACAGATTTTTGAGTCTTCTCCTGTGCTCAATTTCGCTTCGCGAAACTGCCTGCGGCCGTTTCGCTGCGCGAATATTATCATACATCCCTCACACATGTTAGCTAGCTTCATCATTATCATAGTCAGTTAATTTTTTTATTATATTACCATAATTGACTGAAACCTTTCGAATTTAAAAATGACACTTGGCACACTACTTGCTGTTTACTTGTTCGAGTGCTTGTCTCATGGTATAAGCCGGTTATTCACCATGAGATCAGGAATATGGGTTTATCGCACCTCAGGCTAAAGCCTCAGTTGATTAATGATATATCCCTCTCCCGTGATGAATAACCTATAAGCCTACATGTGAATTTTGGCAAAAAATGGGGCAGCAGTGAAATTAAGTTGCAGCATTGAATAACAAAACTGGCACTAAGAACTGAGGCAAGAAACTCCATTTGCAATAATAACAGGTTTTATACAAATCTGGCTTTAAAAAAGATGTCCGAGCAGCATCTGCTTGTGATATTCAAACAAAAAAATCACAGTAGCTCTATGATCGGCTATTATCTTGCAGGACCAGGTAGATCACAGAAATTCAAGAGGACCATGTGGTTTGTCATCAATAGGTTTCACAGGAATCATCTTTCTGGTGAGTACAAACAGAATTAGATCTTTATTTGTCTGTCTATTGATCTATCTTATTTTATCTAACTGTCTATCTATCACTCGATCTGTCTCAAAATTATTATGATCTAGGCCATGCACTGTAGTATGAAGTTTGAAAATTTCAAAAGGCCATTTCGGGTCATTCTCAAATTTCGGGACAATTTGCGTCACTCTAGCTCCCTGACATTAATATGAATGCGATAAATATCTGAAGCGTCACTCTGCATCTGTTATTCATATTTCTACTTAGAACCACTGCATTTGGAGCAAAAAGTCATTCATTAGACTTTTTTTAATGCATTACGTCCAGAAATCCGTGCAAAATCAATGGTTTTTCCCTGTCACTGGACCTGACATGACAAAATCAAGTGTTCATTTTCCTCCTAATATACCATTATTTTCAAAGTTTCTTTGCACGATTCATGGGAATATAGACTTGAATTTATATTTAGTTCATATTCAATTTTTTGTGTGCATAATTTCATTGATTATATTGATACAATAGTCGTGTCACTAATTTATGTTAATTTTTTTGTCCCCTCCGTTACTTGCCATAGCTCTGTTCGTTATTGTTTTTTATGAGCTATTTTCACTGAATATCATCAGACGCATGTGCGCCATAGTACCACTGCCTTGCAGACTTCATAAAACATGTATTCAATAAATTATGACATAATGTTCATAAAAAATGTTTTTGGTCCCACTAAAATGTCCCCTCCGTTTCCTTCATTTCCAAGCTTACCAATGATAATTTTACAGAGCGATTTCATGTATATGTTGCTGAGGGTGGCAGGTTTTAATATTCTGCAATTAATTTCTCTAATCTCCAAAATAAGAAGCAGTAATGAGCGAAAAGCAAAAAATTGTTCCCCTCCGTTACCGTCCACTCCGTTACCAGATCATGAGCAAGAAATCGACATTTGGACCAAAAAATCTACTGATACGAGATGAAGTACTTCTGAAAATAATAGTTACATCAATCTTTTATCATTTTTCCTATTGTTGCTGTTCCTACAGTTGGTTTTTTACATCAAAATTCCCCTCCGTTACCACATTGTCCCCTCCGTTACAGGACAATTTTCCTATACCCGTTGTCCCGAAATTTGAGAATGGCCCTTTCATGTTTCCCAACAGGTCTGCGTTGTTGCACTTGCCCTGGGCCTGGGATTAGGACTTGGTCTCAAAGGAGATGAAGAAGAAGAAGAGGCATTTGTTGGATGTCCCAAGTTCTCCAAAAGCAGCTCAAGGTTTTCGAAAAGACCTCACGCATCAGGAACAAGATGGCTCCATCAGCAAGAATGCACCATTCCCTCCGATCAAATTTGTCCAGAGTATGTTCTTACGTTTTCCAAAAAGGGGGTGACCCAGCTCAACTTGTGCATAAATGTTCCAACATAAAAATGTTTATAGAGACATTTCATCTATTCCTATAGAAACACCAAATTACAGTGTTTGTCACAAGAGCCTGGAGAAGAACTTTATACAAGTTTGGTTAGTTTTTGGTTAAAATTCGCAGAAGAAAAAAGAATTTACTGGTTCCTATAATGTTTTTGTAATATTTCAACTTTTTTTATCTTCAATATGTTATCAAATGCGTTGCAGAAGATATTTCAAAGTAGAGCCAATGTTGTTGTTTGAAGGAGATATACGTGTAGGTTTACTACACCAGGAAGCCTAGTGACTGTCCTGGAGCAGTGTATCGTTTTCATACTGAACAAATTCCAGGGCCAGCTTAAAGGATGGCTTAACATCAAGTCCTGTTATCATTCATAATTAACATAAGAATAGCTTTAATGATCGATTGAATCCAAATAAGACCAAAATTTATATATTATGAAGACAAATCTATCATTTCCGTTGAAAGCAACAGGATCAACAAGACTTAAATCAGTTTTAGTCATTATAATGTTCATGAATCGTGGCAATCAAATTTCCTTACTTTGCAGACGAGATGGGCCAGCTCCTGTCATCCTAGTTTCCCTGGATGGTTTCCGGGCAGAATACTTGCACAGAAATGTCACCCCTGTGCTCAGCAAACTGGCTCAGTGTGGCAGCTACACCCCCAAACTCAGGCCTGTCTACCCTTCCAATACATTCCCCAATCATTACACTATTGTAACAGTAAGTTTTGGCTAAGAATTCATTTGGTTCATATAATATTCAACTTAGTCTTGGATCATCCATTACTCTATCCATGTTAATTAGGTCTACTGCATCTTCCTTTTCACTTGTTTATGATCAAATTTTAACTGTATTATTTTTTTTCTCTTCCCGCAGGGCTTATACCCAGAATCTCATGGAATCATTGACACATTCATGTATGACAAGTCCCTGAAGCAGACTTTCACACTTGCGGAAGAGGCTAAAAATAACCCTCAATGGTGGCACGGGGAACCTGTGAGTGAAGTCCATCAATTTTCTGGTTCATAACACAACAAATAACACAATGTACAAAGTTGTAGGCCTACATGTTGTTTTAACTTGTTTATAACAAAATTAACCATTTGTACTACATACGGTTTTTCAGATCTGGAATACTGTTAAGAAGAATGGCTTGAGGGCTGCAACAATGTTCTGGCCAGGATCAGAAGCTCCCATCCAAGGTAACTAACATCAAGAGGCCCAGCAGTAGGCCAACTTATATATATTACGGACCATTACATTTTAGTCCTTGTGAACACACTTCAGTAAAAAAAAAACTTTCTCCACTTTCAGGGATGTATCCTGACTTCTGCTACAAGTTTGACGAGTAAGTAAAATTTAGTGCATATATAGCACAAATGTCCAATTAAACCTTTTTTACAAACCGGCAAATAATCACTCCTTGGATTATTTCAGTTCTCTAGCATTTGGGGACCGAGTGGATGAAGTCCTTCACTGGATGGGTTTACCTGCAGCCGAAAGACCTGACTTCATCACTCTCTACTTCGACCAACCAGATTCAGCAGGTCATGAGTATGGGCCGTATCATGCTATGGTATGTACTCCAGACTTGTGTGTGCATATTAGGCCTGAGTATAGTTCATTTAAAAAAAAGGAGAGATGCATATTTTGGAAATAGCAACAACCATCAGTCTTCTCATTCATTTTCCTGGTGATGATAAATTCTTTACATTCTGCATATTTTACTAAGTCATTCCGTAAAAAAGATGACAAGAAAATGTGAAATGTCCTACTTTTCTTAATTTGCTTTAGCTGTTTAGTAAAACAAATTTCTCAGTTAGTTAATGAAAAACAGCTGAGTGATGGTTGCTAATTTATTGTTCTTACTGTACAAAAAAATACTTCAGTTAAACAGCAACTTGACGAATGTGGACAACTTCGTCGGTCAACTGATGGACGGTCTTATGGACATGGGGATGGACAAGTGCACCAATGTAATAGTGCTAGCTGATCATGGTAAGAAGCCACATATTAATATCATACAACACTGTCATGCACTTTGTTGCATATAATAGAGATGTTCATCGAAATTCCAGGAAGTGCACACCGTTATCAGCTCTGGCATCTCCTGCATGTTGTTTTTTTTCCTTCCTGTGTAGTGTACTATAGTGGATACCATTCAATGACTTGAAAGCCAACTGAATTAATTCTGCCAACTATTCTACAAACAGGAATGTCATCAAATGATTGCTCTCGTCGACTCATTAAACTGGAAGGTCTTAATCCATCTAAGACATTCATTTCCACTGATGGAACCCTTGCTAGACTTACCGGGGATTACTTTATCAACGCCAATGGCATCATCGAAGAGCAAGAAAATGGAGGTAAACGAACCAATCTTTTATTATTGGCACATGTTTAGATCATCTCTACACATCCCAGATGTTATAAATAAAACTATAGCATTCTCAAGTACAATCAAAAATGATTTTTATATTATAAATAACAAATTTTTTTTTTATTCTCCACAGCGTACTACCATTTAGATTCTGTATACATTTGAATCTTTCAAAGATCTGACTGTCAAACATTCATATCCATTCAACCGTGAAAACTGACTTCAGTCCAGACCAACAGGATTGATAGTTTCAATATCTTTTGTGATTTATACATCGTAATGATTATTATGATAATTGAACAGTTACTGTCTATAAATATCAAAGGTACATGACTACTACTTTGTAGCTTCCCCAGATGAAATTTTAGACCATTTAAAATGTGGCAGCTACAACAACACCAAAGACTGGTACACCAGAGCACAACATAAACACGACCTACCGGTCCGTCTGCATTTCATGAAGAGTCCACGAATCGAAGACGTCCTCGTTACAGTCCATGATGAGTGGCGCGTTTCAGTGTGAGATTTTTAAATAGCGTTTTAAAAATAAGTTAAATATATTTGAGATATCACATATTTCAATCTAATTTTTATCAAATATAGTTCACATTTTTGTGTCTGGTTGAGCCCTGAGTAGGCCTAATTCATAAAAGCTCATGATAAAATACATATAATGAATAAAATGGGCTTATAATCAATGCTTATTCTATTCAGAACTGTTCTAGCCTTGTTTTTGCTTTCGTTTATGCTCCTTTTATTTCGGCAGTCTAGAAGACGAATGGCGCCCAACTGGAGATCACGGCTATGATAACAAGTATGAAAACATGCAGGTAGCTAAATGTTGATGATTCACAATTTTTTAAGGATAGGCCTGTGCATGATTAAGAACTGTTGGTCTTATTTCCTACTTTGAGGCAAGACAGTTTTACAGATCTGTTCAACAATATTTAAATATTTCTCAGAATCATCTCCTATAATTTCAGGCATTATTCCTGGCATATGGACCTTCTTTAAAGGAGAACTTTGTCGCTGATCCATTTGAAAACATAGAAGTATACAATTTAATTGCAGGTGAAGTTCACTTTATAAAGTCACCTTTATAAATAGATTCTGGTCCAGTGCCGTGAGTTGGTAAAATTTCAGTTTTGGGCCAATATGCACTTACATTTTAGGTCATATCTCAGCCCCATAAAAGAATTTATGCCGGTATGATGGATCGAATGATAGGTAAAAATATCTTCTTTGATGTAAATAACAGCAATTTCATCCATATGTCACTGGTCTTGAGATAATGAGTGATCAATGATTGCAGTTAGGGAAATTTTTGGTGTCCCACCTGGACACTGCATGTAAAATTTTTGCATACAACTTTCAAATACAGGAAAAGGGATGAATTTAGGATCAAAATTGCAATGAATTACTGTTCCCTTATTAGGTGGGAATCTTGTGAATCCAGAAAAATGGCAATTGGATGTTTCTATATTTTTTTAATACACCTTTTGTAATCCTCAGTTGGTGTGTCCCGGGTGAAGCTTAAAAGTGCAATGTGATTTTTTATGCCACAGATAAACCACTGATCGAAACATTTTCTGAACATTTGATATACCAATGCATTGCTCATGACCTTGTCTGTCAGGAATATATCACTTAAAGTGGCTGAGGCAGTTGTGCCAGGAGCTGTGATGGCTTGAGTAAGACTGACAACAGCGCGACGCTCTTATATTCTGCAAACATTCTGTGGGACTTCTCTTTTTCGGGTACTTCCTGATGAAGGCTTGTTGCTGGAATTCTTGCATTCTTGGTATTATTGTCATGCTCATGAGCCTGGCTTTGTATTAGTGTATAGAATAGGGTAGAAAGTCCAACCCATAATGGCATTAGAGCCCTATCTTTGAGACTGACAAAAAATGCGACGCTCTCACATTTTGAAATATTTATGAGGACCTTTCTTCTTTACACGCTTCTTGATGGAGGCTAGTGGAAGGAAAGTTACCTTTTCTGATATGATTTTGTTGCTCATGAGCCCAGGTTTCTATTGGTCTATGGAACGCGGTTGTAACTGTAACCTATCATGGTATTAGTGGCCTGTCTTTGTCACTGACAACAAATGTGGCACTCATACACTTTGTAAAAATGTGTGTTCAGACATGTCTTGTTCAAATGCTTTGTGATAAAGACTCTTCGCTTTAATTTTCACTTATTTGATATTGTGTTGTTACACTTGAGCTTGGCTTTCCATTGGTATATACAATATGGTTTTTAGTCAAACCTATCATGGTATAATGGGCCTGTGTTTATGGCTGACAAAAAGTGCAAAGCTTGCTTTCGGCATTACCTGCTAATTACACCATAGAAGGTATGAGAAGGCAAATAATGAAAAATCAGTTTTTTGTTTGTTTTAAGAATATTATTCAAGAAAATGTGTGCAAGTTTCATAGTGATATCTTAAAAGGTCTTCGCTGCAGAGGTATTTGAAGAAACAAAGTTTTGTTTTGAATAAACTGCATTTCAAGTTAGTATTTTCTTCACATTCATGTTTAAATTTACTAGCATAATTTGGCATAGAGGTCACAGAAACGCATATACAACCTCTAATTTTTGGATTTGGGATCTAATAACACATAGGAAGCATATCAGTGATTATTGATTTTTTGGTCAATTTCACCAGAAGTTCCAAATTTTACCAACTTGTGGCATTGGTCCTTCTATGAATCAACATCAAATTCTATGTGGGCCTGTACAAGATTTGATCCGAGGCATCAAATCAGGGTGTCTGCCAATCCTGGAAAAGCCTGGAAAAGCCTGGAATTTGGTTTCTCAATTTCCAGGCCTTGAAAAGCCTGGAAAAACCAGCGTTTCGAACAAAAAGGCCTGGAAAAGCCTGGAATTTAGTTTGCATGGAAATAAAAATAGTCCACTGCTAAATTTTTGGTAATTTTTAGCGACAATCAGACGAAAGTACAAATGTGGTGTTCAGAAAAAAATGTGTGTATCGTGTTGTTAATTGGTCAATTCTTCGCCAAATTGGCCTGGAATTTTTGCGAAACTTGGTCTGTAGAGGCTTGGAAAAGCCTGGAATTTGGTTTCCAAAAAGCGGCAGAAACCCTGTCAATTGTACTACATCATCTATAGCAGGTAACCATTCAATTATTTTATTTCAGACTTACTTGGTATAGAAAGTGCTCCAAATAATGGAACAAGAGGCACTTTATCTCATTTGTTAAGAAATCCTCCTACCTTACCTTCCCCTGCTCCTGGGGTAAACTATGGCAGTTGTCCTTATCCTGGAGATGCAGACGAAATCATTAGCAGAAGAAATTCTTCAACATGCACATGTGATGGAATACTAGTGAGTATTGACTCAATGCTTATTTAACTGCTGCTTAATCCGATTTCCACCATATAACAGGCAAGGCCTCCACTGCTGTACATCCTGAAAATTGACACAATAATCTCATGAAGTGTGTCCATTCGTTTGCAAGTCGCAACACCGACATTCAATCATCTGAATTTAAATAGTCATCACTTGTAACCACAATTACGACATAGACAGACAAACTCATAGGTGGGGCACATTTTCTCGTAACATCACACTGATATTTAATCATTAGTGTGCTTATTCCCAACCAAATTTTAGGATCCAAATGGTTTGGACAATCGCTTGAACATGACAGAAGAAACAATTACTGCACTGACTTCAGAACATCTTCCCTTGGGGCGACCATTGCTCAGTTCTGGTGACTTTTGTCAGTTAACTCAAGAAGATTACATCACTGGCTACCACAAAGAAAGGAAGATGCCAGCTTGGGCAGCCTTTCATTTAACCAGTGTAAGTATTACTCAAATAGGACCTTGCACTTAATTACAAACCCTTGTGATTTTCTTAATAAAGAGAATTTTGGTATTCATAAATAAAATCAATTTCAGACTTCTGCAATTCCTGCTGATTTGGATGGAAATTGTATGCGACGTGATGTCAGATTAGAAAATGGCGATGCCTCTGACTGCTCAGAATTCCAAGGAGAAGACATTACACGGAGTTTCCTTTTTCCCAGCGGTAATGACGTAGGGTTACGTACAACAATAAACTGACTAGTGAAGTCCTGAATCCATACCCTAAATTTGCAAAATATGATATCAGGCAATCAAATTTCTTTTATTTTATGGTCATTCCTCTGCATTACACAACCTCTCATGTTTCAGCTCTGTCTAGTCCGGATGTTGCTGCATATGATGCCCACATATCTAGCAACCAAGTGCCAATGTACAGAGGATTTAAAGACGGTGAGACAAACAGCTGTTATTGCCTTTGCTTGTCACAGACTTTGTTTTTTATGAGGTGCAAATTAAGAAAATCACTAACACGTATGATTCGTTTTCTTAACAACAGGTGTATGGAGATTTGTAACAGAGCTACTAGCAGAATACAGGGAAAAATACAATGATATTATGGTTATGACGGGTCCGGCGTTTGATCATGATCATGACGGTCTTGCTGATAATATTCCACCAATGTAAGTTTTTACATCAAACCACAACAACAATAAGTTATGGACAACATGCCATAAATCAATGAAATGAGGCATTGATAACTAAATCATATTTCAAACATACCTTTATTTTTTAAACAATCAAAAAGGTCTGCCGGTATCTTTAGACTTTAGGGAAAATTGCTTTTGTAGGTCAAGTCTTGACATCCCAGATTACTACTTTGTAACCCTCCTCAGATGTGACTCAGGAAGTGTGACACATTGCAATGAACAACTGCAAACCATGTCAGTCATATTGCCTCACAAACCTTCACTGGACTATTGTCAGGTATGTGGTTGATATTTTTTCTGGCAAGACATAAAGTCACAGTGAGAAACAACATTTGTTTCATATCCTCAAACACAAATTCCTTAAATCAATTCTTAAGCCTGTAGCAATGAAGAACCACCTGTACAAATAGACAACTCAGAGAAATAGTTTAGTTTAATAATTTATTAAAGTCTCACTCTGTAAGCATAAGAAGTACATAATAAAACATTTTTTTAAAAACAGACCATTCATTCAGAATTATGAGAGACTAAAAACATTTAAAATACTGAGGTAAAAACGATTAAAACCATTATGTTAGCACCATGAAAGATCTAAAATCCAATATATTAGCACAGGTTTTGGCAACAGTTTTTACAAGACTAGGTTCAGACATCAGGAATATTAATTTATCACAGCTGGAAAGATTATTAAAATTCACATTAATATCTAAGGCACACTGGACTAGAGCTTCTCTTTCACTGAAGTAACATGGACAGTCTATCAAAACATGGATTTCATTTTCTATGGCATTGTCATCACAGTATCTGCATAGTCTTTGCTCCTCTGGTTCATTGGTGTACCGGCCCGTCTCTACTCGGATTGGTGCTGTACCTGCTCTGAACTTGGCCATCGACCTCCGCTGATGTCTAGATAGTGGCGCAGTCACATATGATTCTGGCCCATATTCCAATTTGAAAAGGCGATACGTCCTAAGTTTATTTCGACCTGTACCAACTGAGGCTGTTTCTCTGCTTAACTTCTTTTTCCACTCAAGTGTGAAGTGCTCTTTAAGCCTGGATGTGATCATTTCTTTTATTTGCTGGATCTAGGAACTGTCCCATCTATGTCTCCTGTTATACATGGAAGACCAATACTGTGGAAGAATGATATGACTTTACTTGCAGAGCTCTTTATTCCCCTGGAGACACAGTTCATAGACCATCTGTGGATTCGAGAATTGATCCGATCACCATTCATGTTGGAGAGGCGACACCATTGTCTTGCCACGGTGATCCATTGTCGTTCTCCTTGCATAGACCAGCCCATATCTCCCTGCAGGGCCGCAACAGGGGCTCGTTTTCCAACCCCCAGAAAGTACCTCAGTGCTCTGTTTTGGACTGCCTCTATACACTGGAAGACCTTGTGGCCCCAAACATGTGATCCATAGTCTATTACTGGCTGTACACAAGCATTGTACAAATGCAAGAAGACCTTGTATGGAAATCCACCATAGATAATCCCTTTTGCAATTAGAGCACCCAAGGCCCTGTGCGCAGCTTGGGCCACAGACTTAGCCGTAATATTATAGTCAAGATGTTCCGTCAGTACTAAACCCAGATATCTGTAGCGATCACACTTCTGGATTTCACTGTCTCCGAACTGGAAAACACAGCTGGTTTGACAAGTTGCAGGGCCCCTTTTAAAATGCACCACTTTGGTTTTGTCCAAATTTACAATCATATAGGCTCTTGCACACCATGAGTGGAGTATGTTCAGCAGCTGTTGTAAATCATGCTCATTTTCAGCAAGCAAGACTATACCTGATGATAAAGAAGATAATATCTAGCCATTGTAATCCAATGTGTTTCAGACTTATCGACTGTCAGCCCATTTTGACTACCTGAAAGAGCATGTGGCTCGTGTGAAAGACATAGAACACTTAACAGGAATGGTGATGTACAAGGACCTGCCGGAAGATCAGAGAGCCAGGGTCATCACCCATTTGGATCTGGACCTCTGGGAGAGAAAGGCCTGGATGGATGCAGAGGAATGTCCTGATATATCTACTCCATCATGTCCTTCGGGGTGACAATAACTATTTACATAACTGCAGCATAATTTAATATGACATAAGTATCATTATCTGATACCTTCAATGTCAAGAAAATCGAATATGCATGTACATAGAATTATTAAAGATATATACAGAGAAGAAATGGGGGGGGGAGAATTATAGGCTACTGCACATGCAAATAATAGAGATATGTGGATACATAGTAGGACAGTTCGGACACTTCAATATAACTTCAGATTGACAGATAAATTAATATAATTCACAAAATTAAATGATCTATTTCCACAGATACAATGCCACCCACCCTCCACTACTCCTAATCTCTCTAGACGGCTTCCGCTATGACTATCTGCAGAGGAATCTATCCAAGACAATTGAAAAGCTCTCCACTTGTGGTGTCAGCACACCTTATATGAGGTCTGTGTATCCCACAAAGACCTTCCCCAACCACTACTCTCTTGTTACGGTGGGTGTTCGTCAGTGACATAAGATAATATCCATCTTAAAATAAGGAGTTCTTTCACAATAATGTCTATAATATAGGGGGAACCGGGGCACACTGGGACACTTTTAACGTCTGCTTATAGTGAAAGCACTGAGCAACTCAGAAGTTTGCATGAATATCAACAATACTATTAAGCTTTTAAAAATCCAAGGCATAATGAATCAGACTGTACCTACCCTAATTTCTCAGGCACCAGTGTGTGTGTTTATTAGGAAAGCAATTCATAACTGTTCGATACGATGTATCAAATTTATACAAGCGTTGAGAAACTCAGAAGGCGTCATTGTTCATGGTTTGTCCACAGAATGACTTGAATTGAACGCCTCTGAATTTACTTTGGTAGCAGGAAAACAAACTTTTTCTTGTCATACTTCTGCATGTGGCTGTAATTTGTCAATAAAACGGTAGAAACATCAGGATGTGAAACTACAAGATATGATGGCACTACCATATCATATAGTACATTGCCAGGAACCAAGAAAACCCCACTGTGCCATAGTGCCCCTCCTCCCAATGTGCCCAGGTTCCCCTAATATCTTTTAGCAGATATTATGCTGCATCTATGTTTAATAGTTATTGTTTCCCCTTGCCTTACAGGGATTATATCCAGATTTCAATGGAATAGTAGACAACAGCATGTATGATATGGACTTAGAAATGCCGTTCTTCTTGGGAAGTCCAAATTCGTTCAACAAATCTTGGTGGAGTGGAGAACCGGTAAGGACAAGATCAATGACAATCTTGTACAAAATTCTGTTATTCATGAGATAATTTATACTTGACTAACTTAATATCAACCAGATGATTGTCCCTCTCTCCAGATATGGAACACGGTAAAAAAGCATGGAAAGACAGCAGTTACGATGTTCTGGCCAGGCTCAGATGTTCCTATTCAAGGTAATAGTCACTGAACTCAAGAATAATATATATAATTTTATCAAAGCATAATTCATTAGCATTATCACACAACTAACAACATGAAGACATTTTTTTGCTACTTTTTTCCCAGATATGTATCCGAATGACTACTATTTGTATGATGGGTAAGTAGTAGCTCTCAAAGAGTAATAATATTCTTAGGCCTCAAATGAAGACTTGAAATGAACTAAATGTATTTTATAACACAGCTAATCAAAGTAATTCCTACATCTCATCTTTACTAGTAATTTTCACAACCAAACCTGAGACATATTTTTTAAAATTTCTATATCCAGAGAATTGCCGTACGACTACAGAGTGGACCAAGTGCTCAAGTGGCTCAATGGAAGTGCTGGGGCCATCCCTGACCTATTGCTTCTCTACATGGACCAGCCAGACAAAGCTGGTCATGCGGGAGGTCCCATTTCTGTTGAGGTATTTCAACATGATGTAATTTCAAACCAAAGTCACCAAACTGAACTGTAATATATATACTTACTCCGTCACAGAGAGCTTAGGCTGTCAGATGGGTTCATTAGAGTGCCCCATATAAGAATTTTCCATTTGCAGTTCACCAGATTATCACTCAAGACACTGTTAAAGTGATGAAATGTCCGGGGGGTACTCATTTAGAAAGGGTGAATATAGAGGCGCCGCTGGATGGTACCACTTCAGCAAAGATCATCTGGGTGGATGGTATTGGTTTTTTGGCCTTTTAGGAATAAAATGGTTTTGGTTTTTTAACAATTCTGATTAATTTGGTTCTGTTCTTTTTTTCAACCCCAGCATGTTTGGTATTGTTAGTATTGGCTTGAAACGGTATTAAAAGCATAAAGATTAAATTCGTTGTCAAAGCTTTTACCGAAGGATTATAATGGCATGTGGTTTTGGCATTGGTTTCCGGATTAGAATGGTTCAGCTTTTCAGAATTTCCACGGCGCATCCATATAAGTTGGTCAAATTTCGTTATTAGATATGGAAGAATACATGCAGTGATTACTTTTTGCTACTTGAAAATGCAAATGATGCCATATTGGAAATTATTCGATTGCATTTCCAGGTGGACGAAGCCATAGCTTACGTGGACAAACATATAAATGATCTGATGGATGGAATTCAAAGGGCAGGATTAGCTTCTTGTATCAATATTATGATCACATCTGACCATGGTAAGGCCTCAATATCCATTTGCCAACTCACATTTACATTTTAGATATTTGTAAAGACAGCTTAAGCTTAAGTTAGCGAGCTGAGTGAAGAAGTTGTTCTGAAATGTGAAGTAGATATATTCTCTATTAACACAAAGAAAAGTAGGCCTAATGCTTCACAAATCAGCAATAAAATAATATCAAACAAACTTGCAAAATATCTTTAAACAGGGATGACCGACATTTCCTGCAACAGAGGTGTCCAACTCAGCGATTACATAGACAATGATGAGCTGAATGACAAGCTGTATGTGTACCAGGGAGGGGCAGGAAGAATAGGCACAAAATACAACAGGAAAGGAAGTGAATACTTTCCGCTTCCTGAAGGTGAACGAGGTAAACAATCTACTCAACAATAAAACCCTATTATAGTTATAAAACAGCCTTCATGGTTCATGAACATGGCATTATAATGAATTGTCTAAGTGTGCATCCAAGATGCCAACAGGCACAGAAAGTACAACGAAATCTTCTCTGTGATTTAAAGACCGATTTAGATGATCTGCTTGAGATATCACTAACCTTCCAAAATATATTATGAGGGAATTTCAAATTTTCAAACAGTATACATAAATAAATATACTATAAACTCCTTTACTCTCCTGACAGTTGACCCAGCAAATATCGTAAAAGATGTGGAGTGCAAATCTGAGAACCTGGCCATTTACCTCAATAAGGACTTCCCAGTGAGGTTCCACTACGCCAGCAACCCAAGGACTGAACAGATCCAGCTCAAACTGAGGGACACTTGGCAGGTCAACCGGTGAGACATCATTCTTTAAGTTATACATATTTAACCTTATATAGGGCTAAAGCGCTCAGTGATCGTGTGAATCTAAGACTCAAAATAATAACTGATGTAGGCAAAGCCGCAGAGATGACAATCCCTTGACAGTTTACACCATGCACTTTCACGCTGATAAAAATATAAATTATAGCTCTGCTTATTCTTTTATCTGGCTTGTTGTTTAGCAGTGTCATGGGAATTCAACATTGGAACTGAGGAAATTTGGTTTTGACGCTGACGAAAGTATGAAAAGTCTGCAGCAACTTCTTATGTTTATAGAAAGGAAGCAAAATGTGAAATATTCAGAAACCTTCATTATTCAAAAATTATTATGGGCAATTGAATTATTTCCAGATTCACTCCTTGGTGTGCAACCCTTGGTCGGCATGGCTGGGACCCAACTTTTGACACAATGCAGGTTTCAGACTTTGTTTTAATTAATTTTACTCACAGACTGAGACTATGCATCTCTGATTACAATATATCTCTGTCAAGGTCCCGAGAGGTCTATTGGCAGAAAGATTGGCTGTCTTTTGTGCAATGTAGGTTATTAAATAAGGCACATCATAATTCTTAACATTACCTTTTGAGTACAAATCTTAGCATTACCAGGCAGACAACAGAGGGCACTTCATGATTGCTAAGTCTCGAGTTCGAATCCTGCCCTTTTCTGTTACTTGACATGCATAAAATTAATTTTCATTTCAGGCATTTTTCCTGGCGTATGGACCATCATTCAAGGACCAATATACCAGAGAAGCATTTGACACAATAGAGCTATACAATCTCATGGCAGGTAAATGAAATAAAATTAAAAGACAATCATAATCTACCATGCAAATAGATTATAAAGCATTAACCATTAAAGCAATCACAGGCAATTTTGCTAAAGCACTTATAAGTTTTGGAAAGCTGGAAAGGCAGTATCAGTTTTTTGGACTATAGAAATTTCTAAAGCACTTTCAAACTTTGCAATACTGTTCGTGAAATGCGGCGTCACATTTGAAAAATTGTCTACATGTATAAGCCTATATTTTTGTCTCGTTAGATCTTCCAATGCCATTAATATCACAACAAGAAATTTTGGAATGGCTGTGAAACTAGAATGCAGTCTTTACATTCCAGAAATACTTGGAATAGAGCATGCACCCAACAATGGAACAGAGGGCAGTTTGTATGACATATTGAGGAATGAACCTGCTCAGCCCCCTGTTGTGCCCTCTAAGAACTACAAAGAATGTCCTTACCCAACGGATATTGAAGAATATTACTCCAGGGTCAATGACACTGACTGTGGATGCTCCCTAACTGCAGTAAGTGCAATTGAATGTATTGACCAACATATAGCACACTTAAGAAAGTCCGATGGTTGCATTTTTACATAGACATCCTGAAGCATCAACATAACTGTGGAATCAATTTGAAAAATGAAAAAGCTTGCTGGGAAGAAAGCGCACACTTAATAAATGTAATTTAATATCAGCTCAAATTTATTTATCAGCGATCCATGCAAGTAACATTCTTCAATGCTTATTGAGTATGTCTGCATAATCACCACTTATGTTAGGCAAAAACATTCACGAAAAAATACATTTATTCCAGAGTGAAATAGAGGCAGCCAACAAGCGACTTAATCTCAGTCCAGATAAAAAGAAAACTATCATAGCAAACCAGATGCCTCAAGGAGAACCCTTCCTAGTCAGTCACCAGGAAGGCATTGATGTGCCCCAAGATGTGTGCAAACTTGTTCAAGAAGATTATGTATCTGGATTCAGCCATGAGCTTGGCATGCCTCTCTGGTCTTCCTTCACTCTCAACAGGGAACAGGTATGGGATTCTCTTTTACACTGGTGACAGTGGGTGGTTCCTGTGGTCAGTGTGGTGAGCAACCCCTCCTATGGAAATGGAGAAGATGCATGTAGAAGTCGGGGGGAGGGTCTCCTACATGGTATGTTGTATCACAAAATACCAATATAACTTAAAATATTGTCGTGTGCGAAAGGCAGATGTTGCTTACTAAATTGAAGGAAATCTTGGAGGGCTTTCTCCATGTAATCACATATACGAAAGTTTAAATATCATCAACAAGTGGCATTATCCATTTTATCAATATATTATATGTCGGAATATGAAGGCATGACCACCTCGTAATGAATCCAGATATAAGACTGCAACAGTTATAACTTCTGCAATTGTTAATGCACCTTTAACATGTAGACACTGCTAAAATCCCATAGAGCTTTCATAATTTGTGAGTTACTCAAAATTGCATGTTGCCATGTATGTCACAAAAACATCATCCCACCTGGACATATTCTTTTCCAGGTTGACGAATCCATCGCCATCCCAAGTTGCCTGCGACCAGACGTAAGACTTGAAACCAATATTTCTCGAACGTGCACAGGCTCGGAGTCACTGGGACAAGATTATAAATATCAACACTTATTCCCAACACGTAAGAATTTTGTCATTTAATTTTGAAGGTTACTGTTCCATAGGCCTATATATATCTTTCTAGGAAATGGAGGAAACAGTACAGTATGTTCCATGACTGTGGATTCAGTTTAACCTGACAGCAGGAGCTTGATTTTAAGTTTATTTTCAACCATGCAAGCAGATCATCTTATTAATCCAGCGCAAAACTTTTGTTGCAGAACTGGCTCGCAGCAATACATCTTCATTTGATGCCGCACTTCAATCCAACATTGTACCAATGTTGAAAACATTTGTTGCTGGTGGGTCAATGTTATATATTATAACTTACAATCCATCCGTTTTCCTACAAACCTATTATTCATTATTCAGACAAACTAAGTCCAATAACCAAACCCTGTTCAATTTGTAGTGATATGGAATGAGGTGATAGACCTGATGAAGCAGTGGACTAGACAGCATGAAAATATCCACTTCCATGTGGGTCCAGTGTTTGACTATGACTCCGATGGAGTGGCTGACAGTGTTGATGCCATTAACCAGTTAGTAGTACAGAAACTTGGTATCACTATTCAATAACTTTTGTTTCAACCAATCCATTCATATTGAATGTATATTTCAGAAAAAAATGTATGTTTCTATGTATGTAAAACTTAACCTTTCCATTATTTTCAGCTGTAGAACAAATGCCAACAGTTCCCTTCCCGTTCCATCCCATTTTTACATGGCTGCCCTGTGGTGTCCAAAAGCCTCCTGTCAAGACATGGACTACACCACCAGAGCATTCATCATACCACACAGAAGCAACACTACAAATTGCATGGTAAGTGGATTTAAGTGAGGAAAAGGTCATTTTTAGCTTTCCAAAATATAACTAGATTTTTAGCTTCGCTTACAATGTGGAGCAGGCTGAAAATCAAAATTTCCTTTCTTTTAAAAATAGGAAAACTTCCAACCAGGGGTCCATGACTCTGGTCCTGACAGTATGAGAAACCGTGTTCAAAATCACTGTTTCGAGGGTGAGGGGCCGAAGTAACTGCCTATGCATTGTATTTATAGGTAACACCAAAACATCTACCTAGTCAATGGTCGCCCTTGCAAGACCACAGCCATGGTTGAAAGTTGTCTTATAGGCCTTTAAGCAAAAAAAAATTACATTAAGCTGTCAGTGTTTCACCGCCATATTATCAGAATGCATGAACTTGTCAAGCCCTCGAATATTCATTTGTTGGATGGGTCGAAAGGGCCAGAAAAAATTTGAATTTTTAGGCAATTTCATAAAATTATACGAAATTTCCCACAATTAATCGTGAATCGAGCGACTTCTTATAAGTAAAAAATTTGGACCCTTTTTAAAAAATTTCTATTGAGATTTAGAAATTTCCGGGCAATGACATGCCCGAATTCCCTATTTTTTCCAGCCATGTAGGTCAACTTCAAACATAGAAACATGTCCATTTGAACAAGGATGCACCCGATACACTGCCACTGTCTGTTCGAATTTATACATTCAGTTTAGTTAGACTGTATATAGGCCCAATTTTGGTAATAATATTGATAGACAGAATTCCAAAACTAAATCTTCTAACTCCTTGGTGTCCCCAATACGGTGACACATGCCACTGACCATGCCCCATATTATGGTAAAATATTTTATTTGCAGAGTGTTGAGGAATACCTACGCGACAACAGAGTCAGAATAAGGGACATTGAATTGATCACAAATCTCCAGATGCTCACTGCCAGCAACACAATACAAGCTTCAAAAGCAAGAACAAGATTTCCAATGGAGGGCTTGAATTTTTCATGACATATTGAAGAGATCTAATGACAGGACTCTATATTATATAATAATATCAATGATAAATATCAATAATTATTTGACTGAGATGAATGACTCTATGAAAGCGATGTTTTTTATAAATGAAATTTTGTAAGGCATTATCTCACATACCTTAATGTATTGCATCACTTCACATATTTCCTGATTGTATTAAATCTGCTGGGCAGCTGAATATGATATATTTAGAGTTTTGTCTTTAATCTATCTGAGGGCTGCATGGAAACGATAATTTAAACTTTTAATTGAGACAGTGTGACCAGTGACCTTGATAGGTGATCGTTTCAGTCAATAAAAGTCGCTGTGCCCAGGTCTTATGACAATGATAGGTTCAATGACAATGATATATTCAATCATAGGCGTACGGGACGCGCAATTTTTGGGGGGGCGAGCGACATTTGCCCGAATTTCGAGATCTAAATTTAATACCATTTCAAATAAAATAGCCTGGAAATCACTAATTTAAAATAGTTTTTACCTAATCATCTGCCCAAATTTTTTAGCCTTTTTGCCCGAATCTTACTGTTTCCCAAACTTTTGGGGGGGCGACCGCCCCCCTGCCCCCCCTCCCATACGCCTATGTATTCAATGACTTATGATTGTGCAATTTCAGCAAACTGAGTATCAAATACATATTTTGCCACACCTGATGTCGGTGGTAACAAAGTAAAGCAAGAATAGGACAAATCAATGATGATATGCCTTTGTGAGCCATTGATATCTGTATAGGCCTAGTTATGAATAGAGCCATGAACTCTGCACAATTTCACTTTCACGAAAGGTATAATACCATGCCATAAGACACCTCTATCAGCCAATCACATGCCCATAGGAGAGACCGGGGCACGTTGGACCTCGGGGCACGTTGGACCAACCGGGTCATTCCACGATATTTTTTTTAATAAAACATGCGGAGTTATCCAAATTCCCAATGAAGAGACCTTTTGTGGTGTGCCTTTTAGCCAAAAAGTTCCATGAGCACTGAAGGAAAAGTTCCATTTCGGGTTTTATGATTTTCAGCACAAAAATATTGAGTGACATTTCCTAAGTCTCGCTTTCTATGTCACCCCTCTTAAAGTATGGGGTATAGTCAAGTCTAATCGAGTCATCATGCAATTAACACTATCACCACTTAAGTAAAGTTTGAAGTATGTTTCCTGGATTTGTATTCCACCTTTGTCATTGAGGCATGTACTTTTCCATATGAGGTTGGGAAAATGGGACAGGGCACGTTGGAGCAAACATGGCCGGGGCACGTTGGACCATTGTCAACTAGATTGACTGAAAGCGAATAGTCGGGAATACGCCAGCTATGTAATTTCTTACATTAACAGAGCATCTACATTTGTAGTTCAGTCCTTTACAATATGATGGTGCCATCAGTTCTGTCAGCTAATCGTCAAGCCCTTCTCGCTGAAACAAGACTTAATATAATTATTTGGGTAAATAATACTAAATATTCAAATATCATCATTCTGCAATGACACACGAGTTTGTGTCATGATCTGTGCGAATAATATGTGGTGTTCGCTGTAATACTTTGTTATACTTGCTGGACTTTACTGCGCGGTCCAATGTGCCCCACGTGGCGGACCAACGTTCCCTGACTCTGGGGCACGTTGGCCCATTACAAAGCACATTTTTAATCTCATTTTCTCCACAACTATAATGTGTAGATATGGACTTGGTTTGGCAAGAGAGTAGCGTAAATGTTAAGAAGTCAGTCAGTAAATAGATATTTCATATATATTGAAAAGTTTTCGATTGAGTGCCAAAAAAAAACGGACCGTCGTGCCCTGGTCTCCCCTATTTCATGGCAATAATTCCAATATATTCTTATCCTCTCATGTTTACCAGTTTGAGTGCGACTTCGAAAACCGGAACTATTTTTTTAAATCTGGAAACCAAACCGAAACCACAAACCATTTTTGGCCTATCCTTCTCCCTGGTACAGATATTTGCAGGCAATGCCTACAAATATATGCAACCAATTTAATCTTTATGATTTTGATACCATTTGGATTTTCTTTTCAAGCCTATTCTAACTATACGTTGGGGTTGAAAACTGGGAATTGATTTAATTGGATGTACTAAAATAGTAAATAAACTGACTAAACTCCATTTTAATCCCAGAAGGCCAACTAACCTATAGCATAGTGCCTATTTTAATATTGGACCTGTGTCCCCCAGGTGCCCCCCATATGAACTTCCCAACCTTGGCAAAAATATACAACAATTTGTATTGTGGGTGCCCCTCCAGAGAATTGTGTACCCCCCCCCCAGGTGCCCCGCCCCCCGCTCGAGACCACTGCCGTAATCATAGAGTGGGGTGCCGTTATCATAGAGTGGGGCGCCATAAAAAGAGAGTGGTTTGGCAACAAACTTTAGCCAGCCAAGCATCATTTTAATGAACTGGGTCGATGCAAAAGGGATGGGGTCAATGCAAAAATGGACAGGTCGATATAAAAATGAGTGGAGTGGCAGGGAAAGGCCTGATTGAGCGCCATTAACTTTTTTTACTGCTGGGCTCATAGAAAAATGAACCCCGCTCATGGGAAAAATTGGAAAAAAACTGGCTTTTCCACGGCGGTTTCAAACAAAGATTTTTTACATGTTTAATCTTTTTTGACATGCACCTCGCACTTTCCCTGATTTCTAGGATCGCCATGTACTTAAAATTTTTGCCCGCCGCCGCCAGACATAAAAATTGACACGTGAGGGCCCAAAATCTTAAGACCGAGGCATAAATGAGTAGCCAACCCTCTGGGCAAAAAGTATAGAATGCCCATCATTCAGATCATCAAAAGGCACAACTAGACTGAAAAGGCACAACTAGACCATTCAGGCTATTACAGTGGCAGTCTGACAGATCCAGACACAATAGTGTAGGGGGGGGGGGGGCTGGACATGTTTCGGCTTTCGCGGCACCCATGTTATCACATTTTTTCTTCAAAATGCTTCCATTAAATCTTGCTGGTCTGGGAGGGAGGGGGGGAGAGGGGATTGGCCCAGACCTGTGTTTCCAGGATTCCGCCACTGCTATATAATGAGTACAAGTACCAAATGTTATCCATATATATAGCCCACCATGCAATAGAGGCTTAGTCCAGACGTGGAGACGATCTATCCGCCCGCCGCCTAAGTTATGAATTCACTAAATGGGATATGATCTCATCACATTGACACATCTCTATAAATTGTGAAAAGAGTGCTATTCTATCTATCTATCTATCTATCTATCTATCTATCTATCTGTCTATCTATCTATCTGTCTATCTTTAGTAATTGGCTGAAGCATAAATCTTAGATTGTTTCCTTGTGATCCTGCATATGCGCATCAATCCAATTCTGGCTGAAAATCCTAGGCTGAAAATATACATAGCCTACACTTTGTTTAACAGGTTGTGGTGTGTCCCTATGTCTCAGAATGGAAGGGCCTAACAGAAGAAAAAGATGCTTCTCTGAAGCCTTCTCGTAAATCTTCTGCTCAGCAACGAGGAACTTTTGGGATTAAAGGCAAATATTCAGAACAGTGAGACAAAACATTAAAGCCAGGGCATCTTTGGCAGCAGCATAAACCCTGGGTATCATCACTTTTCAAGGTTCTTGCATCAGTGAAATGTTTTTGGATCCACACCAATTTCGGCAAGACAATTCCATTGATAGATGGGACAGAGCCATGGCAATCATGCGAAGAGTGAACCAGCAGATGGTTCAATCAAAAAAATTATTCAGACATCCCATAATATGATCCTGGCACTTTTTTCTCATTGAATCTCATCACACGTGACTTCCTTCTTCTCCTTCTAAAATTATTTCTGCCTCTTGTTAAAAAAAACAAATTCGGAAAAACAAAAAATTTTCGCAAAAAAAAAGTTCCCACAAAAAAAAATGCTTGGAAAAATTAATTCACAGATAAAAAAAAATGTATGAAAATTTTTTTTTTCCAAAAAATAAAAATGCTCGAAAAACAATTATTTTCCAAAAAAAAAAACGTTACATTTTCCCTCAAAACTTTTTTTCAACATTTTCTTTAGAATACTACCTTTCCACCCTATTTCTCTTTGTCCCAAATTTTTCTCCAAACTTTTTATTGAACAAACCTGAATTCATGCAAAGATGAATTTAGAGAAATAATTTAGATAACTACAATTTCTATTTTTTGCGTTTAGGCGGTCCCGTCTTCATGCTTTGTTCGGCATATCAATGTCATGATGACACAACAAAAAAGATACAAAGTTGAAACTTAGGGGCGGAGTGCCGACCAGGTGATCTTGGTTGGGGGGCTATGGATTTTTTGAGAAAAAAGTTTTCTAATTGACACTGAAAAAAAGTTTGTTAAGCATTTGAAAAAAAAAGTCTTTTTTTCACCTTTGAGGGTGTCAATTGATGGCATAATGCATTAACTAGGGAATTCTAATTGCAAGGGAACCGCCAAGTTATGACGATTCTAACTACTCCGTGACGTTCGATTTGGACCAACCTTGGAGTAGTTTACTCGCGGAGTAGAAGCGTCACTTCCTGGAGTAGATACATAGGCCTAACATCCGGAATATAGACTATATAGTTAGAGTAGATCGATTTGAATATACCAATTGACATATCAGCCCCCTCCAAATGCTCTCAGGACCCCTCAAATACAATTTTTTAGAGGGAGCCAGGGGGGGGGGGCTGGAAGAAAAAAAACTTCAATAGACACTAATTAAACACTAAATTTGTAAGATTGAATACGCATGCATCTGTGCATGCATGCCATAATTTCGTTGAAAAGAAGTTTCAATTAACCTTGTCTTTTTTCATTTTATTTATGCTGCTGTGTGAAAAAAGGCTAGTAGAGATATTGTGTTATCATGCTTATCCTGAAAATCCATACAGAAAAGAATAGGCAAAATCACAGATTGCTTTAATACAAACCATGAAAAAAACTTCCTGACTCAAACAAATGGCTGTTTGTCAATTGCAAGCAGTCTAAGAAGGTACAAGTTAAGTAACTCACCCATGTGATCAAACACACACTGGATAGATTGGCCTGGACCTGGTCAGAAGGTCCTCTTCTCGAAGCACTCTCCTTTGGCTCAGCTGATTCATGTGATTTAAAGGTCCAGGGTACTTAGCATCAGCCCCGCTTGGTGGCGCTGGGTGTGTGTTTGGGGCTGCATTGCTGGCCGAGGTGAGTGCACATTCTAAGTTGATCACTTTCCCTGTTTACTTGGAGCTGTGGGCCACGCAGGCAAACATGCTCGACCATGTCATTAAGAACATTGCTGAGAAGACGAAAGAAATGGCCAGCCTTGCTAGGAGTAGGTTTTACCCTGATGGTCGTGTTTTATGTCACGTCATCGTCGTCGGGGAGCAACTTGGGGCTGCAGAGATCGGCCGATTCTCAGCTGGGAGCAGTGAGAATGAACCAAGATGATCCAGTCATGGTAGCTCGCTGGGAGAGGTACAGGAAGGCCCAGGCAAGACCTGCAAGGGAGGGGCCTGGAGAACATGGCAATCCTGTCGTCCTTACCCAGCAGGAACAACATGAGGCAGATCTGCGATTTACCAAGGAAGCTTTCAACATCATAGCCAGTGACAAGATTGCCATGGACAGAAGCATCCCTGACGTCCGCGACGCTGCGTAAGTCCTTTGATCTTGACTCTTTGATCACCAATTTCTAAGATCTATTTAGCACCTGCAGGGGTAGCCCCAGTTTGATTTTCAGGTAAATGTGTGACTCCTAAGGCTTCCGCGGGTCTAGCCTGAGCGCATACTATGGCAAGTCTATGTTCAAGAATTTTTCAGTAACTTGAACGACGTATGCCTCTCGACTCGAGATCTCTTGGCGGCCTTCCCTTTGGTCGGGCTGATACGTAACTTTTTGTACTGTGCATCGACTTAGTATCACATATCAGTCTCACGGGTGGTGTTAGGGCTGGTCTAGTGGTAGCGTGCTTGAATCGCTGGGTCCAGGGTTCGAAACCAGCTCTTGCCGGGTCACCTGGGCCTATGTTGGACAGCTGTTTCAATCATCCTTCGCCTCATTGCTGTGTCCTCCGCCTGTCCTAATTAGCCTACCAAGTGCATAAATACATGACGTAAAGCCCCAAAGATCCATTCATCCATCGGTCTCAGTGGTAGGGACAGTCGATATGCGATCCCGCGGGCCGCTACATGGATTCATTCATTTTCTACCATGATACAGCTGATTGACAATGTATCTGACCAGTGTTATACTAGACCTAGGGCATGTGATAAATAGTTCATGCTGAAGTTCAATCATGGAATATAAATAAGTTATCACATGGCATTTCACATATTGATTCTCAAGACATCTATCAACCCTCGAGATTGCGAATCGGCCCTCCCTATGGTTGAGTTGTTATGCAAACTTTGGGGCCGATACGTGGCTCTCAGGGTCCCATACTCAGGCCAATACGTGAAATGACTTGTGATAACATGGGGTCTATATAATATGCATGTATACCTATCATTGATCATATTGTTAGTGTAACTTGTATGCAATTTTCCATGTTTTTAAGGAGATCACCAAAATTTAGTTGAAATCATCTCATCAAAATGTATGATGATATTGTCAATTTGTTTGTATTTGAGGTTGCAAGATGCAGGTCCCAAGAAATTGTTCCCCAAGACGCGTGTGGATTGGAGGAACGGAACCTTAAATTCCCTTTGCTAATTCTCTGAAGAAATATTTCCTGGTCCATTAATGGAATTGCTTTGAGAAGTTCCATTACTGTCAGTGTCCTTTGGCAAAAATCATAATTGATGCCATTTGATGGCAATATCCATGGTATCCATGTCATGGTCAGTATTTAGGAGAAGCTTCACTGGTCGCCGGCTGTCAGTTGCTGTTTTATCTCAATATTAAGTAAGATAATAGCTATGCATAATTATACAACCAAATTTTGGGAAAGGTCCTTCATGGCTGGTGTGGCTTATGAGTACATTTGAGTAGCTTACCGTGCTTAAATGATGCTGGTGAGAAAGTGGAGTAGTGATGTCCTGTGTGCTACCTGTTCAACAATGTTGCAATTTGCATAATGCAGACACGTCTGTCCTGCTGTCTTTCATCTGCTCGATGAGCCTTATTATCTGTGATTGTGATTAACGTTTTTAGAAAGAAGGTGTGCTTTTGGATAATGGGTATAATCAGGTTAATGGTTTGCAAATTGCTTTTATACGGTCTTTACCGCTTTAACAAGAAAAATTTGTAGGGGAAAATGGAACGAAAACAAATATATTGTTAAAAACGTAGTCAAAAGGTTAAATTTAGGTCATATTTCATGCTAGAAAGGTCATATTTCATGCTTGAAAGAGTTATTGATCTGCTTGTGTATATATGGTAAAGATATATTATTTCCTCATTTGTGATCAGTTTTTGACTTCATGCAACATTTGCCAGCTCTGGATCTGACCATTGACAAAAGGTGCATGGACATTCACAAGCTTCCTGAATTAGATTATTCCTCAGCCTGTTTCATTGTCCCAGATCAATAGCCTATAATTTCCTTTTGCTGCTTGAGGAAAGAGCCTCTGAGTTGGCCAATTAATAACACCAAGTTTTCGCTTAATTAAATTTTAAATTTGATTTGTCCTGCAACATCTGGTGCTGCGGTAAATCACAGATCCTTGAAGTGAAGAAAGGCTTTATGAAACTTTATGTTGTTAAGAATCAAGATTGGCTAAGATTGCAATTCAACCGAGGCAACATCTTCATAAAATTGAACTTATCAGCATTAAAATCCCAGTCTCACATAATATTATAACATTTAAGTAATAATATCAGCATGTGTTTCCTTCTCACTCCTGCTGTGTGAAAATATTCAATTAACCAATTAGCCTGTAAATAACCTGGGGAAAATGTGTGAGAGTGTTTGTATGGAATATTTGGTTAAGATAGAGAGGTCTGTGGGATGTATGTCTTGATTACTGGTTCATGTAATTGATTGTAACTTCTTCTTTATGATGTTTGTGCGAAATATCCTAACCAGAATCTGGCAGATAAGCTGGTTGCTGTATGTATTTGTCCATGTATATCATACCAAGGAAACCATTTCTTTTTCCTAATATTTGTTTAGTCATATTTTGCTGGTGTCTTTCCTATAATATTCATAATGCACTGTTCAGCTGTCATGGTAATAATGTGTCCCCCAGGGTTGAGTCAGGAAGCTAGAGAGACTTAACAAAGTTTTTACAATATTTTTTTGTGGGATTTTGTCCAAATGTTTATCTGCATTCCCAAGCTTCCTTATATGGGTAGCTGGTTGGTTGGAGAGTGAGAAACTTAACTTCTCTGTCTTAAGAATCTAAACTGGTGTCCCTATGCCATGTATACTATCCCAACAGTCCCATGTTTATTTATTCAAAGAAACTCGATGATATGAGAGGGTCCTTTATGTGCTTTATGGTATTTTAGGACATGTGGGATACTGATGCAGTGATGCTGCCAGCTTGAAGTTGCCTGTGATGTGCTCCTCGTGATCAAGCTGCAATAGCATAGCAATGGTGTTACAATAGGAGAGGCATGCAGCCTTGATGATATGTTATTGATCCATTGATCCACGGTGGAGATGCAGGGCAGTGTGTGTTAGCAACCGTTACTGATGCACCACCAATGTGAATACTTTTAATCTTAGAAACATGATGATGTGCTGAACAATAAACTAAACAGTGTGTTACTTGTGTGTTAGCGAGGCCTGTAGATTAATGAACGGTTTATTATGAAATATTTGGTGTAATTTCTAATACCAATTCTTCTTTTTTGTACGTGTACATTTTTAAAATGCTTATAAAATTGATATGTAAATGTCTCGACTCTCTCGACTGAATCGGACTGAGGCATCAATCGACACTGGTACGCTGTAACTTTAGAGGCATTTGTTGGAAGCATCATTCATATGAGTAGCCTTTTCGACTGAGTAGTGAGTACTGTGATTTGATTTTGCCTCAATTGTGTTCAATGAGCTGCATCATCCATATTCACCCATCTATCAATGGCTATCATCAGTCTGTCAGCCCGTAAAGAAGGAAATGATGTGAGAAAGGCTGCATGCCATAATACCAATAAATTTTGCAGCAATATGACATTGTATTGCCTTTCATTCAGAAGTCAGTTCAAGTAACACAGCCCCACAAAAATCAATGGCTGGCGATGAAGCCACATGTGCTAAGTAAATGCTATTGACAAAACGATATGTTTACTCCATTAAGACAGCTGTATAAATGTGAATGATCAATGATGAGGTGAGTTCTTTGATATGCACTGGCTACACATCACATTACGTAAAGTCAGTTTTAAATTATGTCCAAATGAAAAAAAGGCAAATTTTTAATATGATTAACATATCTGATCTTGGCCATCTGTAGCATATGTGTATAGATTAATGAACTTTTTAACTGCCTGTTATTGAATTACATTGAAGTTAATCATGTTAATATGGTTCACAGTAATTAGTGTACCTTACTTTTTTCAAGAATCACATAATCTTAATATTAAATGGCTAATAGGGATAGTGCAGCCCACTGAGCAGCTGAGGATGTTAAGGCAGGCTCAGGAGTGCTGATGAACCTGATAATCTGATAATTGAGATAAGACAGAGAGAACAAGTCTTAAAGAGTCCTGATCAGGAGTCCTCAGCTGTTACAAATTTACTCAATGAGAGGATCTTTTACTTGCTCAGCAAGGGCAATGATACCATGGGTCACCAATTTAGCATCACTTATAAAATTAAAACACCCAACTGGGATGTCGCTCATGAAGAACAGACCTGAGACTTTCGGCAGAGCATGACTTAACGCTTCTGACCAGCACCTTAACAATTCTGGCCACAATGCCAGTAATACCATCCACTAGTATCACAGCGCATGCCTGTCCTTGTATGCTAGGATTCACTGGTTGGTATACATGTACGTATGTCTTATCGATTTCAGTGCTGTTCCAGCACCAAAAAGCAGTATCTATATCGGATCGGAGGCACTGCTCTATTATAGATAACCAATGGTATTGAACTATCGGTATGGTATCGGTGATATCGGCAACAAAATACCAGCATCGGTATTGGATCAGACGTGAAAAAATAATATCAGTGCATTCCTACAGCCTACAACCTCTTCTCATCGCTCTGCATCACACCGATATAGAAGGGACAAACTAGACGAAGAGCATTGCAATGATTTACGTGATTTATGATTACTGTCCATTGTGCCAGCAAAATACTACAGGTCTACAGGGAGTGCATACGTGTGCATCTCCACCAAAAGCAATGTAATGTTTCTGCTCATTGCAAGTTACACATGCTGCTGATGGCTGTTGAATAAGTAAATGAAAAGGCATGGCATCATGATGGCTTGGCACTTAAGCGGCATTTAGGCGATGTCTATATTGAATAGCTGCTATACTTTATGGCTTGAGGAAGGCAATGCTTCGAGGCATGGGAAGGGCCCATAAATATCCCTCCGCCTTCTGCTGCAGCCTTGCTACTTTCTCCACCTATGGTCTACTCAGAGCTGCCAGGCCATCTCTCTTGGTCCATTGGATTCCTAAACACTGCTAAATGGGCTAAATTGACCAGAGGGACTAAAATGAGCTCAGAGTTGGACTGCCCCGCTTGATCAATGCTCGTAGTTGGTTGATTGGGAGGTTGCAGTGGTCGCCGTTGGCCAACGTTGGCTCTTCATCACTTTTCACAAACCACTGTAGTCAGACTTGGTCTTGTTAGTCTTATCGCCATAGACAGATTGATATGTAGATGTATGATAAATACAGCCATCCAAGTCTGGATCTTTTCCAGGGTTGATAGATGAGATTGGGGGAGAGAAAGCAGTATAGACCTCAAAATCGTTCACATTTACTCCATGTGACGGTGAGAGATTCTCTCACCATAAACAATGGGTCAAAGGGCTGCCAATTTTAAACATCTCACCTGCATGACCTCCATCTGCAGGTGAAGGACTGAAGGTCCTCTGAAAATATTTTCGGATTCATCATGTGCTGGGATTGATCTCATGCAGATGTTCTGTACTGGTTACCGTTTGGTTGCAGGACGTTCCCGATGCACCAAAGAGTGACTTTCGGCATTTTCGGAAAGGTTGTACGAATAACTCGAGTGACTCGAGTCAAGAGGGTTTGTTTCTGAACACGCAAAACTTGACCCTCGTGTTTCCGGGAAGTGCCAACACCATATCTCGAGTGTAGTGTTTCCGGCTACTCCCTGATATGTGGGGAGTACTAGGATCTCGAGATTTGTACCATGTGACACAAACTGGTTCCTGCTCGAGTGATCCTCTCCTGTTTAAGGCTGTTCTGGTTACGGGAAACACGAGGATCGGGTCTGGAATGTTCCTAAACAAATCCTCATTACCCGTGTCACTGAGTTACTAGTGTAACCTTCCGAAAACAGCCCTAGTGATGTAGTGTATACAATAAGGCTCAGGATTAACTTTAGCTCAGGGGACCATGGTTTGAATCCTTCTCTTGGAGTTGTTACAGTGGTGCCCAACATATAGTGATCTAGTCTGGCTAGTTAAGAGAAAGCTGGGGTAGAAATAAGGAAGCTAGTAGCAAATTTTCATTCTAAGGAAGAGAGAGTGTTTCCAGTCGGTGGCAGAGTGTTTCCCTTGCAGCGATGAGTGACTCTTTGGGGTAGTGGATCAGGCTCCTTTCTTCTTTGCAGGGGACCCAAGTTTGAATCCCGCTCCTGCTCCTAGAGTTGTTTCTTAGGCATAGACCTTCAGCAGGGATGGCCACAGCTGAAACCACTCAGCTGCCATAAACTAACTGAGAATATATTTGAAAGAAATTATTAAAGTTATAATCTACATAGGATTTAGAAACATTTTATTGATGAGAAAGAGACAGCTGAAGTCATTGTTTGACACAAGATGAATTATTGTTCGGTCCGTAAATCTAAAAAATATGCCTTTAAGAATTTGGAGCCATTGTGTATGAAAGTGCAACAAAAATTAATTTGGTCTTAGATCTTCTGAAATATAAATTGAGGATAGCATATTTTAATCTGCCAGGTTGTCAAAAATTATTACGAAAAGAGAGTCTTATCAGGCATGTGATAAATTTTGTTAGAATAGACGACATTCAAACTTTTCCTTCTCTGCTATGTGTTAGCTATGGTATTTTCTATGCAATACAATGCTCTTGTTTTGGTGGGCAGGCTTGACTATATCTTGATTAATTTTGACGTATGTACAGACTGTCATGATAGTGTCATCTGTGTGAATTACTGCACACTGAATCTGATGTCGGATTGTACTGTATGGTGGGGAAGATGTTATTTCGTTTTGTGGATAAGACTCGGCTGTCTAGTACTTGGAACTTGGAAGAGGAGCCAGAATCTCCTAATTCAATCTTCTCATAGCTCTTAAAGAAGGCTCTGTGAATAATTCATTCAGCAGCCAAAGGTTTGAAGATGTCAGCCAGTCCCTGCTGGCCAGGCCATGTTTCTTCCCTCAGACTTCCTTGCCTCGATGTGTCCTGCCTGCCCTTCAAGGCTTTGTGTGCTCCTTAAAATGGAAAGAATGGAGAAAAAAGTCTAGAAAAATGAAATTAAAAGAAAGAAATGACATAACCTTGGACCGAGTTGGTCCTTTGATGAGAATATTACCATCACGACAGAATGGCAACGCCAGCTTTTATGCTGCGCTGCAGACTTTGCCACTCGACATGCTAAAAGTTTTACCAGAATTGATTAAATGTTGTCAAGGTGAAAGAGTAAAGGGAGTGGAAATTCTGACATGTTGTCTTCACCGTTTGATGTTGTAAAAATGGCGTGCAATTAGAGTAAATTATCACATGAGGCTGGCGTTCCTGAGTGAAGCTAGAGTGCATATTGGGGCATGCTCCCATGCACAGCAGCAATAGCTAGCAATGTACACCACCTTCTGCTCTTAATTTCTTAATGGCAAGACCGATGTTGAAAATTAAAAATCCTACTTTATTATCTTGGTGTAACAAGGAAGCAGTGTCCAAAATTTCAATTAATTCCATATGGCAGTTTGTCCACATTTGAGTCAATCAAAATCAGTTCACTG
This sequence comes from Platynereis dumerilii, assembly GCA_026936325.1. Classification (NCBI taxonomy): domain Eukaryota; kingdom Metazoa; phylum Annelida; class Polychaeta; order Phyllodocida; family Nereididae; genus Platynereis; species Platynereis dumerilii. The sequence goes on along the minus strand of JAPTHN010000001.1, from coordinate 183,696,501 downwards.
CATAATCCCAACTAATCCCCAAGCTGCAGTGGCGGATACAGGGGGGGGCCTAGGGGGCACGGGCCCCCCCTAGACCACTGAGATTAATAATAGTATCTTGAAGAAAATTTGCCGCGACGCGGGCCCGCGAATGCCGAGACACGCCCGGGCCCCCCGTAGATGACCCTGTCTGGATCCGCCACTGTAAGCTTCACTGCATAATCCCCATGTTTGCCTCGAAGATAATTAGTCTGCAGCAATGACCTCTTCTCCCGCCCGACTCCGTACAGAAACCTAATTTGGCTTTGAGAAGTCTCGTAAACCTCAAGTCTTACCCTTTATTGACCCATTGTGCTTTTATCTCTTGGCCTCTTGGCACAGGCCGCTGCCCTGCATACCATTTCTCACAAGAACTTGCAAGAAGCTCCAACTGAAAGGAATTTCATACTTACAAACTAGTCTCCTACATATGAGGTGTTAGCTGTTAGACCTATATATGCTACACAGCTACATGTATAGCCAATATTTTGTGTGGCGGTACTTTAATCGCACAATATTTCAAATTTTAAAATCCAAAACTCATCTCAGAAGTGATGTTCAAGTTAGATTGATGAGAAAAGCGGCTTGCTGATATACAGAACATGATCTGGATGCCAAGTTGCTGCCTGCTTGGATATCAAACATGTTCAAATGAGCTATGGTGAAGGTTGGTTTATAGTTATTGCTGGGTTACTGGATTGGTTTAATTATGATGTTTCTTGCGCTTCCAGGCATAAAAACTTTTTGTAGAGGCAGAAAAAAAAGCTGATTTGTTGAGTCAAAAGTTGAATGAAGTAGAAGTATTGTCTTTTCAGGCTTCCTATCTGCGTGCTCGGTGTTTGCAAATAAGTCGATCCTCTAGCTTTCCGACTTTATGTGCTGATGGCTTGGTTTGTCAGTCAGTCATTTGTTATTTTAGCTTTTGAAAGTAAAGAACTGATGATTGACTGAGCATGGTGGATGTTGATGGCTTTCTATGGTATCACTATGGTGTGATAGTATCACTATGGTACCAGGTGTGCTGCTGATACAATTTAGCTGGGCATCCAATGGAAATGAAGATTTAAAAATATTAAAGGAGAAACAATAGTTAACACTGAAAAATTGTATTAATAGATGCTATGCCTTTGGTGGCTTGGTGAATTGGATGCAAAAAGGCATGGCAATGCAGTGAATGGGGGCAATGGGATTACTTTGAACAGTAAATGGACACAGTGTCACACAACACATGCATAAAGACCTTTTGTACTTTGTTGTCCTATGCTGTTGCATGCATAGCCACTGTGTAATGGTGTTGTGTCACTTTATTGTCTACACTCCACAATGCATGGTCTGCAATGTGTGCGATGAAAAAGGGCATGGACCTAACAGTGCATAGACTGAACAGGGCATATACTAAACAGGGCATAGACAAGGCTTTCAATCGACTGCATCTCTCGGTCATGATAGCGAACACCGGCTTTTGAGTGATGTCATGGCTTATGGATCATTAGTGGTGCTGCTACGTTGTGAGGTTGACATTGGGGGATCAATCATGGCAATATTGCAGGCACTTCCATATAGCTGGATCCTGCTGTACTCCATGTATCATGGACCTCAGCGTTCCTCTACACACACCAATTGCCATGATTTCATGTATTACATTATGTTTTGCCACCCAATCTTTAATGTTGCTGCAGCTGCATTAGTGCGGTGCGGGTTATCATGTAATTTGCCCATCAGCTTAATTCCCTTGAAAGCTTTCTGCATCGATGCCATTTGACGGATGGTATCATATTTGAAACCTACCGATCTCCTGTGAAATGTTGCAGTCAGATTCAGCCTGCGTTTGCATTTACTGTGGTAGGCATCAGCGAAACAAATTAGATTGCTCTTTTTCAAGTGATAGATTGTGTGCTGAAATTTTAGATGAAGCGAAGTCAAGTCAATCTTCGGTGTAGTATGAGGATGAAGTTCTTGCTTCTGTAAAAGTATACTTGGTATATTGCATCTAAGACTTGAAATTTTTATGAGGCCGAGCAATTTTTATGAGGCAGAGCATAGCATAAATATCCTTCCCACTTGTTTGAAGCATTGTATTATTATAAGTTTTGGCCTTTGCAGCGGGTGCAGTATGTCCCTTGTCACAATATCGTATATCCTAGTATCCCATGTCTACCCTGGGAAATCAAGTTGAGCCATACTCGCCCATACAATCATTTTGGTGGTGGGCAATTGCTGCTCCAAGTGGCACAACCTGCGACCCTGGAGCATTTTATATTGTAGTGAATATATGACAAAGGGAACTGGGGATGAAGGGGCGGAAAGGTCAACGTTACCATCCTTATACATAGCATTATGGTATATATAGGCATAAGGTTTTTCTTTGCTTATGGCCAATGGGACATGGTTCCAACTCGGGCTACTGCCATCAATTTTACTCCCTCTGGTCAAATGAACTGCGCTTGCAACCTCGTTAATCTTATCTGCTAGACTGTGCTAGTTATCTATTATATTCATACTTAATTCATGAAATAAGCGACAAAGATAAATGCATTTTCCCTCATGGAACACCAACACAGGCCACTGAGGGTACAGGCATTAAACAACTGGTCCTCCGGTCCTCATCCCTTGACAGCGCTTAGCTTCTTAGGCAGGCGATCAAGCCAGTTTGCATTATTGGCAGGCAAATGCATTGACATGTACATGACCAGCAGAACTCCTCTAGAACTTTAATGTTTACTAGCTGTCAGTTATGTGGTCATGATGATACTTTGTTTGAATGATGCTGTGAACAGGTGAAGCAAAACAGGGACTTATATTAGGTCTGAGTGTCACTGAGTCGCTGTACCAGTGTGGAAGAAACTAAGTGCTACTGTATCAGTGTGGAAGAAACAAGGTGCCATTGTAACAGTGTGGAAGAAACTAGGTGCCATTGTAACAGTGTGGAAGAAACTAAGTGCTACTGTATCAGTGTGGAAGAAACAAGGTGCCATTGTAACAGTGCGGAAGAAACTAAGTACCACTGTAGCGGTGTGGAAGAAACTAAGTACCACTGTAACAGTGTGGCAGAAACTTAGTACCACTGTATCTGTTTGGAAGAAACTAAGTGCCACTCACTGTATCAGTTTGTAAGAAAGTAAAATATTTTGATAAATGCAGATTTATTTTCCAATAATCAATCTCCCCGATGACAACTTCATTGACAGGGATGTAACATGTGTCATTGATGGATTATTGACAAATTGTCTTTTCTAGGTTTCATGCTGATTGATTTCTAGAAAAAATAAACACAATTTGGATCAATGATTTTTCCGATCATTTACTGCTTTGTAAATCAATCAACTAATCTTACATTTTAAAACTTGATATATTCAAACATAAAAAATGTGATATTGATGTTATTGTTATTCTTTGCATTCCAGGTGTTCCGCAGTGAAGTTTCCAGAGAACCTGCCAACAGCCAGTGTGATCATCATCTTCCATAATGAGGCCTGGTCTCCCTTGCTCCGAACTGTCCACAGTGTTATAAATAGATCTCCACCTAACATGCTACATGAAGTCATAATGCTGGACGATTTCAGTGATCGAGGTTCGTCAAAGAAACTTTTGATAGATGGACCTTGCTTGCATTATCTTAGAATTTAGCCTGAGTTTGTTCAGATACAGTGTAGAAGAACAAGCAGTGTTTGTCAGATTAAATCAGTATTAAATTAAACTCCTAAGTGGTATGATGATAAAATAATTTTTCCCTTAGCCTAATGATGATAAATGTTTTGAAGTCAAGAGTAATACTTGCGTCACAGTTGGTGTCTTGGTAGTAGGTGCTACAATCAGTTTTGAGGAAAAAAAAAGTATATATATATACATACTTAAAGAGTTCTCACTTTTTTTGCAGCGGGACTTGGTAAAGAATTAGAAAAATATGTAGCAGAGACGTGGCCAGATGGAGTGGTGAAGATAGTCCGCACTAAAAAGAGATGCGGATTAATCCGAGCTCGTTTAGAGGGTGCTGAGGCAGCAACTGGTGATGTTCTCATTTTCTTAGATTCTCACTGTGAAGCTAATGTCGGCTGGTAAGTTGATGGTTATATGCTTTGACCCACTTGGCTTTCTCTATAGTAAGACTATAGATATTCTTGTAGTGCAGAGTATCTCTTTGGCATCCCATGACTGCAAATGATTAATTAGATTGTTGTATACAGCCATGGTTACTGAGGTGATAAATCATTGAATGTTGTTTGTAAGTGGATGATTTAAAATAACAAAAAACAAGGTGCCGTGCAATGAATAATTGAATAGTTGTAATTGCCACCTATTCCTGTAAAAAATAATATATGAATATCCTAGGCAATTTAGATGTTTAATATATATATTTCACTCTTAATGTTTTTACAAGGCGCTTGCATACATTTATTTTGCTAATTCTGATGATTTCAACCCAGCAGTGTGCTATGTATTAATTGTATTTGTTTGACCTGAGCTATCAAGCCTGCCGGGGCCTGAGTGCAGTCTCTTACCTTATAATGCGATGCTGTGGATTTTCACCAGTCTTGCAATAGGATTCTGTGTCATCACCTTTGTTCACTAAAAATAACTTCAAAGACATATTCTTAATTAATCATTTAAGCTTCACTCCTGCTATATTTAGTAGTAATGTCGTGAAGTGTATTTAATGTTCTGTAGATAGTTTAATTTGTCACAACATTTTCTTTTAAATAATCTTCTGTAATCAGTAAAGATCATTCAAAAAATGTAACCATAAGGATAAAAAAAATTTGATTTGGAAAAAGAAGGTTTGAAATTGTCAATTATATCTAACACTAATTGTTTGAAAGATAACAATTTTTCAATTTCATAAAGTTTTATTTTGATGCACAGAAAAAGCCTTGAATGATATTGCAGGTTGGAACCCATGCTGACTCGGATAGCTGAGTCCAGATCTGCTGTTCTCTGTCCAGAAATTGACATCATTGACGCCAGGCAGCTTTCTTATCATGGTGTGGGCGGGGCTTCCGTGGGGGGTTTCTGGTGGAGTCTGCACTTCTCTTGGCGCCCTATGCCAAAGCGGGAACAAGAACGACGCTCGTCCAACATTGATCCTATTAGGTAGAGCCCTGAACTATGCACCATGGACTCTTGGAGTGCTCTTACGATTATTAACTAACTCCTTAATCAACTCTTTATTGCTTGAGCCTTGCATGTGTGGTGCCTGCCTGTTGTTGTAACCCTCCTTTAGTACTATTAACTTTCCTTTTGCTTTTGGTTGGCTTGTTGGTTGGCTTTGATAGCTCAAGAAACGTCATCCGTATGTCCCCCTGTGTCCCTGCTGCACTTCTCTGCGCACTTCTCACACTCACACTCTGGATGATTTTAGCAATATGTTGAACATGCTGCATTTGGCTGCTGCAGGCTAGAACCTCTGACGGCTCGCATTGGAGAGAGTCGGTCTGCGGTGCTGTGTCCCATGATCGATGCCATAGACGACCACTCCCTTGCGTACTCCCTTAACGGAGGGGTGGCTGTCGGGGGGTTCTCGTGGAGTCTCCACTTCACCTGGCGTGAGGTGCCTGACCACGAAAAGAGGCGCAGAAATTCCTCTGCTGATCCACTGAGGTAAAAGCCTTCTCCGTTTTAATTCCTAGCTGCTTTGCATGATTCAAGCATGACTGTGTTTTCACATGACGCACACAATAATTTTAATTATTAACAATCTAACATTCATTAGCTTTTACATGTAGAGCTCTATAGCCTTGCAGATACAGTATATTATTAAAGAGTAATTCTTGCAGGTTGAATCAGATTGATGTCAGTCTACAGGAATTAGCCTCTTGCTCCGTATTTATGATTTTAAAGTAGCGTTTAATGATTGTGCTGTTTGGTAGTACTTAACATGCTTTTATATCCTTAGCCAGTTTACTAACATCAATAACCACAATGTGTTGTGACTTAAAATTGAAAACTAAAGAATGGATTATTGAGGTATGGGTAGCATCCAGTGCTGTGATTGAATTAGGTTTTGGAAGACTTTGACAAAATTTCAACCTCTGTCCATCCATGCTTGGTCCTGTAGTTATTTCAATTCCTTAGGAATTAACCTTAACTTAACCTGCAGATACAGGCCAATCAATGATGAAAGAGTGTTGATAACAAATTAACTCCCACTAATTGCTAATTTTACACAAATGTCGAAGCACATAAAGTTTTTATACCTAAGTAATATGTGGCCAAGTGCAGCTGTTTTTGATCATTTAAGCCTTAAACAGGTGTGCATGAATTAACTCACTTCAAGTAAAAATTTCACGAATGTTAATTTAAAGTAGTAGTTAATGGCTAGAAAATAAGAAAACCATAAGCAATCAATATTGCCACTGAGCACTTTATCACATGTTGAAAGATTAACAGGTTTTTGTGATCAATATCATTTTAAAAATGTAATACAGTACATCTACCGCAGTTCAACAAATATTTTGAATAGGGCGTGTCAAGGTGATTAGATCGAAACATGAATATTGCAATGGAGAGAAGTCATAGTGTCTGATGTCTGCTTCTAAATGATTGACTAAGTTTATTTAACACTACAGCAAATTATAAAAAGTTGCCATTAGTTTTTAACAGATTTTTTGGATGAGGGATGAAGTTGATAGGTGTCCTAAAATGTGTTCGCCTAGATGGAATTTTTTAGGCAGAAGCAGCTGATGGCTGGCTTATATAAAATGCTCATAAGCATTCTGGCAAATAAAAATATCTTTATGTAATGGCTAAATTATACATGCAATTATAGATTTTCTCCTTTGGCTATTGACCAATTGTGACTTGTAAGTTGGCTCTACTTTGGATGCCTAATGGGTCTTGGCAAATGACTACACTTATTGGTTTCTTCTAAGACATAAAGAGCTACATCGAATAACACCTTTCATTGCCACTGTATTTGGGCTTTGAAATGGCAGAAAAAAAGAAGTCATAAATAGAAAATCACCTTGAATGTCACCTTGAAAATCACTATCACCTTTTACATCTTCTGATGCTCTGAATCTAAATCTTGCTTCAAATGATTTCAATGTTCTTTCAGTGTTGTATACTTACGAGTTAAGAACTGCAGTCTTAATGGTATTTTACTGCACTTTCCTGTACTATTCCTACTTATTGCGGAATTGCTCAAATCTCTCTGTACAAGTCTGTATACTTTCTTTATAATAAGTGGTGGTATGTAGAATAAGGGATGGATTTGTATATTTTGTATAAAAGTTACCAGTTAAATTACTCTTGCACTTGTTCTTATATGCTTGGTTTAGTTGGTTATGAAATTAGCACTTTGGGAAACAGTACTTTATACCTCTGGGTTCATATTCCGACTAATGTAGCATGCAACTAGGCATTAGTTTGATCTTGAAGCACTATTTCTCTCTCTACTTTGCCTAAAATTTAACTATTAAAACAAATAATTAACTTTTTGAATTACATATTTTCATATTCCCTCTTTGATATAATAGATACTTGTTTTGATGGTTCCTTTGCATATTGCTTTAGATCGCCAACAATGGCTGGAGGGTTGTTTGCTGTAAATCGAGAGTATTTCTTTGAAATTGGTGCCTATGACCCCGGTATGGATATCTGGGGTGGAGAAAACTTGGAAATCTCATTTAGGGTAAATGTTTCATTTGTTGCTTGCTTTAAGATAATCCTGATATTCTGAGCAGAGCTCTGAGTTGCTTTACTTTGTTATTTAATTGATTTTCCGCAGAATTACTGCTCTTGTTCTTCATTATAAATGCCCTCACAAATATAATTATGCCCTCACAAATATAATTATGCCTTCACTGTTATATGGCTGAATAAAATCTTCTTTAAGACTTTAACATTATGTAATTGAAGCAAATATAATTATGTATGTTTCTCTTCAGACGTGGATGTGTGGTGGTACGTTAGAATTCATCCCATGTTCCAGGGTGGGTCATATATTTAGAGCCAGTCATCCGTATACTTTTCCAGGTAAGGTTCAGCCTCAAATGATTTGAAAAATTCCATATAAATTTAAAAATATGGGAGAATATGCTTGTGCATTTATTTTGTCCTGCCAAGTTGCCTAGGGGTTATTTCTATTAAGGTGTCCTGTCACCTGAGTGTTCTCTTGGGGGAATTAGTATTGTATTATCCATACTTCTTGATACTTAGCATTGCATATTCCTGTTTCTGCATTTCAGGTAATAAAGACACACATGGTCTTAACTCCAAACGCCTTGCAGATACTTGGATGGATGAATATAAGAGGTTGTTTTACATGCATCGGAGAGATTTAGTGGTAAGCATATTTAATTTGTGAGGTCATATCGTATATATATGCGTATGTCTTTTTATCAGCAGAAGTCCGTAAATGAGTCATACCAGTGAGGTCACAAGTTGACCACTCTTTTCAATGTAAAATGTATATGGGACTTGTTGTGACATGAATGATATCTGCAAACAGACAAATGTGTAATTACTGGTGCAGATCACAGTTGAATGATCTAGTCATAAGTACCTGGTATTGAAATACAATGAAGTAGCCTGTAAAATTATTATTTGTAATTACCCAGACCAAAGAGAGGCACATTTGAGGCATAGAAATTTTTCAGAGGTACATTTGAGGCATGTTTGAGGCATACTTGAGGCACATTTGAGGCATAGTCTACCAAGTGCAGTGTGCCTCAAATGTGCCTCTAATGTTAATGATGTGCATCATCTATGCCTCCCTGCATAATGATTATGCCTCAAACATGCCTCCCTGACTTACCAAGAAAAGCATTACCTGCATCTATGCCTCAAATGTGCCTCAAACTGGACTCTGTTTTTCTGCCCTGTGCCTCAAATGTGCCTCTCCAACATAGCCAAATTTTTGTGTGGCCTGAATTCCCCCTTACGCCTCAAACATGCCTCTCCTATAGATTATACTAGGGTGTCTCCTTGTGGTGACCTAAATTTGCATTGAAAAGGGAAACCCCAACTAGGGAGCATGGTGCCAATGTTGTAAGTCACATTTTTACTTATACTTCGCTGTACATGTCATACTTATAAATATGCAAGTTGTAGTTTTTATTGTAAAGGTGTTCTGTACAATTAGTTCAATTTATTTGGTTGTGTAGCTGATGTAACTCTTCGAATTTTGTGTTTTGCTCAACAGACTATATTATCACTCACATGACAACATGCTTTTTTGTTAGAAGTCAAATAACAATTTCCTTAAATTGACAAATAATCTGGAATGCATGTCAGATTGAATGTGCCACCCATTTGGCATTTACATCAAGCTCATTAAGTTTATCTAGTAGTTCTGCTTTTGTACCAAGTCTTTCCTTTGTTTGAGATAGAAGCACTATTTGAAAATTCAAATATTTGGCTCACTTCCTTAACTGTCAATGTGCCTCATTCATGCCTCAGATATGCCTCTTCTGTACCTCCATGCGGAGGTACAGAAGAGGCACTATCAAAATATTTGGTACGCCTCAAATACGCCTCATTTATGCCTCAAATGTACCTCCACTTACATGATGAGCCTACGCCTCAAATACGCCTCAGTTATACCTCAAACGTACCTCATATGTGACTCAAATATGCCTCTTCATTTCCATATGAGGCACATTTGAGGCACATTTGAGGCACATCATTAACATATCTAGAGGTATATTTGAGGCATTATTAAAATTTTTGGAACGCCTCAAATACGCCTCCTATATGCCTCAAATGTACCTCGAAAATGCCTCATATATGCCTCTTGCATATTTAATGAGGAGTTTGATATGCCTCCTTTACGCTTCCTGTGATCTCAGCTTATGCCTCTACCTACTCCATGGTATGCCTCAAATATGCTTATTCAGTGCCTCAAATGTGCCTCTCTTTGGCCTGGGTAGAAAGAAATATTCTAGGACTTCTGCTAAAATGTTGGAAGTTGCATATTTCCCCTAATTAGTATCTTTGTAATTTTCTAGCAAATGACTTGTTTGACTTTCCATATTTTTTCAGATTAAGTAAAGAGTCAGCATTTAATTCCAAGAATGATTTTGTTGGGATATTTCAATTAATTGATTACTTTAACATTTCAGAGTCGAGATGCTGGTGATATTACTGAAAGAGTTGAACTCAGGAAACGCTTGGGATGCAAAAGCTTCAAGTGGTTTCTGGAAAATGTCTATCCTGAGAAATTCATTCCTGATGAGAATGTTCATGCATACGGCATGGTAAGGCAAAGGAATTTGTACTACCGTAGAATTAACAGCTATTTAATACTGTCGAAACTTAACAATTGTGTAAAAAACAACCAAAGGAGATGTTTTGAACATTAAACAAATTTCTTGGAAATTTAGGTAGATTTCCATTCGCAGAGTATCTACTTCCAGTATATTGCACGATTGACCATAATTGCCTACTCATTGATATAGCCTAATTCCAACAGATTTTGCTTGACGATTTCTAAAATTGCCTGACTGTAACATCTTTACTATCATTTTCAGGTTCGTAATCCGTCCACAAACTTGTGCCTTGATACTTTGGGTAAAGATGAGAAAACTTTCTTCGACATAGGAGTGTTTTATTGCCAGGGTGGTGCCAGTGCCAATGAGGTATGTAGCTGTAACTTTACTGTAACCATAACCCTTTAAGTTTTACTTAGTATTGATTTCGACATTTTATTCTCCCTGAAAAGTGTCTGGCTATCCATGTTGATTTTCATTAATCACAATGCTATCTGAATGCATATTTACAGCCAATAATATGTATTACTTATTTTTACCACTGTAAATTGTTGTCATGTGTTGAAGTTGCCGTGGTCACCTTTGATTTTCAGTGGTCAACACAAGATGGAATCTTTCTATAAATTACAATTGTTTTATTTTTTTCTCGCAGGTATTTAGTTTAAGTAAAGTGCAGGAACTGCGCAGGGAGGAGGGTTGTATGGATTATCGAGGGGGAGAGGGTAACAAAGTGCAGCTGATGAATTGCCATGGTTACAAAGGAAACCAAGAGTGGCTTCACGATAAGGTCAGTGCGGTGAACAAAGTAATTAAGGGAGACAAGCTCCTTGATTTAGGCATAGATTAAGCAAAATGAGCTTCATGACTAAGGTATAGGAGAAATTAACATGAGTGTCCGTTTTCCGCAAATTATAATCACAGAATGCCATTAAATGATCTCATTATCCATTAGATATCTAATTTGTTGTCAGGAGAAATTGAGATTTTATTATTTGGATTTTTCCGCTCATCTGTATCTTATAATCAATTGCTGTGAGGGATGTAAAGTTGTTTCTGCCAGAATTCATAGTGCAACCCAGCATCCCATGATCACTGTCGTGCAGAACTGCCTGTGATGTCACAGATATATGCCAAGTCATCAACGTTCTTCTGATAATTCAATGTTTCTTTGCTTTGTTCTATTAATTCTCTCATTCTATACTTGCAGAGTGTTAAAACAATCATACACAAAGCCACAGGCAAGTGTCTGGACGTGGAGGGGGTGCAGAGCGGGGGATCCGTGGTGGTTCGCACATGTAATGGCAGCGATAAGCAGAAGTGGGAATTTGAAACCTACTTATAATGTTAACAATTACTGTTGTTTGTTACTGATCTTAAATTATTTCTGTGATGCACGAATACTTTCGTTTTGGATTGTATGTATGGTACATATACGGTTGTGTTCATTATCTCCTGAGATTAGTGAGAGATTCTTGAAAATCTACTTTAAATGATAATCTTGGGAGTGAAAGGAGGATGCTACTTACGCAAATTGTTTGTTACAACGAATTTCTTGTCATGACAGCTGGTTTTATCAATATTGTATGAATCAAATTGGTTTTATATGATTTCATCTATAGCAATGGTGTTTCAGAAGCCATTACATTTGGTTTCTGCTTATACGTTCTTCCTATACGTTTTGTATAATTGTTGCAACGTTTTGATGCAGAATCGGTAGTTTAAGGAAGTTACTAGCACGTTACATTTTAAATTTGTTACAAATATGGTGAACTGTTCTTCCAAAAAGTGGGATTAATTATTCAGGTGGGCCCGTTACACTGTAGTGGCAATGGTATACCTGTACTATTTAGTTTGAGGATGCATGAGTTATATTATTTGAATGGTTGAGATTGCAAATTGTTGCAGGTGTTGAAAGATTGTTTAATTTTAATGGCATGCCAAAATGGTGTATAGAAAGTTCCATGTATTGATCTAGTGAAGTCAATGGTGAACTGTGCCTAGGTGTTTTTACGAGTGCTTAATATGAATTTGCAGTAGTAATATATGATTGGATGAATGTCTAAAAGTTAAGCAAAGGTATGAATGCTATTATTATATGACTTACTTGAATTTTGTACTCATTTATGTTATTTTAAGTTTAAATTTGTAAATGAATCGATACGCAATGTTAAAAACTTCTTCCCCAAAAATGTGATGCATGTTATAACAATTAAGTAGAAAGAACATTCCTGCCAATATTATATTCATCCGGTTGTAGGCGTCAATGTAGATCTGTTCGTTAAACACAAATATCTACTTAGCATTTGAGGTGATATAATGACATTGGCCGATATAAAGTTTCTAGATGATCCCCAGGTTGTTAGATTACTCATTGTACATGTCGCTAAGCAATAATAATGTTAATATTCTTGTTGATAAGTGCAATATTCATTATCGTCATGGTTTTTAACATGGCGAAACTTTTGTTAATGTTACTACGAACCCGGATTGATATTTTGGATACCAAAATTAGACGTTAAAGTTGGTTGGTTAGTGCTTAAATGACTAGTTGTTGACGTAGTGGAGAATAACAGTTAAGTAGGTATTGGCTAGTGCCAGTTACTGGCTGAAGGAGGGTCAAATTAAAAGAATTTGTACTTGAATACTGCATGGCCTCACATGCATGTTAATGATGAAGTAAGCGTAAGGTGTAAATATATGCATGACTTATTAAACTTGACTTGCCAGGAGTTAAGGCTATTTCATCATATATCTAGATTGGAATATTTTATATGATTTTATCGTATAGATAAGAATTCCAGATTGCTATACAATTTTGTCATTCATGGAGGGAAGTGAAAAATCTCAAAAGGTTTGCATGGGTAACTCATGATATCGAAGTCTATGCAAAGATGTCATTTTTATGCTCAAATTCTGAAAACTTTATAAGTCTTAAGATTCCCGTAAACCTGAGTGCATCTATTGCTCACCTAAAAAGGTCACAAATTATATGGTTTGTCACACTTTCAAAAACATTTGATTTATCAATTTTGGATATATATTTTATGTTAATATATCATATATATAGAATATTTAAGACCTCCAGTCACTTTTGACTCCATAAATTGCATTGTAAAATTGTACAAGAATTATACAAATATCTGTGATGTAACGAGACTTCACACTAATCTTTGCTCATACTTTTTCTTTTCATCATACATCATTATAACACATGGTAAGCAATATATTATAATTTTGTGTGTTAAGAAATTCACAGTATGTACCAAAAATTTTAATTATTGTACTAAAATAACATATTCTTTTCATACAACTTTGACATTGTTCTTTCTATTTGTTCACTGTAAATATTGTGAGATAAGTGATATCACCATTTCACATTAATAAAAGTTTCAAAACATAAACTCAATATATTTGTTCAATTTATAATTCTTTATTATGAATTACAAATCCTGTGGTTACATACATACGCTATCAATATACTACCTCTGTAGTGACATGGTAGGACAAAATATGGACAAAAATATATTTGGAAATTTACAAAGATATGTACACCTTGTTATCACAGTTCTACATAATGTATTTCCTTGCTCAAAACGGGAAATTTTTCTTTGCTTTGTTAGAGGTCTTCTTGTTAGAGGACTGGCCCATCCACGAAGGTAACTTGCGTTTAGTCCCACTTCCAATTCCCTGGGAAGACTGGGGCGGTGCACTGTGTGACTGAAAACAAGACAATTAGACCTATAAGTTGGAAGTTTTGGTTTTGGCAGCTGGTCTGGCTGCTCTTGGCCATCTCTCCAGTCTGATGATGTAGCACCAGATAGGCTCATTTTGGATAAGACTAAACTATCGATTCCACCTTTTTAAAAGGCTGTGTTTCTTGCATATAATGAGACAGCTAGTTAGGCTAAAAGTATTATGAGACTGCTGATCAATGTTTTGCATGTAACTCCTTGAGAACTGACAGGAACTTCAGGTTTCGCATGGAACTCTTGAGACAGGTTTGCATGGACTGAGTCATTCTATTAAATATTTATGTTGATGGTGAATTCTGCAATTCCATCTTAAAACATTATCTGCATCATGACAGAAGTACAGTAACATTATCTTACTTTGGCAAGAGGCGTCTTTGCTTCTTTTCTGATGGTTTCATCAGCACCAGCATCATCCAGTCTGTTATCCGTCATTCCAAATCTGTGCTGCAGCATTGCCAGAACAACCTTGATGTGGTTGAATTCAATGTAGTCTGGAAGCTGATCTTTGATTGGCGTAAGTCTGCTAATATCTGGAATATACACGAGTTATACAATTTAATGTCAATGACATAAAACAGACATGCAAGTCCAGGCACAGCTTTAGAAAAGACCTCTGTTTAGGGTATGGGCATTGGGCAATGTCAATTATAACTATTGATTGATAGCCAGATTTAGCAAGACAACCTATCCAGCTATACTAAGAATGTTCTGCCTTTAAATTTGTCACCAAAGTGTAATTGATTGTGGTACATGTACCCAGAGAATCTACTCTGCTGAAGTGGGTACATGTAGTCCTGATAAAGGCTATAACACGTTTAAAGGAAGGATAATTAGTCCAAACTCCTTTATAAACTAGGCCTACCTGAATTTATTGGAGGCTTTCTAATTGCATCTGTGACTTGCTGAATGATGGCATCTGTCACACCCAGCCGATCTATGTCCACTGGTAATCCCTTCTTTATGGCTTCGCAGAGATGGCCACAGATTGTCACCGTTTTCAGGCCTCTGTTGGTTGCCACAGTTTCCTGCAAATAATTACAACATAAGCATCAGAAACGAGGCTCTATATGCGGGATCTGTCTCTCCTCGGCTGTGTGGCGAGTTCCTCGTTAGTAAGCATCACGACAACTGTGGAATTCAACTATTCATTACGACATCCAGTTCTGATGACACTTGATAGGTCATCGAGGAAGGGTATAAACAGAGCACTTCAGAGCAGCAGAACTTACAATCTAGACAAGCTGACCGGTCGACACAACTCAACGGTTGAGTCTTGCCTTAAAAATTAATATCCACTTTTGAAAGCCCTTGCCTTTAATGGTACCTTGCGTTAGAACTAAAACATTCAAGATTGAGGTGCACTTTTATTGATTTACTAAATTGCCACAAATTGTCACCGTTTTCAGGCCTCTGTTGGTTGCCAGAGTTTCCTGCAAATAATTACAACATAAGCATCAGAAACCAGGCTCTATATGCGGGATCTGTCTCTCCTCGGCTGTGTGGCGAGTTCCCCGTTAGTAAGAATTCGCTCAGTTTAAGTTTCATTTGCGAAAAGTCTCAGAGCATCAGATTAATAGTGCGCTGCATATTGCTGACTTTCATTAAATTTCAAAGATGAATTAGTCTGTATTGCCATCATGCCTTTCATAGATATAGGTGGGGTGGGGTGTAAACTACTAACTCACTCATTTCATGGATGTAGAATACCATGCTCTTGCTAAAATTTCATTCTGAAGTTTGCCAGCAGCTAACTGATTATTTCGCCTCCTAGTTACAGTTGGAGGTAATGACCAAGTAAGTTGAAGTGACTTCAGCAAAACTGTATGGTCCTTGGGCACAAAGTAACTCACCAAAGACTTGGCTTCTCTCTCAAAGAGGTGGTATGTCAATCCTACAGTTTCTGACAGGTTATTCAAGGCAGCCTCTTCTCTGCTTGACATCTGAAATTCAACAGTGAAAGAGATTTAAATATCTCACATAATGACACATGCTCTGAGTAATTGTATCATAAAAGAAATCTAATTTCTACAGATCTGTGTAATTCCCTCTGGTCTTAATTTACCTTTGGTGCAACTCTAACGTCTTGTTCAAAGTGATCAGTTTTCCAGTTTCTCTCTGCACAGAATTGTTTGATCAGGTCCAACAATTTGGCTCCATACTTCTGTGCTTTGGCTACAGCTATTTCCTCAATCTTCAGCATGTTATCCAGTGTAGTCGGCCTGAAAATAATAAATTAGGGTAACTTACTAAATCTGTTATCACAGATGTTTTATTGGCAATTGGTTTGTCTAGACTCTAGACTACTATGGCTACATGTAGTACATGAGCAAAATGGTTTACCTTTGTCATATAAATAAAAGCAAGAGCATTTGATATATATTTTTGTCACAAACTAAACAGTTGAATTTATGCAGCATAAATGCTACAGAGTACCCTGACATCACAACACAAAAATAAGCAGTGCACGCAATTCAAAGTTTTTTTTGCACCTGTATTTCGCAAGATCCAAGAGAGATTTGTTGCTGAACAGTACAAAGGATGGCAATCCAGTTTCTTGACTCAGTTCATTCCTCGTAGTGATCATCTTGGCATAGAGGTCTCTCTGAAATGGAAACAAAACCAGTTACACACACAAAGTGTCATACCTAAACAAGTCTGACCACTTACTGCAGAGTTTGACATATGAATCAAGTGAATTGGAGTTTTATAGCAGTGTTCTACGATCTTTTGATCAAATTAATATATTTATTTGATGAAAAAATGTTAGAAACATTCATAATTGAAGCTACGACTAGAAGCCACTTCCTATCTGGACCAAGCCATCCAAGTAATTATCGCAGAAAAATTCACCTGGTTCTTCATCTCAGTTGGATCGACTGGGGCTGCCACTGGCTGAGATTTCTTAAATGTGTCTTTGGTTGAGGTCCAAGTGTTTTGAGGAACAATTGGCAAGATTCTGAAACAATGGAACAACAGTTTCAAAAGAAGAGCAAAGTAAGTTAATGGAGAACTATTCTCTTTACAGAGATTACCAGAACTGGTTTGGTTTCTATGAAATCTTGCAACAGAGATAGTCTGCGGCAGGGCTAACACACACTTTTAGCCATAAGGAGGTGCACAATCTAAAATACTCCATTTGTCCTACACAGACACTTTCTGGAATCTCTGACCTCACATGCGCAGTAATCTGTTATTCATACAAACAAAAACCGCATACCTTGGTGCAGCAATACCAGGTGCAGGAGACTTTGGATTTGCGGAAGGCACAAGACTTGGAGCAGGGCGGGGAACGACAATGTCCAGTTGTTGTAGCTCCTTATTTGGCATCATCATCAGTTCTGGATCTCTCCGCTGACTCTGCAACCACTTGTTTCCTTGAGCAGTCAACTCAACGGTCGAACCAAATCCACCTTGTATTCGGACTTCCTTCAGGTAACCCATGTTCATAATCTGGCGAGCTGCAACAGTAACATTTCATGATGCAAGAGTGCAGACTCTCTTTGCTTGTATACATTTACTGATCAGTATTTTGGTACACCAGAGAGACAAAATGGCAATTATTTTACACTCGCAATGCATTTATGAAAGCTACGAATACAACATTCATGAAATTTCAGAATGCTCACCAAAGATTTTCCACCATTTCTCTGACCGATACCTGGAAAACAATATAGAGAATTTAAATTTTACCATGCCTCTGAAATACCAGTCAATGGTAGTCATGGCACATGATTGATCACCCTTGAAGTCACTCACTTTCCTTGGCCGAAAGCTGCATGGGACTGGCAGTGGGCAGGTAGCTTCTGGCTCTGTGATCCTCTCAGGAACAAAATGGGGGTTCCCAAACCAAATCTCTCTCCTGTGGTCTATGGGCAACCAAAAAAGATATCACTAAGCATCACAACAACTGTGGAATTCAACTATTCATTACGACATCCAGTTCTGATGACACTTAATAGGTCATCATCAAGGAAGGGTATAAACAGAGCACTTCAGAGGAGCAGAACTTATGATCTAGACAAGCTGACACAACTCAACGGTTTAGTCTTGCCTAAAAATTTACAACCACTTTTAAAAGCCCTTGCCTTTAATGGTACCTTGCGTTAGAACTAAAACATTCAAGATTGAAGTGAACTTTTTATTGATTTACTTAATTACCTTCACAGCCTTGAGTAGGTCCATCGCCTCTCTGCCAAGGTTCTGCTTGGCATCAGAAATGTGACGAGCAGGAAGACCTTGCAGCTGAGCTTGTCTTGCAGCCATCCTTGATGGAAAACAAAAGAGTTATCTCAACTTATTTGTTATCTCCATAAAAAATTTACATACATTGAGAGAGAGAGTATCTAAATAAAGCATCTTTAATTTTTGAACTGAAAATTCTGCCCATAAAAATAAAACAATTTTCATATAATTTGCTTTATACAAAAATAAAACTTAAACATTAATGTTGTAATGCAAGGCATTTATATTTGAACTCAGTACTTACTTCTCTGTACAGTTATCACAGCACCAGGACGTCCCTCCTACATCTTTGACGGACTTATTTTCAAAATGGGACAAGATGGCCCTTGGAAAAAATTAGGTGGAAGTCATGATTCACAAATCAATCAATTTAATGAAATAATCAATGAAATATATGATGGCATAATTATGCTGCCTTGCGCCAGTGTTCACAAACAATGCCATATAAGATTTCAAGCCACAAATTTGCCAAATATAGTCAATTTCAATTTAATTCTCGATCATCAAAAGCATTAATAATACCTTCTTCGACAAGTAACTGACGTCAAGTACTCCTCCATTTTCTTCAACATTAAAGTTTTGTGTTGGAGGAACTTCTGATTGGAGATGTCCTTCAAAAAGAACCTGAAATTTTATTTTAAAATCAGTGACTCAGAAGAAAATGGAAATTCTTAATAATGAAAATGGTTGTAAATTTCTCTTTACCATGTACGCTGTACAGTGAAATCACTGAAATGTTGATCATCTTGTAAAATATTAACTAGATCTTCACTTTTGAAAAGACAAACCTGTTAGTGTTGAAGTCCCCTGAGCTGTAGAAGACATGACATGTACTTCTTTGGCCATCCCTGCCTCCACGGCCTATTTCTTGATAGTAGGACTCAATATCTTTCGGGGCTGTAATGAACAAAATTTTTGTTACAGCAGAGTATCAGCATTTGTATCAATGAAATTGAGTTAAATGACGCCTTCAGAGAGATATGCTTCATTTCCCTTTTAAAGGAGTTTCATCATGGGGTTAAGTAATGATCTCCCCGTTCTGATGGAAAGGAATCACATTTAAGAACAGGAATCTTCCAGCATGTATTTGCACCTCACGTCCTGGCACATTTACTTACCACCATAGTGAATGACCAGCCTCACATCTGGCTTGTCAATTCCCATCCCAAAAGCAACTGTAGCCACCACAACTCGAATTTCATCATCAACAAACTTCTTGTGGACACTCTTCCTTTGATGGAACGGCAAACCAGCATGGTAGAGTTCACAAGCATGTCCCATGTCTGTGAAGAGAAAACAAAATTAATCAGAGAGCTGTCATAAAGCAGAGAGATCATAATGTCATTTAAACAAGGTACTGCAAGCTAGAGAAGTTCTCAAAGGTAATAAAGTGAGTGAGTGAGTTTGTGTTTTACGCCCCATCAGCACCGGTGTGGGCTATTTAGAGGCAACAAAGGTAATAGAGCGATAAATCAAGTTGGAATGATGATAAATGAAACAAACTGCAGCAGACCCTTACTTTGCACCACACTATTAACCTCTTCCGCACTCTTCCTTGTCGGGCAGTAGATGATGATGGCACCTTCACTCACAGCACTGATCTTCGCATTCAAGTCTCTTATACTGTTCCCACTTTTCAAGCTGACAGACAGGTACAGGTTTGGTCTGAAACATGATCGAAAGAATCATTCACCTTGTCCTAATCTACCCATCTTGAGCTCTTAGCAGACAACAACAGTTACTGCCAAGCTACGAAGTTTAGAAGCTGCAAGAGCGAATTAAGCTTTCGTTTTACCTGTCGAAACTGGAACATGTGACAACAGGGTTCTTGAGCGTAAGAGAAGTGCAAATATCTTTGCTGACTTGAGGAGTAGCAGTGGCAGTCAGAGCCATGATAGGAACCTGCAAGAGAAACCATGATTCATACATCAAAGCCTATTCCATTTACTTATGCCTGAATTTTAATTCTTTGCAATGGCATTACATATAATTAATATCTTTCAAAAATGTTAAAGTATTTCCTTAACAATATTTATTTACTGACCTTAGGTAAAATTGTCCTAATTCTACCTAAATCTCTGTAGGCATTCCTAAAGTCATGACCCCACTGTGAGACACAATGTGCTTCATCTATTGCCACCAAGTCAATACCTGCAAAATAATGAATTCTCTTGAAAGTTGCTCATAAAATCAAATCCTGAAGCTTCAATAAAATGTTTGAAATAACCTACCAACAGCTTGATTAAGTTCCTTCAAGAAGGAATCAGCGTTGGTGATGAACTCTGGTGTCATGTATACCACCCGGTACTCTCCTCTGCAACGGACAACAGAATGATGCACACACATATTAAAAACATATTAAAATTGGATGAATGTGCACATGAGAGAAAATTGTAAAACAACCTAAAATATTCACAACTCAGAATAATTTTACATGGAGACTGTAGAGCATTCCCAAAGCTTGGCATTAACTACAAATATTCTTTCATAGAAGGAATCATTAATGACATATTTTTCAATTAATACCATATATTATAATGCCAACTCCTAAACTATTTTGGTTCTTTCCACCCTTGAGAGTATCTTACAAAACTTTTTACCACATACAGATGCTCTGAACAAATACAACAAAATAATACCTCATCAACCCCTGCCTGATCATGCTGCTGTTTTGCTGTGCAGAACCCATGAAGCACGCATTGATGTTCACAGCACTGAAAACGAAACAGAAAAGTTTAATTTAATAATTTGTTTCAGAGAATGTCAATGACTCAAAATTTTAGGAATATATATATAGAGTCCAGTGTTCCAGACGGTGCTCCAGCCGGGCCATTTAAGCATGGTGCCACACCATGCCCGACCTTCGCCTGCCACGCCTTTTTTGGACATGAGAATAAAAAAATCTTTTAATTTTTACTTCTTTTTGTTTTGAAAAGCGCCCTCATTTCTAGAGAAATTTTATGCCTGAATTAAATGCTACCTGGAACACTAGAGTCATTCATTTGATATTACATATTTTCACAATCATTCAACACATGGACGATGCACATTAGAAATTGCAATTTGTGTAACATCTGATGCTTGTATAAGGGTTAACACTGGACTCACTTGAGAGCAAGCACTTGGTCCTCCATCAAAGAAATAAGAGGTGACACCACGACAGTTATTCGTCCAGTGATCACAGAGGGGAACTGATAACATAAACTCTTTCCTCGACCTGTGAATATAAAACATTAATTTTAAAGATACCAAGTAGGCCTACCTGGTAGCAAAGCAAAGCCAATTGGGAAATATTCAGTGAGTACAGAACTTGATCGATTCAAGTCACAAATACATATTGTTATTTTGCTAGAATTTGGACGACATGGACTGGATTACAAATAAAGAACTGCTGCTTACCAGTAGCCATGATCACACAATTGTCCTTATTTTCATTTAGGACAGAGTTGATGATCTTCCACTGTAATCTGAAAATCACAAATTGTCATTGAAGTTATCATTTTCAGTGCAACCATTTAATCTCAAGATTCTTGTTAAACTTGAGAATATTTTGAGTTATGCAATATTTGAACAAATTTAACATATTTAGATTTTAAACAATTAAATGACTTACGGTCGAAATTTGTTATAACCAAAATGTTCCTTCAGCGCTTTCAAGTATTTGGGGTCACTTGGCTGGTGGGTGGGATCTGGAAATATTAATATTTTTCCAGCCATTTAAGATAATGATAGTCGTAAGGCCTATCTGTAACATGTTAACTTATATATATATACCATTTATTCGTGTTTGTCAAGACACAATTTTTTACAGAGATTAAATGCAGAGTTTAAAATATTCAAAATAAATTATTCAAGTTACAGAGAAATTCAAAATGCATTCATTTATTTCCTGAACAGTCCTCAAACAACTTTTAAATCTTACCGAGATCTTCTTCCTGAAAGTCCTCTGCTTCCTCTTCCTCAGTCTCGTCAGTCAAATCAAGAACCTCAGCATCATCCACTGCTTCATTCATGAAACTGGACTCCGCTGCATCGATGAGCTGAAATTATGTCAAAGAATTTAACAATTATATCATATTGCAAAAAAAACCAAACGAACAATAAGTTCAGTGGCCTCCAGATTTAGAGTGACCTTTTTGTTGGTCAAATTATGCGTGTGTCATATATACTTTTATATATATTTAACCGAGTCTTCACAGTCAATGTGAAATTACAATAATATGAAAGTGTTAAAATTAATGAATTTTATCGTCACCTGAAGATCAGTCTCACTGAAGTCATCAAAACCGTCATCATCATCCATCGCCATGCTGTCATCGACCGTAGTTTCGGGAGCATCAACCTGCAAATAGGGACATTGGCTGTATATCTCGGAAGAGCTATCAAAACGATTAATCCAACAATCTGTCGAAACATTGAACATTTACTTTCTATAGATGATAACTTAGCATCAAAAAAGGAGTTAGCTTTGCCTTCTTATGTAGTCACTGAGCGCCAGAAAAAATAGTCATTACTTCTCATAAAATGTTTTTCTTGCAGGCAGGTCTACATGGTCTCGTGTCTAATAAATCAATGTCATAGTAGACATCTCAGAAGAAGGTGCATGCATTTACCCTGTTTTCCTTGGTAGGAGAAGTCTCAGCAGGAGGACTTGGAAATTCCTCAGTTTTATCTGAGGCTGCATCACTCTTTTGCGAGAGTGAATCCGAACTGAGCATAATTTGCTCCAAATCTTGGACAGAGTTGCTGTTTTCGTCTTTAGTATTGAGTTCGGCTTTATTGGCAAGAGAGTCACCACTGATATGGGACAGAGCGGTGGCGTCCGTAACATCTCCTACGCCAGAGTCGGCCCTCTTGTACTTGGTGCTGATGTCTCGCACTTTAGCAGCCTTCGAAGCCAGATCATCCAGTAACATCTCCATCTCAAATTCATCTTCAGCCTCCAGGTCAGTGGCAGTCTTGAACACACTCAAGGCTGACTGAATGTCACTCTGCGCTTCGCAGAGGACACTTCTTATGTTATCCATTTGCCTTGAGAAGTTGTCACAGCAATAAAATTACATCCTTGGAATGATCAATTCTGAAAAAAGGACAAATACATCTATCTTTACTGAATTTAAAAATTAGTGATGGGACTCGGTTCCATTTTGCAAAACCAATCATCGGATTCGGGAAAGCAACCAATCATCAGTTTAACAGTCTGGACGAAACAGTCATTTGACAGGCTACAGCAACCTGCTTTAGTTGCAAGTGTGAGCGAGCAGGCTACAACATTTCATTAGTGGTGCTGTATTTCACATCGCTTATATTACATGAAGTTCTGGCAGTCTGCCGTCCAGTTCTGCTGAGTTCTGCTGGGCGCGGACCTGATTGGCAGCAGCGCGGACTTGAAAGGCAGCACTTCCACTGACCTAGATTTCAATTTCTACACATTTCGACTTGGAATTTTGCTTGCTGGCCTCCGGGGGAGGGGCCTCCGGGGGAGGGGCCTCCGGGGGAGGGGCCTCCGTCAAGGAGGGAGGTCCTTTGGTCAGGAAGAGGGCGGGGGGGAGGGTTCATAACCAACTTGAACTTGAACTTGAACTTGAACTTTATTTGTACCAAAATGAATACATAAATATAATATAATCATAAGGCACAGCAGGGCCAATAGTTTTGACAAAAACTGCGAGTGACTCCTGCTTAGTACTACAAAAACAGCATCTAATTAAGCTTTTAGATAATTACAATCTTATAACACTGATTACATTCTCTGATTACATGACCATACATTTAAAACACTATAAAAAAAATAGAAATTTTATCTATCATAAATCTAAAAATAGAAAAAGACAATTTACGTGAATATACAATCTCGAATCTTGTGACAAGGATTACATTTTCTGAGTACATGACCATACAATTAATACATTAGATAAGAATTAAAAATTTTATCTATCATAAATCTAAAAAATAGAAGTAGACAATTTGCGTAGAATGCTGACGGAGGTAATAGAGTCAGTTATGGCATAAATCGATTGCAAATGTAACAGTTCCTTATGGTACATGGCAAGGAATATTTATTGATGAACAAGGTTTTTAATTTAGACGTAAAGATATGAATAGAGGCTGTACGATGAGACTTAATGTCCTCAGGTAAGCTGTTCCAGGATTGAGCAATTTTGTAGTTAAGGCATTGTTTACCAATTTGGGATTGAACTGAGTTTATGTGGATGTTTGCTCTTCCACGGGTGGAATGATGATGAGTTGTTTCGTTTGCTTTCAAAGTATCTTTAAAATATGATGGTAAGTAATTGTTCAGGGCTCTGTAATATAAAAGACAAGATCTGAACTGGTATAAGTCGGCTAGTTTTAAGCTTTTGTATTTATGAAATGAATGAGTGGTGTGAGAATTGTATCTTTTTTTGTCAATGATTCTCATGACCTTTTTTTGTAAAACTTGGATTCTATTAATTGTTGAGTTAGGTGAATTTCCCCAAGCTATTAAGCTGTAGTTTAAATACGGTACCACCAGTGAGTTGTAAATAGTGAATAATATATTGGAAGGAAGTTCATGTTTAAGTTTATTCATAATGCCAGCTATCCGAGAAATTTTATTGGCTGTTCCATCAATATGGTTTTTCCAGTTTAGCGTGTCAGTAAGAATAACACCAAGAAATTTAATTTGGTGAACTCTTTCAATTTGAGATCCATTAAGGTAAAAGTCTAAATTAGCCTCATTTACTGAGCTCCTTGGTGTATGAAAGATCATGAATTTAGTTTTCGAGACATTGATAGATAATTTGTTTGCGGAGAACCAGTCACTTATTTCTTTAAGTTGATCATTGATATTCTGGTTAATGGAGTGAGTTATGGATTTTTCGAAGGGAAATATAATGTTCGTATCATCTGCAAATATTATAAATTGCGCATTGGATGCTGTTTGAGCGATATCATTGATGTATAATATAAACAATAGCGGTCCCAGTATGGAGCCCTGCGGTACTCCAGTGGAAATGTGTAGTGTATCAGATCTAATCTGTTTAAAATAAGTGAATTGTTTTCTGCCATATAAGTAACTTGAAAACCATTTGTGGGCTATTCCACGAATTCCATAGTGATATAACTTGTCTAGAAGTGTATGGTGATTTAACGTGTCAAACGCCTTACTTAGATCAAGAAAGAGTCCTAGGGCTTTATGTTTTTTGTTTAAAGTCCCTGAAATCAGATCTTGTAATTTTAATATGGCTAAGTCCGTGGATAAATTTTCCCTGAAGCCGAATTGACAGGGAGTTAATAGATCATTTGTTTTTAGATAATTTTGTAATCTATTGTAGACTAGTCGTTCCAGTATCTTAGAGAACGTAGGCAAGAGAGAAACAGGTCTATAATTTGTAAAAGAACTTTTTGGTCCATTTTTATGTATTGGGATAACTTTAGCCAGTTTCATTTGGTCAGGGAAAATTCCATTCCTAAGACTAAGGTTACATATATGAGTCAACGGTCTCAGAATTGGCTGAAAAGTTGATTTTAACATTTTTGGACTAATCTCATCATATCCGTAAGAAGATTTTGATTTGAATTTTTGAATAATTTTTGCAATTTCTTCAGCCGAAGTTGGCCTAAGAAAGAGAGAACCCACTAGATTTAAATTGGGTAGAAAAGTACTCGGCTGCCTAGAGCATTGGGTTATTTTGTTTGATAAATTTGGTCCAACATTTGTGAAATATTCATTGAAAGAGTTAGCTATTTCATTTGCATTTGTTAGTGTCACATTATCATTTGTAATAAAATGATTAGTCACATCGTTTTTGTTATTATTCTTATTTAGTAAATTATTTATTTGCTTCCAAGTAGCTTTTATGTCTTTTTCGCAACTTTTAAATGAATTTGTCCAATGAAGTTGTTTTGCTGCTCTTATTAATTTATTAAGGCAATTTCTGTATCTCTTGTATTTAATTTCCTCTTCCTGACGCCTTACTAGGTCTCTGGTTTTTTTTAGTTTTATAGATAATTTGTATCGCTGTTTCATTGAGGTAATGATGCCTTTAGTGATCCATGGTTTAATTTTATGAAATTTCCTGTTAAACTTAGAAGTTCTTACAGGGAGTTTTTCATTCATTATTTTGGTGTATATATCAATAAAAGAATTATATGCAGTCTCTACATTTGAAGAATTTATGACATCGTCCCAGTTCGCGTCATTAAGAGCATTTTTGAAGGAGTTCATTGACGCCTCGTTTTGGACTCTGTATGTGACATTCTTTTCAAGACTTACGTCAGGGTCAGTCAAATCTAAGGAAATGAAGTTAATATAATGATCAGTGATGTCAACTGGTATTGTTCCTTGGTATGTTGGAACATCTGAGATTTTTTGGAATATATGATCAATTAAAGTAGCCGAGTTGTTAGTCACTCTAGTTGGCAGTGAGATTTTTGGAATAAAGCTATTACTTATAAATGAGTCTAGATAAGCATTTGTTAAAGCATTGTTTTCAGACTTGATGAGATCAATATTGGTATCACCAACAATTATTATTTCCTTATTTTTATAGTTCTTAAAAGATTCTAGCACTGAATCAATAAAATTATTAAATTCATGTACACTGTTATGGCTTGGCGAGCGATACAAGACACCAAGTATAATAGATTTTCTTCCATATTCAATTTCAATGAAAAGACAATCAAAGAGATTTTGTTTGTCAGTCGGGACGGAAATTGCAAGTTCTTTATATTCTAATTTGTCAGAAATAAAGATAGCTATACCTCCTCCTTCCTTTTTTTGGAGTTTATGTTTAGTGATCATCGAGTAACCTTTAAACTTCACATAGTCACATAAATTTTCGTCAAGCCAAGTTTCCTCGAACGTAAGAACATCAAAATGAAAATTTATGATGTTGTTCATTAAGACTTCATATTCGGTTTTATGTTTAGGCAGACTTCGAGCATTTGTGTTTAAAATGGAGAATGTTTTTGATGAGAGAGATTCAGTAAGCTCATTAAACTTATCAATATCATAGTAATGCGATGGAGAAAACATTGGTCTAGAGTTCTCTACATGATCATCGTTAAAATTCTCTAGCCATGTGATTGTTTGGTCAGGAGTAGCCATAGGTTTTTAGGGTACTCAAAACTCTTTGTTTTTTTACAGAGAACAATGTATTTAGTAACCTCATAAGCATTCTACTAAAATATTTGAACAGTCTTGGTTGAATGTAACTCGGAGACATGTAGCTCAGAGACAGGGCACCCCTGAGGATACCCCAAGAGTCAAAATGATTGTCCAATCAAGCGTCTGCAAGTCTACAAGCTAAAAGTCGACTGACGTGGACCAATATTGACAACGGTGTCGAAGACCATTGCCATTGGCTTTGCCCAATTCACTTCATTTACATTGTACTACTGGTTTTTTGCACTTGACAAGACTTGAAATGCTTGAGTATCACCTCAACTGACAGGCAGTGATACCGGTCAAGTTTAGCGAGACCAACAATTTAGACGGGGTTTTAATTACCGTACCATAACCAAAATCGTCACAGTCACACTTCGCGCCGATTTCTTCTCAGAAAACGAAACCGGAAGTCTATTTGTTTACATCGGGCTGAATATCCGGTTTCCTCGCACGAATATTTTTGGAGAAATGATGTTTTGTGCATCTTTATTCCTTTTATCGTGTTATAAAACATTGGTGTGTATGGTGGCTGATTCGGGCCATTTCGCCCGGCGGACTTATTTCGGCGCTCGGCGGCTTCTTGTCTTCGCCCGGCGCCTTCTTATCTTCGCCCGGCGACTTCGCCCCGCTCACGGCTACTTCAAGAATTCGCCTGGCTACTTTGCCCGGCTTACCCTTTCTTCGTCCGGCGACTTCTTTCTTCGCCCGGCTAATTTCTTTCGGCGCTCGGCGGATTCTTATCTTCGCCCGGCGCTTTCTTGTTTTCGCCCGGCGACTTCGCCCGGCTCACGGCTACTTCATATATTCGCCTGGCTACTTCGCTCGGCGATTTATTTCTTCGCCTGGCGCCTTCTCACCTTCAGGATATTTCGCTCGGCTACTTATTTCGGCGCTCGGCGGCCTATCATCTTCGCCCGGCGGTTTCCTATCTTCGCCCGGCTACTTCGTCCGGCGCCTTTCTTCACCAAATTTCGCTCGGCGCTTTTCTGACTGTTTGGCTTATTTCGGCGGTTTAGGGGGGGATATATAAACAGAAATGGCCAGATACTGTCATTTGAAGGTGGGTGATGGTTGGGGTAACATCTCTGCTGCATTTCTTGAACAATGGCAGGTCAATAAGAGTGAGAGAGGATGGACATGATCGATGATGGGAGGCCCAGGTCTGGGCCATGGCCATACGCTTGATACCACTGGGCAGGTAAGTGTGTGTCTGTCTATCTGGCATTACTGCAGGTTGTCTGGCTATGTAATTTAAAATTAATTTATTGAGAATTCCTGAGGCTCGAGGCTCTGGATCATGGGGTGTTGTGTCTCCCTTTCCCTGGGGCCATTTTACTCTAGAATTCCCAGTCCCCATGCAATACTCACTATATACAGCTGCTATACTGGCAAAAGGATTGGCAGAATAGCATAGTATACCGCAAGGTCTCGGCCATTTGTTGATGTCTCGAATGACATTATTATGATTATAGGCCTACAGACAGATCGATAGATAGATATGGTAAGTGCAGCCCTCTCCCGGGGGGGGGGTACTTCGCGGACTTTTATATACGGATGCGCCACGGCAACTCTGAAAACCGGAACCATTTTAATCCGGAACCAACGCCAAAACCACAAACCATTTTAATCCTTGAGAAAAAATTTTGGCAACCATTTTAATCTTTATGATTCTGATACCATTGGAATTGTCTTTTCAAGCCGATTCTATTGATACCAAATACGTAGGGGTGGCAAAACCAGGGACCAAACTAATCTGAATTGCCAAAAAACCAAAACCATTTTAATCCAAAAAGGCCAAAAAACCATTACCATCCAGCGGCGCCTCTATATACACCTTTTCATAGTAAGTACCCCCCCCCGGGAGCCCTCTAAGCCCAGTTCTGGACGCTAACGAGGGTCAATTGATGAGATGGGAGAGAGAACGGGAGTTCTCAACATGTTATACATTTACCCCATGTGAGGGATCTTTTACTTGCCCAGCATGGACACTGATACAAGGGGCCTCCAATTTAACATCTCATCTGAACGACATCCAGCTGGGATGTTGCTCATGAATGTACAACGAAAATTTTGAGACAGACAGACAACGGCAGAGGATAGATACTCCATCTAGACAGACTGTAGTCCAGAATATTTAGTCTATTTGTATATTAAGTTATATAGTACACCAAGTAATTGAGTATAGTTGGAGTCTTTGTGCAATACCCCCTCCCCGAGTACCCCGTGGCCCGAACTACCCCAAATCCAGAGTCTCTTGCCTACAGTTTCATATAACGGTAATATCTGACTATTTAGTACATAATGTACATTGCATGCTCGAAATAATAACATCCTGCACTTAGAACTGTGATAAATAAAGAATTTCCCATCAACATGATCAAGGAAAACTCCCAAGCTCAATCCTATCTAAAGCTGGTTCGCCCTCGAAAATATAGGACAAGAAATACTCCCATCGCCCTCTCAATCACCTCCATTGGCATTGGTCAATAAAAATGATATAAAAGATTATTGAGGTTTTTTTTCCTTTACAAATTGCAGGACTTAACAGTGCTTCTTGATGAATCTTTTCAGGGCTGATGGCTGCAAAACTGATTGACATTCAATGTTAATGCTGATCAGCTCCATATGATATTTGGGATAATTAAATCAATACTTGGATAGCTTCTGGTTCTCTCTGTCATCGATGTGACTCTTTGCGACACAAAGTAAGTTTAACCTTTTTTTAAAGGGCCACAGATGGTCTGTCTGCAAATTTGCATCCAACATAGTATTTTCTCAAATGCCTTTCTTAACTCATTTACCTTTTTGATAACTTAAAAATAATAGTGAATATCTTTGGACGTTTTAGTATATATATGGCCCACGATAACAATATGTGCATATCAGCTCAAGCCAGGGTTTCTGTTGGGGTGGCCAAAAGTAGTGAGTTCTTCATGAAGAACAGAAAAACAGGGCTAGAAAATTGTGAATTTCTACTGCAATTTGATATGGACGGCATTGACAGAAACCCTGGCTCAAGCATGTTAAGTTAAAATATATATTTCTATATGTCGTTATACCAAATTTTATGACAACCCGAAAACCAAGATGGAAGGAAAAGTTTCTGTACATGTATTATTCTGCATGTTTTATTAATATCTAATTAGTAGGCCTAAGTGCAGGGCTAGAAAATATGTGAATTTCCAGGTAATTTGATTTAAAGTATGACAAAATTTCCCATGGTCAAGAATCCAGCGACTACTTCTAAGTCAGATATTCAATATTTGGATCTTTCTTCAAAATTTCCAGTGGGATTTATAGATTTCCAGGCATGACATGCCCCAATTCCATACTTTTTCAGGCATGCCTAAGTGTTAGAATTTAGATTTTTTTAGAATTACAATTTATTAGTCAAAAGAATACAATAAAATTTAATAATACACGTTCGATCAGACAGTCAGCATTCAATGATGTAATTATTATGGGAACAGACGCATGAAATTGTAAACAAATGCCCTCATTTTCAGGACCATGGATACAATCTCCAGGAATCAATCTGTATTGCTCAACAACTTCCAAGTTCAAGCTGTCACAGTTTCAGTTGTGATTGGTACCAGCTTTAGTACTGGCAAGAGTCTCTTGGAAGATTTCCTAATTTCACAAGAAGGTAAAAGAGAAATTGCTACCAATTATCTTGATCTGATACGAGGGGTGTTCACTAAGAATAAGTTTCACAATTCGAAAGAAGTTTCTTACATTTGTGAAAAAAAATCCTGAACGTTCATAATACATCTTTCAAACAAGTGTTTGGCCCTATCTGATGGAAAAAATTGTCTACTTTCCTATGAAGGCATCAAAATGGTCATATCTGGGTCATTCCATGTCAAATCACCCAGGGCTCCCCAGGTGACCCCTTCAAAAAATTTTGAAAAATTCAGTTGTTCACTTAGGGCTATTCCATTTAAAAACCTGGGAGGGGGGGGGTGGTCAGGTTGATTAATTTTTTCGTAAGATGGATGTAGGGATCGGCGGAAATTCGCTTCAGAAGTATGGTGGGATGCAAAAGAAATTGATTTAGATGCATTTTTTTGCATGAGGGGGGGAGTCTTAAATAATTCACTTTAGATGCATGGGGGGGGGGGTCAAAAAGGTAACCTGACCACCCCACCCCCAGGTTTTTAAATGGACTAGCCCTTACAAGATATATGCAAATTTGCAAAATTGTAGGTCTGTGACTCAAAAACTCACTGAGATAGGAGCCCTTGAAATTTAAGGCTATTTTTCATTTTTTTCGAAATTGTGGTTTCAGCCAACATCAGAGGTGCATACACTACCCTCCAAAAGTTTGAATACACCTGGAAAAGTGAGGTTTCTTTCAAAAAGACTTCATTTTGAATGAAATTATTGTTTTATATTTACATCAAACAATAGCAGAAGTCACATTGAAGTCATAAGTTGTCTTTATTTTGTCATTTTATGTCATTCTAGGTCATTCTAATTGAAATTTATGGCCTTTCTCGATATCCTAAATTATGGAATTTTATAAACGATTGTCACAGCCCAGTTATCTATTTAAGTGTTTCTAGAGTTTTAACATGATCGTAACAGTAGTTTTTAGCCCCAAAAATACATTTTAAAAATTGGACATTGACCACTCAAAAATACCAAATTTAGATAATTTCGGGTCTCAATGAAGTATAATCATAGAATGTATCTTTTCAAGCGAAAATTATTTTATTTGAGCTCTTTCAGCATTGTTTTGACCGGAAACTAGCCAAAATCAGTATTTTTGTCAGATTTTCAAAGGCCATTTTCTGGTCTGAAAAGACTAGTAAAATCACAAACCAGTGAAAATGTGTAAAATATGATAAAATTTCATAAATATGAAAGGTAACTGTTTTTATAGCTTTTCATTGAAAATAATAAAATGGGATATCGAGAAAATTTCATAAATTTACACCAAAATGATCTAAAACCATGAAATATGGACACCTTATGGCCTGAATGTGAATTTCCATATCGTTTGATCTTAGTATAAAACGAAAATAGTGTTGAAGATGAGATATTTTTGAAAGAAATCTAACCTTTTCTGGTGTATTCAAACTTTTGGAGGGTAGTGTAACTCCCCTAATAACAATACCACATATTTTATATTGTCACACTGGAACAACTTCCACCCAAACTTTTCATATTTCACTGTGGCAAAACAGGACGAGGGTAACTGAGTTACCCTCGTCTCATTTTGTCAAAATTAATTGAAAAATCTAGGTCATCCCATTGGATCCCATGTTAAAAGAAGACGAAGGTAACTGCTTTTCCAATAATACAAGGACGAAGGTAACTGCATAAGGTGACGAGGGTATTTGCAGCTAAACAGTGTATTAAACCAATGCAGTTTGGCCAAGGTTGATTGAATATGAGGAATTAATGCAGTCACTGGGGTGGCTCTGAAAAGCATAGCAAAAAATTAAAGTAAAATTTTTGGTGGGCCACCTTTTCAAATCGTGCCTATAATTGAAAAAATTATGTGTGCAAATTTTCATACAAATTTGTTAAAATTTAGAGATGGCCTTTGAAGTTTTTGTGTTTCAAGTGTTTTTCTCTACTTTCGCTCTGTAATATTCAGGCAAATCAAGCTGTTCAACTATACAAATAGAGTGGTTGGACTGGTATTAATCAGAGATTCATTTTGAATACCAATTTGGATGGTCTGTGATACTTCGTTTTAACCTGTAATATTCTGAATGTTCATTCTGAAAATTTGCTGATAACCTCATGTTTGCCTGATTTTTCCTAGTTTTTTGTGATTTTTTTCCCTTGGTCATATCCTAGTCAACAAGAGAGCATGTGCGAAGAGTTTTAGCCTTAAATTCAAATACTTTCATTGGATAATGATTGGGGCTGTACGTCCCATATTGTGGTAGCCGGCAGGTTAATTTGGACAGGAGCACAGAGCAGCATGGAAAGAATGATTGAACTGCTGTCAAAAGTGAATGTAGGATCATGGCACTCATCCTCACTATGGAGGATGGATTCATCATCAAGAAATCCATGTTATTGAACTGCATTGGAAAAAGCCTCTAAAAACATCTCTGATTGGTTTGGTTGTCGTTTAATTTACATGAAAGGTACACACTTCTTACGCCTCTATTGACGCGTTTTCATTTATCTTTCCTTCAAAATGTCCTATTACCAGCCACTGTACCAATATATTGCGAATGAGGTAAAAAGGCAGGATGGAGGTTCACAGGTAGATCATTATCTGGAAATAATTGAAATCCCAGGTAGGGAGAAAAAGAGAAAATATGAATATGAAAAGAATATGGCGAGAAATCTGGTGAGAAGAGTTACACTTTCATTGAACTAAAAGTTATACAGACTGTATTAGAAAGTAAAATATTAACTGGTTTTCATTATTAGTATTTATCCCAAATAGTGTTCACTACCTTGGTACCACTATGACTTCATATCACCAGCTTTGATAAATTTTCCAGTTCTTTATTTTCACAGGAAAGGTCCAAACACAAACACCTGCAAATCCCAATCTCCACACATATATACAGCAAGTTCTAGTTATGTAACATTTTTGCGTACATATTGGGACCAATACTCCAAAATTGTAGAAGCAATTGTCCTCTACCCCATTATCTTCCCCTGTCATGGTCTTGGTGTTCTAATTCTTGATATCCCTAGTTTGTCTTGCTGTCATTCCTGCTTTGATATTGTATGCGACATTGAAAAACTTTAATTGTTGCTTTGTTCACGAGAAGGTCCTGAATTTTGCTGTACATAGTCTCTGTGATTTTTGGCCTGTTGGGAATGCCTGTTGCACCAGGGTACCAGGCCCCTGAGTTGATGCCAAATTTGCATGGCTCTCCCACAACCAACTCAGAAACTATGCTATGAGAGAAAAAAAAACACACCTTTATAGCTTTTTGAAAAAGCTATCTGAAAAAAAAAAAAAAAAGACGGGATGTGTCATGTGTGAAGCACTTGAATGTCTAGAATTTCACAAATTTATATCCATGAGGGAAATTACATCTCGTGTCATGGTTCAGAATGTTTTTATTGGCCTATGTAAAAGACACTCTGAATGGCCTTACAAGTAAATGGTTTCCATGATTAACTATAGGAAACCTTTCAATAAATATACATCAATCATGTATCATATAGGCCTATTTATACATATATAAAAACATTTGTGGTATGTGGTCACCAACGTAGCTGACCTCATTGAGTCAAGTATGGAGGATTTATGAATCATGCAGCTTTCTTTTGTTTGCAATGCCACATATCTTTTTACACATGCATAACAGCAGATCAACTTTTTTAAAATTCGTGATGCTGATGATGTGTCATGATCATACCATTACTTTCAATACTTTTAGGAGACTAATTCTGCTTTGTGGTAGCTAAAAACTTGAAAGGACTATGTATCTAATTATTGCACTAAAACTACATTGTAAACCATTACCTTCGTGGCAGTAACCATTGAAACAACAATACCTGCCGTAAAAACATGGTTTTTGTTAAAGTGACACAGAAGGTTTTACAGTGTACTTAAAACTTTCGAATAAAACAGCCTAGAGCTATGGTTGAATTTTAAGAGTAATATCATTTTAAGTCATTAGCTATCATGAGTCATAATTCGTATTTTGCGCAGAGACAATTTATGTTTTCTCTCTTTTCATAAATAGTTAAACAAGAATTTTTGATGTTATCATATTTTGCTGTAATTTCTGGGAAAGGTAAGGTAAAAGACATAATGGATGTGTTTTAAGCTACCTGGGCCTAGGCCAATATATGTTTTTGGAATTCCAAAATTTGCAGTGGTAATAAAATACATAGTTTGTGGTGTGGAAATATTAGAGGACTTCAGCCATTGATGCAGAAAAGTAAATCTATAAAATCTTAGATGATCACTATCATATAGGAACTGTCTGAAGTCCATCTGCTTCTTGCAAAGGAAGGGCAGTTACCTTCGTCATATCAATATCAGGATCACAGTTACCCTCGTCTAGAGATGCAGTTACCCTCGTCATTTGAGGTGTGCTTTAAGTCAATTTTAGACCCAAACAGCTCACTTACAGGGTTACTTTCCTTTGAAATCATATTTTCGGCCCCTAATGATGACTATACATCAATTTGATAAGTTTTAAACTGAGTGGTAAGCTCAAATTCTACATTACATAATATTTAAGGCTAATTTAGGGACGAGGGTAACTCAGTTACCCTCGTCCTGTTTTGCCACAGTGATATTTGGCATCAAAACTGATGTTTCTGGCTCAGGTGTGTTTCTACAGGGGCTCAAAAATGGACAAAAGTGCAAAATCGCCAATAAAGTGCCGTTACTTATTAAATTTTGTCAATTTAGAGAAAATGGTTAATGACTCCACCATGTACATTTCTGGCTGGTAATAGGTCAAATTGTCGCTGTGAGTTAATTTTGAAAAATAAAAAATTTTGTAATATTTACAAAAAATGCATGTTATTCAAAACCTCAAAATGACCTTGTTGACAGTTAACCTAAATGTTCAAACTTACTCCATAGATTTATGTATATCTTGAGGTGGTATTCACAAAGTTTCAGTTCCGGGATAGGACTCCTTCTATTCTTAATATTTTATTTAAAATAATTCAAATTTAGCAGTGTTTAGTTCCATTTTTTCGAAATTGTGTTTCGGCCAACTTCAGAGATGTATAACTCTCCAAATAACAATTCCAAACATTTTATATTCTCGCACTGGAGCAACCTCCACCCAAATTTTTCATTTTTGGCATCAAAACTCATGTATCTGGCTTAGATGCGTTTCAGCAGGGGCTCAAAAATGGACGAAAATTCAAAATCGCTAAAAAGGTACATGTACTTTACTTATTTGTCAATGTAGAGAAAATGGTTAGTGACTCAACCATGTACATTTTTTTCTGCCTTTAGCAGGACCAAATAAGTACTACCAATTTATCAGATGAGTTCTACCTCTCGATCTGTTGCTGTGAGGTAATTAAAAAAAATAAAAATTTTGCAGTATTTACAAAAAATGCATGTTATTCAAACCTCAAAATGACCTGGTTGACAGTTAAATGCCAAAATGTTCAAAACTGACAACATTGATTTATGTATATATCTTAAGGTGGTATTCAGTGCTATTCACAAAGTTTCAGTTCTGAGGTTGGACTCCTTCTATTTTTAATATTTTATTAAAAATCTGGCATTTTTACAAAAATCGCACATTGGAAAACATTATAAATTATAGTTAGTACTAGCTTTTGACCCGTTAGGGTTTGATGGTTTACAAAAATGCACCCAGTACGATCTTCTTCCCAGCTTTGTTATGTCAACCAATGTCCCTTTTCCAGCGTCGGTTCAGCTTCGGAAGTTCCAGTCAGCTTCCAGTAAGATGAACTGGAATCTGGATTGAACTGAACTGCTGGCAGTCTACAGAGACAGGACCCAGTGTACAGTGATGGAGCGTGGTCTGCATAACTACAAATGGCAAACACTCAGATTTCTGTGGCAAAATGTGATATTTTTCGAAATGCCGCTACTGAATATCTGGGAATGTTGGAGTTATATTGGTAATAGAAGTTCAATCAGCATACGAAAAGATGCGGAATTTAATGGCCTGCAATGTGATATGCATTACTGGTGTTGATGTCCCAAATAAATATATAGCTCCCAAATTTCTAAGCGGAAAATGTGGTTTTTGCCAAATTCCCAAGATGAATTTCTTGGAACTGGGTAGTTAGATTAGCCATAGAGGGTCAATCAGCATATCAAAAGATGGGGAATTCAATGGCCTTCAATGTGAAATGCATTACTGGCCCTGTTGTAGCAGATAAATATATAGCTCCCCTATTTTAATGTGGAAAAATGTGTTTTTTGCCCAAAATCTCGAGATAACAGGGGCACCTCACAACAGTGTGTTATTGTAATGCCCATATCAGTGTAAGCTCCTGGTTGCACATCTTTTGTGACACTTAAATTAATTTTTATATGCAACTGGGAGAAAATATCTGTTATGCTGCCAGCTGGGGTTGCCAGCCAGCCCAAGCGTCATTCAGCACCTCCCAGCCAGCTGATATAAATCTTTTTTTTCCCAGCCAGCCACCTCAACCGCTTTCTCATTACCTGACTGCAAATTTCATTGATTGGACGCCAAAATTGGATCCCAGCTGACAACTTTGCCAGCTGGGAACATCCCAGCTGACAGTCTGCCAGCCAGCCGGGCGCCTGCTGCATAACAGATAATTTGTATAACAGATCATGGGGTGCCCCTGAGATAAATTTCTAGAACTGTGGAAATAATGAATTTTGATGGGTAAAAGTTGCCCAGTTGGTAACTTTGGGTGAGTAGATGGGCTTAGGAGTAGAATTGAAGGTGTTATGAGTTGAGAGGAAAAAGCCTTATGAGTGAGATGATGCACCTGCTATGAGTATTATTGGGAGAGCGATAGCTTTCCCCTAATGATTGCAGCTGAAATTGACAGGATGTTTTCTAGTCAAGTAAACACGCACTACATGCCTATTTGGATTATTGAACTGCTGTCAATTTAGGCACAAGGATCTTGCCTAACCAATGGTTGCATTTGTAAGTGGTTGTTGTTAATGTGGCATGTGCAATGACAGCCTGACCAATGGTCACTCCTCTTGTCCAAGAAAAGTTTCTCCAACATTGCAAATAATGGGCAGAGTGGGCTTAGGACAGGGGGGGGGGGACTGCACATTGAAAACAAAACTAGAATTTGTGTCGCAAGTGGAACACATGCGAGTTCTATGTGTATGTTGTTTTGCCAGATAGATAGATAAGGGGGCGACCAT
Source organism: Platynereis dumerilii (assembly GCA_026936325.1). Taxonomy (NCBI): domain Eukaryota; kingdom Metazoa; phylum Annelida; class Polychaeta; order Phyllodocida; family Nereididae; genus Platynereis; species Platynereis dumerilii. The sequence goes on along the minus strand of JAPTHN010000001.1, from coordinate 183,658,335 downwards.
TTAATGGGGCGACCATTTAATATCTCCTAAGAATAAGGGGGCAACCATTTAATATCTACTAAGGTGCTAAGATAACAAGATAGATAGATACATAGATAGATAGATAGGATAAGGGGGCGACCATTTAATATATACTAAGGAGGGGGCGACCATTTACCCCCGGGGACATACCCCCGGGGACATACCCCCGGGGACATACCCCCGGGGACATACCCCCGGGGACATACCCCCGGGGACATACCCCCGGGGACATACCCCCGGGGACATACCCCCGGGGACATACCCCGGGGACATACCCCGGGGACATACCCCGGGGACATACCCCCGGGGACATACCCCCGGGGACATACCCCCGGGGACATACCCCCGGGGACATACCCCCGGGGACATACCCCTGGGGACATACCCCCGGGGACATACCCCCGGGGACATACCCCCGGGACATGGGGACGTAACCCCCGGGGTCATGGGGACGTAACCCCGGGGTCATGGGGACGTAACCTCCGGGGACATGGGGACGTAATCCCCGGGGACATGGGGACGTAACCCCCGGGGACATGGAGACGTAACCCCCGGGGACATGGGGACGTAACCCCCGGGGACATTGGGACGTAACCCCCGGGACATGGGGACGTAACCCCCGGGGACATGGGGACACACCCCCGGGGACATGGGGACTTAACCCCCGGGGACATGGGGACGTAACCCCGGGGACATGGGGACGTAACCTCCGGGACATGGGGACATAATCCCCGGGGACATGGGGACGTAACCCCCGGGGACATGGGGACGTAACCCCCGGGGACATGGGGACGTAACCCCCGGGGAGATGGGGACGTAACCCCCGGGAAATGGGGACGTAACCGCCGGGGACATGGGGAAGTAACCCCGGGGACATGGGGACGTAACCCCCGGGGACATGGGGACGTAACCCCCGGGGACGTAACCCCCGGGGACATGGGGCCGTAACCCCCGGGGACATGGGGCCGTAACCCCCGGGGACATGGGGACGTAACCCCCGGGGACATGGGGACAAAACCCCTGGGGTCATGGGGACGTAACCCCCGGGGACATGGGGATGTAACCCCCGGGGTCATGGGGACGTAACCCCCGGGGTCATGGGGACGTAACCCTGGGGACATGGGGACGTAACCCCCGGGGAGATGGGGACGTAACCCCCGGGGACTTGGGGACGTAACCCCCGGGGACTTGGGGACGTTATCCCCGGGGACATGGGGACGTAACCCCCGGGGACTTGGGGACGTAACACCCGGGGATATGGGGACGTAACCCCCGGGGACATGGGGACGTAACCCCGGGGACATGGGGACTTAACCCCCGGGGACATGGGGACGTAACACCCGGCGTCATGGGGACAGTTATGACTGAATATCAGGACTTCATTTTTCTTCAAAATGATAGATTGCAAAAAAACAACAATTTATTAGAATTTTTTATTATAGGCCTATATAGGCCTACAAGAAATCGAAATAAAAAATATGGAAACTTGTTTTATTCAACTCAGAAAAGTGGAAAAACATAACTGTCTAATTGTAATTGAGTGGATTAGTTCACTTGAAGATGACACCTGACCTATTGCTGTTGAGGAAGTTCAATAATCAATGGCAATTAACAATCGACATGGGGACACTGCCCTTCTTAAAAAGTGACACAGGGACACTGGCCCTCTTAAAAATCGAGAGACACTGACAGATTGACTAATAAAAAGTGACAAACATTTGATACATTTCTTTATCATTTATGCTTCGATAAAATGGGACATGAGACATTAATTTTTCCTTTAAATTCCAACATTTGACACCCCATCTGTTTTTGAGACGCATGTATACCCCTATCAACAAAGTTTATTTCAAGAAGGCTATACAAATTTTGTTTTGCAGGCTGTATAATCTAGAATTTCATCCAATCGAGGTTGTTTCTATTAATTGCATTTAAGCCATCATCAATGATTTCCACTCTCTGTAATCCACAGTTGATTACAAGACCCTGTCTTAAAATAATAAAATCCAGTCTTTTAAGTGGTAGTTTAAAAAAAAGGTAATGAGCATAAATAACCAAGAATTTTTCTAGGAGAGTAGGAGAATGCAGACCAATATTCTCATCATGCAGGCCAAATGCTGATCAAATGCTGACCAAATGCAGACCATTCTATATATATACTTTCGGAAAAATGCCAAATACAGTGCTTTGTTACTGATGCTGCATATATGCAACAGAGTCACAGTTCGCTACATTGAAATATATCTAATGAAAGATACACACTATTTCTTTTAATACTCATTCCCAGTGACGAAAAGGTGACATCAACCTAACTACACCACGCCCACTCGACATGCGAGAGCTCTCCCTTCGCATCGGTCCCGATCGAAACTCTAGTTATGATTAGATGCCTGGACAATTGGACATATATATGCAAATCTATGACAATAGCCACTCGACTGATGCACTGTTCTTGTGACATTCTCATTGTATCTGCAATTTCTGCATTAAATTAAATTCTGCATGCGCCAAGTGAGAAAGACCAAGGAGATCATGGGGACAATTCATACCCAAGGTACCGTAAAAAATGTTGGATTCTCTTCAAAAGTTCCTTCGTGTTCCTTGAAATACCAACCTTTGATGTGTAGACCTAGCAGTCAGGTATTCAAATTAATTAAAGCATTCTCTGCAAAATTTTGAAAAAATATTTACCTTAAAATACTATCTTTTTCTGTGTGCAATTTTTGTAACAGTGCCTGATCTTAACTAAAATATTAAAAATAAAAGGATTCTGTATCCGGAACTGAAGTTTGTGAATACCACCTTAAAATATACATAAACCAATGTTGTAAGTTTTGAAAATTTTGGAAGTACTCATTTGGTCCTTTTAAAGCCAGAAAAAAAAATTTACATGGTGGAGTCACTAACCATTTTCTCTAAATTGACAAATAAGTAATGGCACCTTTTGGCTGAAACCGCAATTTAAAAAAATATTAAAAATAGCCTTAAATTTCAAGGGCTGCTATCTCGGTGAGTTCTTGAGTCACAGACCTACAATTTTGCAAATTTGCATATATCTGGTCAGTGAACAACTGTGAATTTTTTTAATTTTTTCTGAAGAGGTCACCGAAGGCCGGTTATTAGAGGAGGGCTTAAACTAATTTTTGGTGAAATGGAATTCTTGTCCACTTGTCCATGTGTCAAGGTGTCCATGTCTACTTGTCCACTTTTCTTGTTGCCATCTTTTGAATTGCCCATTGCGACTTTAGTATTTCACTTGGATTTATGAAATTTGGTATTGGGATTCACTTTGGGGTAACCCTTAGAAATTTTTGAAAAAATTCAAGATGGCTGCCAAAATGGCCGCCATATTTTGAATTGCCCACTGTGACTTTAGTATTTCACTTGCAGTTCTGAAATTTGGTATAGGCATTTGCTAAGGGGTTCCGCTCAAAGTTTTTATGGCTTGCAGCAAACACTATCAGTCTGGCTATCACTGCTTAATACAAACCAATCCATGTAGTAATATATAAATCACCCTCTTCATGATTTCAATCCCGAATATACAATTGCCAAAGGCCAGTTTTGAATCCATGGATTCTTGTTATAATTCTGGGTGATTTGACATGGAATGACCCATCTTGATATTTTCTGGTGTTTTTCAGACATAATGTCCAAAGACATGCAAATATTTGCATTTTTGGGTGACAAAAATTTTTGTGGTGTCGAGTATAGGCCTATTAAAGGGGTTATTAGTTGTAAAGTGACACGGTTATGTAATTTATTTTTCATTTTGCCATAATTCCCTATATCGTTTTCCTATAAATACGTAAATTTTTAGTGCTTTTCCCAGGACCAAATTTCAATTATCCACAAAGGCCAATTTTAAGTGAAATGCATGGATGTGTGGCTAATTTTCATTCAAAGTACGCAATTTTCATTAGCCGCATGGAAGATGCATTAGCCAATGCTAATGTGGCTAATGGCTAGGAAAAGCACTGAATTTTTTCGGGTATTGTAGTTACTTTGGGAAAATTTGTCCGTCCGGCGGGCGGGCGGGCGTCCGGATAACGGGCGTCCCACTTGTGTATTGGGAGTATTGCCAAAACTATGGGATGTATACTTTTTAATGGAGGTGTGAACACATCTCCATTTATGCAGTTGAGGAATGGAAGTTTTGGCGGGAAATTCAAAATTTGAGCATTTTCAGAATGTCTTTTGAACATAACTTGGCCATTTTGTTTGGAATTGTTTTGGGTCAAGCGAGCTATCTAACATGATAATAGAGCTTGCTTCTGGTATAGGAATGAAGTGCAGGCATGTTGTAATTTGGACGTGACTTTAGCTAGAATGCATATAATAATGTGTGTCCTGTTTGTGTATTGGGCAGTAATGCCAGAACTATGGCTTGTATGTTTTATATTTTTGGCACATTATCGTATCTTTTATCCTAGTTATGCCTTTTTGGGGTCCAGTCCACATGACATTATTTCTTTTCTCGAAATTATTGAAAAATGTGAAAAAATATTTTTTCTTTTTTTTTTCCAGAACTAAACTCAAAAGCTGCTGTGCTTATGTCATTGAAATTTCAATATATAGTATGTATTAAATACCCGACATGTGCCTTTTGACGGTCTAAATGTTCTGAGAAACGGGGACTGATGAAAATTCCTCAAAAATGTGAAAAAAATATTTTTTTAACTATGTGATTCAGTCAATCTTGCAGTTACATCTATGAAATTTTCTAGTTATCTTTCTTTTAACATCTCTAGTTGGAGTGTTAACCCTACGTGATTTTTTTAAAATGAAAATCAAAAACTATAAAAAAAATAATGCTTTTTGCCAATTTTCTGACATTTCTGTGTGAAATGCCAAAATAATAATGGTTAAGTTGTTTGAATTAAAGCACACAAATCCACACTGGATGGATCATGGCTCCCTCAGTACAAATGTTGGTATTGTTACTGGGCAATACCTGCTGATGTGGAACAGTAGGCCTACCCGGTACCAACATTTGTACTTGTATAATCAAATGGAATATCCAGAAGGTTGTTCAGTAAGATGGCTCAGCTGCAGCCTGCCAATGACAGCTTTCAGCCAGCCAATTTTGGACTGACTGGCTGACAGGTCTTAACATGTGAATCCGGAGATTACTGTGTGAAATTCTGTAAATCTCATAAAGATGGTTGGTTAAATGTTGTTGAAACTTTCCTTTTGAGTTTTCCTTATTTATTTTGGCGAAGATCTAGGTTTTTTTTTAAGGTTTGTTAATTGATAATCACTTAAAAGTCAGTTGAAGTCAGTTGAAATGACTTCAGTCAGTTGCAGTTGAAAAGTTATCAACTAGTCAAGTCAGTCAGTTGAAATGAAGGAAGTCAGTTGATTCATTAAAACAACTGACTCCTGGGTCTACATTGGCTGATAGATTTCCCGACCTTGCCTCTGATTGGTCCAGCCAAGAGACAATCTGGAGTGTGTTTGGTGAATTATCAATGTAACTTTAAGGCTTCACAACTTGGTCATTCCTTTAGGTTAAATTTTGAAAGTCGTGTTTTTAGAATTAAAGTGCTTTGTCTGCTTCATGTGGAAAAGCAAATTAAGAATCACCGTTTTAACAAAAAGTCGTTTGGGGCCAATGTTCTAGCCACTCAGTGAAATGGGACACTTGTGCATTGTCCATCTATATATATATATCTATTATATCTATCTATCTATCTATCTATCTATCTATCTATCTATCTATCTATCTATCTATCTATCTATCTATCTATCTATCTATCTATCTATCTATCTATCTGAATAGTTATAGCAGTGCAGGACAAATGATCTGCTGGACAGGGGTGCCGGAAGAAATCACGGGCGGCAGGGGCAGTCAGACGAAAAGGGGCAATTTTCGCACCAATTTCACATAACAAAATTTGAATAGAGTAAATAATAATTTTGAATATTTACATAATAATTTGTGCCTAAAATTGATTAATTAAGGTCTGATAATAATTTTTCTTTAACATCAAAATGGCACCCTTGCCCCCCCTACCCCCCTTGGCCAGTGGCAGGAGGGGCAATTGCCCGGCCTGCCCCCCCCCCCTGTTCCGGCAACCCCTGCTGCTGGATTCATGGTATGTGAACTTAGACACTATATCATCTCCATTTTGAACCCCCTGGGTTCTTGTTAAGGTATTTCAGCATAACATTTGTCATACTCTCACTGACAGGTCATTCAACTAAATGTCAGGTGACAATTTTTTTGGAGAATTTTGTAACTCCAGGTAACATGACTAACTTTGATTGCTGTCGAAAATATGTTAAATCATTTCTTTTTAACTTTCTTTTTTCAGGCAAAGAAAACATTTGCACATGGAGTTACCCATCTACAAGTTCCCACTTATAAAATGCTTGACAGGCAAATCAAAGTTAAACAATTCAAATTTGGATTTCCGCCTTGTTAAGTTCACTGGATTACATAATATTTGCCACAGATAGTAGAGTTCTTCCCAACAGGAACAAATTAAGTGGCACTCAGCTGTTTGTACATCAAGACATCCAATTAAAATAATTTTTTTAAACGTATGTTTCCCTCCTCCTTGGAGTATGTACAGTGTGTTAAGATCATCTGATGGAATGCACCTGAAATAAATAAATATTATTGAATATCAGCCATAACTGTTATAACACATAAATGTGATAGTGTATTCCCTGAATTTTCTTGCCTTTGTAGTTCATTAGCAGGAGACAATTTGCACCACATAAGAAAAAGAAGTATTCACTACTCAAGTACATAAAAAAATATTTGTCAATTTCTTCGTGCACATGGCCTACTCCAGCAACATCTCGAATGACCAACAACTTCAGCCAGATGTCTCTATAAATCGATTACTCCTCACAGTCTTCAGCCTTCAACACTCAATTTCCGAAATGCCAATGGGCCGCTGCTGGACCGATCTGGTAACAAAATAAGACCACCTCGCCCTGGACTGCACCACTTTTGCAAATACCGGATCACTCTCTTAAAAGCGGTCCAGTCTGCATCACTACCAGATTTTGGAATTAATTTCCCCCAACTTGATGCATTTGATTATTTAATAACTTTTGTAAGAGTTACTTTGCATTATAATGGTATTACTTTCATGTCTCAAGATGTTTTTGGAATAAAACTTAATTTTGTTTAATTGGTTGGAACCATAAATTTTATTGTAAGATATCAATTGATTATATTTTTGAACTTGTTCATAAAATTGGTTGAAAATTTTATAAGACTTCTATTTTTCAAATGTTTTTTTTTTTTATTAATTGGTTTTCGTAAATTTGTCAAGAATGATATGGTGATTATTATACTATGAAATTTATATTAATAAAAAAGTTTCATAGAATAATATGTATTTAGATAAAATGTGTTTAATTTTTAACAACCCTATCTGAATGACATTTTAATATCAATAATATTTGTAAATTCAATGTAATTTCATTCATTTCATGTAAATTTCTGATGGTTTACCATTCTGTTATTGTTTTGTATTTATTTTTCCTATATTTTGTGTTTTAACAAATGTGTCATATCATATGTGTCCTTTTTATTGTTTAATAGAAAAAAAGCTATTTCATATTTATGTAAAATTTGTGAATTTACCGTACTACACAACAGATTCCAGAATTTAGAGGGCCATAAATGATGCCCCAATCTAATCTGATCTATATATTTAGAGAATGCTATATAAATTTACATGTGAGTGTCTTTAAATGTGCATTAATAGAAAATTGCATACATGTTGTACTAAGGTATTCATTTCTTGAAAACATTAAATTAGGCAAAGAATATGTTTCTGTTAACATGGTTAATGTTAATATGAATTGCAGTCGCTTACTTAAATATTATATAAACTTTTAATGACAAACAGAAATATTAAATACAGATACATGTGTCAATCAAATACAAATCAAACAATTGAAAAATTCAAATCTACATCTACAGTACTCTAAATGTTACCAAAAATAATCTAGTGTCATATCATAATAAATGACAGGTTTCGCAGTTCATGTAAAATTTGTCTTTCATAGTTCATGAAATATTCACATTGGTCCCAGTTTCATACATGTTATTGCACAAAAGTCAATAAAAGCAAATATCTCGACATAGACAGCAGCACCGGTGAAAGCAAAGTGCAAGGGAGGCACAAAAATATTTGATTTTATTCACATTATTTTATTGAGAAAAGAACCCACGGCATGTATTATGTCAGGGCTTTTATTTGACATGAGTATTTTAAACTGTTGTATGCTATCAAGATTACAGAAATTAGGGATTATGCTACTAGCTTTATTTACAAGTTCTATTCTCTGTGCAATATTGTATCGCTGGTTGGAATTTAATTTTGTTCAATGAGCTGTTTTGTTGGTAATTTGCTACATTTTGAAAGGTATGATGTCATTGATTTGTAATTTTGTATACTGCAAGCCAAAAGTTTGGAAACCGTATGTTGCTCAATCAGTGCTACATAAATCAGCCTGTGGACACAAAGTGTGGATTTTTCTCCGATCGAAAGAAAATAAATCCAAATTGGAAGTGGGATTGTGTTGCAGTTTCAGTATGAGAGGCACCCAATTTCCTTCATTGCTCTCAAAAATACAGATGGGTCCAAACAAGTGGACACACATCTCAGTTAAATAACAATGGCTAAGGCTTGCTCATTTTGACACACCCCTATTTTGCTGAGGGGCCAGTGTCAGAACAACCTTCCTAATTTTATTTTAAGCAATTTTCACAAATTTACTCGTAATAATCCTCTTCACGCTAATGTAGGTCTATTTTAACATGATAAAATAACTTTTTATTGTTTAACACTAATGCAATAGCGAGCACCAAGTGTTTCCAAACTTTTGGCCGGCAGTGTATAATAAGCCTAGAATATCTGTCGGAACTCTTGAAACATGGGGTATACAGAGCTGCAGTATAGCATGACATGCGCTCAATGGTGCGGTGGAATTTGTTGATGTTTGAGATCTCCTACAAAGAGTTACATGCATTAGGCCTATGAGATATAATCATACTATTAATTCACGGACCCTTTACGCTACTCCAACAAAACTACTGATTTCCCAGCCATGAAACTTTGCAAGCATCTTCTTACAACTGCCTACAATGTCCTTAGCCAGGTTTAGTGCTTCAATCTTATCAAAATCATAATACTCTCCTGAAAACAGCCCCCCCCCCCACCAACTTCATGGCCTGGCTAAGGCTGGCTTCACGGGTAAAATGCTAGTATTTAAAATTTTAGAGAGGTTTTGCTACAGGTATATGTGTCCCGTGAATGTGGGGGTTGCCATGACGACAATATTATCTCTTCTATGCGTACAGGACTCGTCCACGAAGATCCCATGCGCTTGAAGGTACTGGACTCGTCATACATAATGCGCAGCAAAACCTCTCTATTAATATTGTATAAATTTGACTGAAAGGGCCTTTACGGCCCGGGGCAGCCATTAAATATTCGGTGGGGGGGAGGGGGGCTTTTCCTAGATTGGATCCCCCCGGATATCTAATTGGTCACCTTCTTTTTTGTAAAATTTTGATTCAAATTGATTGGGCTTTAAATTTACAGAGCTAGCTGCCAGGCTTCGAAACCAGAAAGTGTACTGCCCGTTTTGCTTACAAATGAAATAGTCAATTAATTAGAATTTTCTGATTTTGATTCCTCGTTTGTATGATACAGATATTATATGCTTATATAAATGAGCTTTTATGAATGTTTAATTGCGCTATATACGTGTGCTTCTGTCTGTGATCTGTTAAAAAGAATTGATTCACTTTGGTAACCAGATTTGTACCTGTGGTCAAAGCCCCTGGAATGGGCTTGGATATGTTCGGGTCTGCCATTGTGGTTTATTAAAGTTTTACCTAGATGTATTATGTTGTTGTAGTTGTTATTAATATGTTTTTTTTTAATAAAGAGAAGATGAATAATCTTATAGTTTTCTCAATTCTATGCTTCTTTTGGGTGAATCTTATTTAAAATTTATTTTGAAGCCTAACTGTGAATCTATTTATAGGACAATGGCTGCTTACTTATGGTGGTTTAACTGGTTTTGGGTGCAGGCATGCAACTTATTTTTAGGACTGATACAAGTTTCAGGGCTCGATATGAGGGCTAATATATATTTGACAAGATTCTATAGTGTTAAAAAAGACTTGGTCCAGTGGTTAAGACTTGTCTTGGTCATCCTCACCCAAAGAGCAATATATCTATGCTGGACAGAAAAGCCTCAGTGCTCTACATTGGCGTAGGAGGTCAATAAATTCTGAAGGGACTGCCCGAAACCACTCAGGGAGAGTAACTTGATTCTCAAGAGTGCCCAAAACAAATTGCCCCGAAAAAACTTAAGTAGAAGAAATGTTCGGCCCGAAGCTCCTTGAAAAATTGCTTTCCCCAAATTTTTGGGAACATGCAGTCTTCGCCTATATGTGGTGCTAAAGTAAAGTTTAGATCTGTCTTATTTAGTACAATCGGTAAATATTGTTAAAGAGACACACAAATTTTGCTGTCTAGGCCAATAGTCGCATCAAAACCTGAGCAACAACAATTTCAGAGTCACCGAACGGTCAGTTCACTATGGAGATCAGTGAGACTGAAAGTGTTCCTAATGTCCACCCCGACATCTGAATAGATCCATTTTAATTTTAAAACGGCGCTGCTGACCTTAAAAACTGACTACTGGCAAAGAAATCTCCTCCATGGTCAACCATGCAGTATCTTGACTGATATTTTAATGCTTTAATCTTGGCTTTCTAAATTGATGATCAGTATGGTTTTCTCATTGAACTGACCAAAGTAGCTCTACAACTAAACTGCTGTGTTAAAGTTGCGTCTCCCTTTTAAAAGTACACTTTTTTTTTTACATGGGTGACATGATTAGATTGCTGCAGTGGTGTCGGAACAGGAGGGGGCAGGGTGGAATCGCTCCTCTTGCCCATGGGGGCAAGGTGTGCCCTTTTGATATGGAGAAAAAACATTTTTAGGCTTTAATTTGGGCAAGAATTCCTTCAGCTGTAAAGGCACCCTTGGATTGCTATGTCTGGAGAGACTAGAAAACTTTAAAAATAAGACCACTTCACATTTTGGAAAAGGCCTATAGAATAGATGTCAGACTCTGATCAGGCCAGTTCAGTCAAGTCAAAAAGTCTTATCTGGGCTTGGTTGCTTGTTCTCAATACTTATATATTTGCTCTTATAAGTAATTATTCTGTAACTAATTAGCCTATGAACTGTATAAATACAGGAAATAAACTCAAGGTCCTGCAAAACGAATGTACCCTATGTTAGAGTAGAGCCAATCGAATATGCCCTAGTGCGAAGGCGAGTTAGTTAAGCGCCTGGCGAGGAAATAAAGCCATGTAGCGAAGAAAATAAGTAGCCAAACGAAGTAAGCAAGTAGCAGGGCGAAGAAAATAAGTAGCCGGGCGCTGAACGAAGTCGCCGGGCCGCCGAAAGCCAGGTAAAGGGTCCGGGCGAAGTCGCGGGCGAAGTTAGTACCCGCCGGGCGAAGTCGCCGGGCGCCGAGGGAAGGCGCCGGTCGAAGATAAGAAGGCTCCAGGCGAAGATAAGCAGTCGCCGAGCGAATATAATAAGTCGCCGGGCGAAGATAAGAAGTAGCCGTAAGCCGGGCGAAGTCGCCGGGCGAAAATAAGAAGGCGCCGGGCGAAGATAAGAATCCGCCGAGCGCCGAGAGAAATGAGCCGGGCGAAATGGCCCGAATCAGCCACCATAGGTGTGTCTTCCGAATGCCAGCGGTTCGCCTAGTCATCACTGAATTTACTAAATTTTGTGATATTGTCTGAAGCGCTCTCCTGTCATCGAGGCATGAAAAACATTTCCTTTGCCGCCATTCCTTGAAAATTTTCATCTGGAAAGAAGTGACTTAAAATCTCGCGTCAAAGAAGGCTGACAGGTCACAGCAGAGTCCGACATGCCTCGTGAAATAATCACCCTCCAGCTAGGACAATGTGGGAACCAAAGTAGGTTTGGTGTAGCTAATGTCAAATTTTGTAAATACAGGCACAGTGACACTGACAGTGTAAAATTCAATTGTGAAAACCAATGAAAGCATGCTTCTTCTGAAATGGTTTCTGTTGACCATGTTGAGTAGTACTTGTCAGTGTCACCTCACCTGTGTCAGTGGGTGCGCTCGTTTGTCTCAACCGGTTGAATTGGTAGACCACCATACACCATGTCACCAAGCAAAATCGTCCGTACTACACAGGATACCCCGGATTGATGTGCGCGCCTAACATCCGGTGCAAACGAGGACTGCCCGTCATAAACCGGTCACCAGCAGTCGGTGATTCGAGTGCACCCAATGTGTATTGGACTGCATTCCTACATTGCCTGGCCAATTGTTTAAAAACTGGAATTTTCAAGAAAGAAAGAATTGGGCTAGACCAAGGGCTCCAAAATATTATGAAGGGTTTTGACTTGGTAAAAACTTGGTTGCCAGTCGGGCAACCACATCCCAAAATTTGTTGCCCGAAGGGAAAAACTAGTGGCCCGAAAAAAAAAGAAGACAAAAGCGCTTATGATGGTTGCAAGTTTTAATATTAACTATAAATTCATATTTTGAAATTAACATAATTCAGTGTCTGGGAGACAGGCACCCCCTGGGGATACCCCAAGGGTAGGGGCACTTGCCGGGATTACCCAAAGGGTGGGGTACCCCAGGGGATACCCCAAAGAAGGTGGGGTCACCCTCCAGGGATACCCCAAAGGTGGGGTCATCCTCCGGGGATACCCCTTAGGTGGGGGCACCCCCTGGGGATACCCCAAAGGTGGGGGCAAAACTGGGGATACCCCAAAGGTGGGGGCACCCCCCAGGGATACCCAGAAGGTGGGGGCACCCCCATGGATACCCCAAAGGTGGGGGCACCCCCCATGGAATACCCAGAAGGTGGGGGTACCCCCCGGGGATACCCCGAAGGTGGGGGCACCCCCGGGGATACCCCAAAGATGGGGGCACCCCCGGGGATACCCCAAAGGTGGGGGCAACCCGGGAATGCCAAAAGGTGGGGGCACTTCCGGGACACCCAAAAGGTGGGGGCAGCCCCCGAAGGGGATTCCCCGAAGGCGGGGCATCCCCCGGGGACATTCGAAGGCGGGGGCACCCCCGGGGGATACCCCAAAGGTGTGGGGCACCCCCTTGGGATACCCCGAAGGTGGGGGAACCCCCCGGGGTGGGGCATCCCCTGGGGATACCCCAAAGGTGGGGGCATCCCCCGGGATACCCCAAAGGTGGGGGCATCTTCCGGGGATACCCCAAACATGGGGGCATCGCCTGGGATACCCCAAAAGGTTGGGGCATCCCCGAGCCACCTCGAGGATGAGGGCACCCCCGGGGATACCCTAAAGGTGGGGGCACCCCCCAGGGATACCCGCACGTGGGCACCTCCCCGGGGAAACCCCAAGTGCGGGGGCACCCCCTGGGGATACCCCTATGGTGGGGGCACCCCTGAGGATACCCCAAAGGTGGGGGCAACCCCGGGGATACCCCAAGGGTGGGGGCACACCCGGGGATACCCCTAATGTGGGGGCACCGTGGGGGTGCCCCCTGGGGAAAAGCACCCCTCCCCCCCCTCCCCAGCTGAGCTATGTGTGCATCTCATGCACTGCATTCTAGTTTCTCTTAGATTTATGAAATTTGATACAGTGATTCACTAAGGGGTTCCCTTCAAAAAATTTGGAAAAATCCAAGATGCCAAAATGACCACCATATTTTAAATTGCCCACTGTGACTTCAGTATTTCACTTAGATTTGTGAAATTTGGTATAGGGATTCATTAACGGATCCCCCTCAGAAATTTTTGGAAAAAATCCAAGATGGCTGCCAAAATGGCCACTGTTTTGAAATGCCCACTGTGACTTTACTGAAAAGTTTAGTATTTCCCTTAGATTTATACAATTTGGTATTGGGGTTCACTTAGGGGGTCCCCTCAGAAATCTTTTAGAAAAATCCAAGATGGCTGCCAAAATGGTCGCCATATTTTGAATTGCCCGCTGCGACTTTATTATTTCACTTATATTATGAAATTTGGTTTGGGGATTTGTTTAGGGGTTCCCCTAATAAATTATGGGAAAATTTCCAAGAGGGTGCCAAAATCGACGCCATATTTTGAATTGCCCACTGTGACTTTAGTATTTCACTTACAGTTCTGAAATTTGGTACAGGCATTTTCTAAGGGGTTCCCCCTAAAAGTTTTTATGACTTGCAGCAAACACTATCAGTCTGGCAATCACCACTAAATACAAAACAATCCATAATCATCCTCTTCATGATTTCAATCCCGAATATACAATCGCCAAAACCGGTTTTGAATCCATGGATTCTTGTTGATACCGCTACTGAAGTACTGATGCCATTGGTTGTATGGAGCAGTGCCTTTGATCCAATAGTGATACTGATTTTTGGTGCCAGATCGGCACCGATATGATATCATACCAATATTTTGTGTCCGATTGGAAAATCCCTAATGATGAGTTATCTTCAATTTAAGTGTTTCATACTTTTTCAGTCGGAATGGAATTCTGGAAACAGCTGTGTGCTGAGCATGGCATTAGTCCAGAAGGAATTCTAGAAGAATATGCCACGGAGGGAACTGATAGGAAGGATGTGTTCTTTTATCAGGTGCTTATATTTCACTCAAATGGGGTAACATTCACTGACAAAATTGGTTTTTGTACACTGGTCAGTGGTCCATATATTAATTTGCCCCTTTTAAGAGGATGACCCTCCATTACCCAGTGATTTGAAATCCTCTTTCATCTGCAATTTGTTGCTTGCTTGTATTTTGCGTGCAAAAAGGACACCCATTCCAACTCCGCTAATTGATGGAGGGAATGTTACCATGCTAAACTTAATGCTCACCAATTCTATAGAATAGTAGATGTATCAGAAATTACCTATATGTAAAATTGTGACGTAATTCCTATTAATGACTTGGTTAGAACTTGTCTCGGACACTCATTCTAATGTCCTTGATCTGTCTTAATTTCAGGCTGACGATGAGCACTACATCCCTCGGGCTGTGTTGCTTGATTTGGAACCCAGAGTCATCAACACAATCATGAATTCTCCTTATCAGAATCTGTACAATCCTGAAAACATTTATCTGTCCAAAGATGGAGGAGGTGCAGGAAACAACTGGGCCAGTGGCTACCATGCCGTATGTACACTTTAATTCTTCAATGCAACCTGAAAAACATCTGAGTGTTTTAGTCCATTCTTCAAGATTATTTATCCTCATGCCTTTACTCAAGTGTCTTTTGTTTTCAGGGAGAACGGTTGTATGAAGAAGTGTTTGACATTATTGACAGAGAAGCTGATGGTAGTGACAGTCTTGAGGTAAAAAAAAAAGCTTCAATTTTGCCCATCAGGTTCGATTTCAAATGATGTATTTGTTTGTTGGTTTGTTAGCTTATTCAAAGGGAAGATTGCCAGGTATCCTGAAAAAATAAATATTGTGAATTTTTTTTGGCAGGGTTTTGTTGTGTGCCACTCAATTGCTGGAGGAACAGGATCTGGTATGGGGTCTTACATTTTGGAGAAGTTGAATGATAGGTAAGAACGAAGTTTTTTCTCATGAATTGCTGCAGAATTTACAATGCAAGTCCACTGAAATATAATAGAAGAGTTATGGCGCTACAATCTAATAATCCCCTGTTACTGATAGTCTCCATTGGATGACAACTCATGTAAAAGGTGAATAGTAAATG
The DNA here is from genome assembly GCA_026936325.1 of Platynereis dumerilii. Classification (NCBI taxonomy): domain Eukaryota; kingdom Metazoa; phylum Annelida; class Polychaeta; order Phyllodocida; family Nereididae; genus Platynereis; species Platynereis dumerilii. The sequence goes on along the minus strand of JAPTHN010000001.1, from coordinate 183,642,583 downwards.
AACTCTCAAGTATATACCGGTATTTGTTCAAGACCTTTGACCTACGTATTGTTGAGCGATACATCCCTGTAAGAACGCTTCCTAGAAGAACTTTAATTGTATTACAAGTATTTTATCTTAATTATGTGTAAATTGATTTGTTCCAGGTTTCCAAAGAAACTGATTCAGACATATTCAGTGTTTCCCAACCAAGAAGAGATCAGTGACGTGGTCGTCCAACCTTACAACTCAATTCTGACTCTGAAGAGGCTTACTCAGAATGCTGACTGTGTGGTAAGCTCTAGCTCTGGCCTTTTGAATTAAATAATATTATGACATTTTGGATTTACTTTTCAAAAAATTATTCATTTATATCTGTACTGTATATTCATGTGTTTTTCCAGGTGGTTTTAGATAACACTGCCCTACACAGAATAGCAGCTGAACGATTACATTTGGATAACCCATCTTTCGCTGAAATCAACCAATTGGTAAGTTGGTCAATCTCAATGTAAGACTGAATACCTAAAGATTATATATTTAATATTATCTTTTCTCATTCAATGGCTTAACTATTTTGACCTCTTTTCATAGGTTTCAACAGTTATGTCTGTTAGCACAACGACACTGAGGTATCCTGGCTACATGAACAATGATCTGATTGGTTTAATTGCCTCCCTCATTCCAACCCCACGACTTCACTTCTTGATGACTGGTTACACCCCACTGACCGCTGGTGCTCAGGTATGACATGTTAGAATTCCTGTGACTTTTTGAATAGTTTGAATTCTTAATGATTTCATGCCATTATTTGTTCTTCAAATACATTGATGGAAAGGTATAAATTCTTATTTTGAATATCACAGGTTGCCAGTGTCAGGAAAACGACAGTCTTGGACGTGATGCGGCGTCTTCTTCAACCCAAAAACATGATGGTGTCGACCCCAGTCCATCGCCAGGCTAATCACTGTTATATTTCTATTCTCAATATCATCCAGGGAGAAGTTGATCCAACACAGGTAAATGATTTCGGGCTGTGCACAAAATTTACGAATGAAGCAAAATCCTGAAATAACAAAAGTCCACTGCTCTGTATTTTTAAAGTCCCGAGAAATACGCACAGAGCCAAAAATAAAAATTGTCTTAGAAAGCTTTATCTGTGGAAAAAATTGCACAACATTATGAACATGCTTTATGCTTTGGCATCTTTTAATTCTTAAATCTCTTAGATCTTCATCGTATTACACAGTATGTACATTGTACAATGTCTTGAATCTAGATGAAATTCTGTTGAATTTACTAGCGGCAGCAAAAAAATTTACTGATTCTAATTTAACTTTGAAGTATCAATTTGTGATTAAACTCTGCTACTGAAAATACAAATTGTTCGATTTAAATTTCAGGTACACAAAAGTTTACAAAGAATCCGAGAAAGAAAGCTTGCTCAGTTCATCCCGTGGGGACCTGCAAGTATCCAGGTTGCCCTGTCTCGCAAATCTCCGTACATCCAGACAGCCCATCGAGTCAGTGGTCTGATGCTGGCCAATCACACTAGTATTTCATCTGTAAGTATGAGTTTGCATTTCCATTTGTCATCTTGAGTTTGTAATGTGTTCTAATTTAATAAGGGCTATTCCATTTAAAAACCTGGGGGTGGGGTGGTCAGGTTACATTTTTGACCCCCCTCATGCATCTAAAGTGAATTATTTTCGAACCCCCCATGCATTAAACACAAATTTTTTACCCACCCCACATGCATCAAATAAAAATTTTATTATCACAATGCGTAAGCCTTCATGGAGCGATAATGCACCCCCGTACATCTAAAGCGATTTCTCTTGCATCCCACCATACATCTGAAGCGAATTTCCGCCGATCCCTACATCCATCTTACGAAAAATAAATCAACCTGACCACCCCCCTCCCAGGTTTTTAAATGGAATAGCCCTAAATAAATCAAGAGATTAAATCTGGCTTCAGTGAGTGCTGGGCTGCCAATTTCTGGGTGCAGGGTTAGAATACAGCCCCTGCCTGGTCACCTGGACCTATGTTGGATTGCAGTTTCAGTCACCCAATCCTCATTGCTGTGTCCTCCTGAGTCCTGCCCTAATTAGCCCAGCTAGTGCATATATACAGGACGTAAAGCCCCATTCATCCGTCTGTCCATCTTCTGTTGGATTAGAAGTGGAAATGTTTTGGAATTGTGGTGTTTGACAAATGTTCACTTTACCTTTTGCCTCAACTCTTTCCGACATGTGTAGTACATGTATTAGGCCACTGCAAGCTAATTCCAAATCCAAACTCGCTCTTCTTCTGCACAATGTAAACTATTTTCTCAGAACGTATTATCTTACCATTGACAATAATTCTTTTCACAGTTATTTGACCGATGTCTGAAACAGTACGACAAGCTAAGGAAGCGAGAAGCCTTCATGGAACAATTCCGAAAGGAAAATATGTTCCGTGACAATCTAGATGAATTTGACGATTCCAGAGAAATCATTCAACAGTTAATTGACGAGTATCAAGCTGCAACCCGCCCTGATTACATCAACTGGGGGTTACCGCAGGTGAGAACATAATTATCTTTATTTATCAATTGTTGGAAATTTTATAGTGACATTATGTGCTTGGCCAAGATATTAATTGATTCAGAGAAATGTTAAAAATTACTGAATCCTCAGATTACTCATATCATGTATAAGCTGACAAAAAGGGCATGATTGTAAAAGTACAAAGGACTTCACTTATTTTGAAAAAACTAATTGGGAATTTAGAGACTATATTTGGATTTGTTTTTCATGAACTGCCTATACGGGCTAGTCATTTTCCATGATGATGCGTACACAAAAGAAATCTTTCAATATTCCGGCCTTCCGAGTCACTCAAATCAACTTGCAATCTATTGTCTTTAACGGCATCGAACAAAAATTACTTTACATGAACCAAAATATAGAATTTATATTTGTAAAAAATAAAGAGCACAATTAATGGCAGTTCAACCCTTTTTTTTCAGTCCGCATCTACCAGCAGTTAATAAAATGAAATAAAAATTTGCGAATTTGTATTTATATCACAGATAGACATTTATTGTACAAAAACCCAATTATGAACACAATCTGTAGTGTAGATTTAAAAGTATGAAAATATTAAAAGTATGAAATAGAAAATGTTTATGAAAAGATATAAAAATATACCAGCTACTGCAGAATGTTGTCGTTTGCCAAACAACTTAAAAAGTTGTGTATTCTTGAGGTTATTGTACTCAAATCAGTGCTTACATTGTGTATAATTTGTAAATAATGTAGAATAGTTATTGAATTGTTTGTAAGATATAACTTTGTATTTATGAAATGCTAAATAAATACATGTCATTGTACTATGAATACATAAAATATTTGAATCTTTCAATTATTTTACCTAAAGCTTCGATATCCTATGCAATATTTTTAGTTGTGAAAATCACATTACATGGGCCTATGGGCTGCTGTGTTCCTACAAGATGTAGTGGACTCTGAAATGGAAAATACAAAATCTGAATATAATTGATTGGACTGTTTTAGACCTTTACAGAGGTCTAATACAACAATTTCAATTTGAATCTATGGAATATATTGTCATAACGTCAAACTTTTGAGCAATGATAGAGAAAGATGTGTGTCAAAGGATTTGTAAATTATAGATTGTCACGATTTTTAGTACTCACATTATTTGGCACTGAATCTTGAAGTCTGAGATCATAATGGTGTAGAGCCAGAGCCACGTATAACTGAATTTCCATCAGGGCAAACCATCTGAAAAAAATGGGGAGTTTGATTTGTATGAAATTGTTGCAGTTTGACTTGTGTGATTCTCAATTTATTACATTGAGATTTGACAGAATGAATCAGATTGCTACCAACTGCTGTAATGTTCAAGCATATTGGCAGATGTATCAAATTTTTACCTGCCAGGGCACTGATACCTGCCTCCGCCAAATGCTACAAATCCTTCAAGGAATTTATCTTTTCCAACAGTCTCCCAGCGTTTCTGGAAATAATTATTGAAAAATTATGACTCTGTATTGGTGAAATAGCACAGATTCAATGGTGACATTTAGATAATAGGCTACCAACAAAAGTTTAAATTAAGGAAACTGTAGGCCTATCTTAAACCAAAGAATATAAAATTTACTCACTGGGTTAAACTCCTCGGCATTAGGGAAGAAATCTGGATTTCGGTGAGCCCAGTATGGCGATAGCATGAGGTGATCTCCGGCTGGTATGACGTAACCCTTCGAAGTTTCAATGGAAAAACATTTTATGAATGCAGGTGTATTCAGAATTTCTTTATAAATATGAGTCATTATTATACGACCTATAATAGGGGTTATGAGGTATACACCAAAAAGGACTGGCTTGATTTTCTTATATTTTGATAGCCGGTGGCAGGTGGCAAAACTTTTGACATCTAAAAATTTTTGAAATACCTTTAATGGTATTTCCTTAATGACTTTTCTGGTTATGACTCCAGGTGATCTCAACCGTATAGCTTCTAACATGGAATTGCGAATTGTTGGTAGTTTTTCGAGGTCTTCGTCAGTTATTTCTGTGTTGATTGGACCTTGAAAAAAAAAGTAAAAACTTTGTCTTTAGATTATGCTGAATATGGCTTTGTTAAAATAGTCACTTGTGTGCCAGAAGTGGCAGCTACTGGTATTATTTAATGGAAATGGAATAGATAGGTTTTGCTACACGTTCACGTGTGACGTATACGTGTACAAGTGCTATCTAATTACATTGTAGTCATGGCAACCCCCACGTACACGTCACATGGAAACGTGTAGCAAAACCTCTCTAATGCATCTCTTACCTTTCCGTTGCATAACTTTCCGGAGTTCGTCTATAATTTGCTGGTGGACTTCAGGAGTGTCTAGAACGAATGCTAATGTCCAAAATGTAATCTGGAATGTACCAATTACAGAAGTTGATAAAACTGTATTTGAAAACATTAAAATAGTGTCACCTGATAAAATGCTAAATATTAAAACGTCCAAAATGTATGTACTTGAAAAATTTCCAACTCTTTAAAAATAGTGGAAATGAACAGGCATTTTCAAATTTTTGTCATGCATGTTATATAACATTTATTTTTTACTTTTTGTTCAGCATTATTTGACTTACAGGGATGGCATTAGCTAGAGCTGCCCACATCATCAATAAACCAAAGTTAGACGCGCATCGATCATTAACTGTTCGGACTAAAGTTTGAAGGACAGTCTGTAAAGAATAAAATATTAAACATTGTTTTAATTTGCATTTGACTATCGTGACCGTTTTCAAGTTTTTACGAGACCAGATGTTTCATATTTAATGGACATTTAAAGTATAATTACCTCCTGGTTTTCTGGTACTTTTTCAAGGCCAATGACAACTTTTTTGAATAAACTCAGCAGCCAGTGTTTTGATTGGCTCCAGTCGCTGCAATAAAGTTACTTAAAAAATTATCCAACCACAGTGTCGCTTGCCAAATATGTCATGTATGGTAATTGATTGACAAATTTATATCAAAATTTTATTAAAATACGGTCAGCTCAAGACAATGACATACCGCAAAAACATTTCTGGTAACTGTGATCCATATTCAAACTCGTCATCAAACTTTACAAAATGTCTTTCGAAGACGTCGTATTGCTCCTGAAATAAATTGAAATTACTTATTTATAGAACTGAATGAGGTAACAATGACAAAGCAAATGTATGCTGCATTGTTTAAGCAGTTTATTATTGATCAAATAGAAATGTTATTCTACATTAAAAGTCACCTCATCGTAAATTGGTAGAACGTCACCAAATAAATTGTCTAGGACTCCTTTGTACATGCTTTTTCGGACTAAGCTATTTAGCTCTCCTTCCCCTGAAATGAACAGCAAAAGGGATTGATCAAAATTCATATTTTGGAAGTCTTTTTTGGCAGCAAAATTAAGGTGAAATGAATGTATCATACCTTTAGCGCCCCATGCTTTGATATGCTTAGTGAAGCCTTCTTGTAAATGTTTCCTGAAACCATGGAGGTTAGATGGAGACAGACATCCTTTCACAGTGTCATGGATTTTTGTGTGGCTTTTGTAGAATGAATCAGTTGGTATATCAGCTGTAAAATATTGACCACAACTGATTAAATGATTTGACTTTCGGTAATTTATAATAATGACACAGTAAAATCTGGTTTAAATTATTCTTTTTTAACCTGTTTTGCTGACCGGTTGTTGGACAGCATCTTGGAAACTGAGGCTTTCTGAGTTGAAGAAAACTTGCATGTCCTCTGGGGCAGTGAGGAAAGTCAGCCTCTTGCCTGCCACCTTCAATGTAAATATTGGGCCCATCTGTAAAAAAAAATAATCGCCCGGGCTTGTCAAAGTTTTTTTTTTTTAATTATATTGTCTTTATTTTGCAAATTGCAAACATGTTGTTTCATGGAGAATATATTGGCCTCATTCTGCATAACTATGTGCTATTGACTATTTGACATGGAAGATAAATTATAGCACTTAATTATTCAGTACAATTTGTTATCAACCTCATCTTTAGCCTTTTGAATGAAGTGCAGAGGATCTTTTCCAAACTCAATAGCACACCCAAGCCAAGGGACCCAACCACTTCTACATGGTGGCAGCTGTCTATTTGCACTTCTGTTGAACCAGAATGAAGCAAGGCACACTGCTATCAGTGCCAGGATGACCCACAATGATTCTTCACAGAAGGTTTTCTCTAAAAACGTGTCCATGGTGACAGCTGATAGTCTGTGGGTCGAAGATCACCTGTCAGATTTAGTTCTACATAAACATGGCTGGTGGTGCTGTGGTGCTGTGGTGCAACAAGGTGCCCTCTGGTGGAGTTTCCGTCATATGAAGTCACGTGAGTGCCATCTTTGCAAAAAGAGGGAGGGAAAAGAAAGGTAAACACAGGCCAACCTTGGATGAAATAATCATAATTTCAGGTGTATGATAAATGCACTGTGGTGTGTGTGTATGAGTGAAACTTGCCTTCCTTACTAGGCTCTTAGAAGCTAAAGTGTTAACAGCTTTATTCGTTGTTACAGATTTTAAAGCTCAAAAATAAGACCATAAAGATGTGTATTGAATTTGAAGCATTGACATTTTAGTCATTGAATGATTGATGATTTAAAGAGTAGTCATGATTAAATCTATACCAGTTCATAAACTTCATTTCAAACTCTCAAAATTAAAGTCTGAACTGACTGAAGGAATAAATACAGTCTAGAACTGTGTAGCCTCTAGGGTCCATTGAGAATGAGAACCTGATATTATTATCTAACAACAATTAGAGACTGAATGTCACTATCAATACAGTACTAGTTTTTGTACCATAGGTATATAGGTTTCAGTTTCATATCCTTGCTCCAATGTTTTTATGCCTCGGTAATAAGTCATGCAAATCATGCTAATACCATACCTAGATTTACACATTTGGCCACTGCAAGTTTTCTCAGCTATATTCTTCCTAGTCTAAGTAGTTATTTTAAGAGTCACAAATTTCCTGCAGTGTCTCAGTGCACCTCCAGCTATATCTGTTCATCGCTGTAACTTGGCTTAACTTATCGGATTGACGGTTTCCTTTGTGTTATCCTGTATGCAATAAGATTTGATTATGGCCCCTATTCTTCAGGATAGGTCTACAAACTTGTACAACAGCAATGAAGATTATTATGGTTTGTGCTGCGTTTTCCATTTATCACTTTAAACTGAAAGTTTCAGGTTTTGACAACTCTGCTGATCAGCTCCTGTCCCAAATTTGACTAGTGATTAGGAAGTTATATTTAAATTTTTTTGTAGTTAGACTGATTGTAAAACAGTTAGACTTAACCATGATTGATGTGATGCTTATGCGTTTTAGTTTGCTTGTTATTAATGCTGTATGCTAATAACGACTGCTAGTCAGAACGGCGATAAACCAGAACGGCTATTCGTGTATTTACAGAGTACCTAAACGGTGATGATCAAAGTCCAAAACGGCGATGACAATTTTAGTTTAAAAATCAACTAAGAAAAGTATCTTTCAACAAAAAAAGTCTGATATTTGTTACTTTGCAGCAATAAAGTTCACATCCATGAAATTTGTTACTTTGTAGCAAAATAACTTTACATTTTTGTTGTCTAATTTGACATGTTATAATGTAGCTAAAACTTAGTAAATGTGTAAAACTTAATAAAACACAACAAAAACCGTAACTAAATGATCTTTTTGATAACAGAAACGATGTTGGATAACAAAATGTATTATGTTAAAGTAAAATGACTAAGTTTTCAGCTATTTCTACCAAAAATTAGTGCAATAGCTGTTCTTGTTTTCTAGTTATCATCGCCGTTATGGTAAAGATACGAATAGCCGTTCTGGTTTATCGCCGTTTTAACTGCACACCCTAATAACTGCTTGTGTGTGCTGTATCAGTGTGTGACAATTTTAAGCATTTAACTAACTAATTCTGCTGTGCTCTTTGTCTTGCTTAGAGTTGTTTTCTTTGATGGCAGGCAGCTGGCTTTGCGATTGATTCAACTGAAAAAATCAACTGATAAAAGACGCAAGTCATTAAGCTCATGTAGCGGGTAAAAATGAACCACATGCACAGTGTCATGAGGCGCACCCCGAGCCCCAATCCTGGTAATTACGGACACAATCAAACTAGTGAACACGCTATTAACTCAGACCCCAGTGACGTGCGTCCCCTTGCTGATGACACAGATCGCAGAAGCACCAACAGCTTACATAGCACAGGATCGTTTAGAATGGGTGAAAGTGAAGATGGTATGTTATTGCTATTTAACACATAGGCTTATATTATTATTAGTGCATTATTTTTTGTCATGTGTTAGAGGCTTAAAGCAGTGTTTTCTCTTTTTGGTTGACCCTCCAATTTCACCTAACCAAGTTTCTTCCGTTCTTTTCTTTGCTCTTCAGTGTTCATGACAGGATTATCATATTGGAATTTTTGCATCTTGCTAATACACACTAATTTGTTAATGCTATTCTGTCAATTTGTTTATGCCTCTCTGTGAAATTGACAATGTTTTGAAGAAATATTAATTTATTATTTGGACTTCCAGTCATGAATCATGAACACTGAATAGACTTATAGTTAAAAATAGTTAATGTTTAAGAATAGGTTATTAGTTATAACTGAATAGTGATTAGTGAATACTGCTGTTTCCGTTTTGAATACTATGAAGGTTCTTTTACAAAATGGTCATATTTAAACTTGACGTTTGTTGCAGACATGGATTCAATGTTCAGACCTCATGGAAATCACAATGGAAGAGAACATACTCATAGCGGACCAAGTTCTCCGTCAGTGGAAAAGATGAGGAGGAAGCTCAAGTTTTTCTTCATGAACCCTTGTCAAAAGTGGAGGGCTAAAGGGAAATTCCCTTACAAGTTGCTCATGCAGATTGTCAAGATTATTGTGGTCACTGTACAGGTATATGATAGTTTTAGACCTTATTAAGAACTTCCCGTAGGGAAGTTCTTATTGATATTGTACGTATTCTTTATTATTATTATTATTCTTTATTATTATTCTTCCAACTTTTTCACTTTTTTAAATGTTGAATAACATCTGAACCAGAAGAGATACGTCAATTAGCACCTATACAGCATTTAGACACTATAAAATTCCTGCTATGGTGGGAATTACGCATCGGAATTCCGTTTGACATAGGAATTACAGGCGATCTTGACAAAAAATTTCCGATTCCGGTTTTGGAATAACTGTCAGTTGGAATTTCATGAAAATTTTTCCTGTTAATCTTGAATGGAATATGCAGTGCGGAAAGGAGCCTGGTGGTAATAGGGTGAATAGTTATGGAGGAAAAAAAATTCAAAATTTGAAGAAACCGAAATTTCGAGGGGTGATGTCATGAAAAACCATGATTGAAATGTCAGATTTTTATGTCCTTACAGGAATTGTTAGTACTACCAGGGTATAGTGTCTGTGCAAAAGTATGGCATCCCAGGTCCAATACTTCTGCTGCCACAGGGCCTCAAAAGTCGAACATTTGATGGCCTGTATCTCCCTTAATATTGGTCCTAGAAACAAACCAGGGACATTTTTGGAAAGCTCAGAATGTCAGCTTTCCAATACTGTATAGCAATATCCTGTACGACTTCCGGTTTAGAATCGCGGTGGACATTGAACATTTTATGTCACTTTTTGGGCCGATAAAAATGTTTTTGGTAAAAAAGTGTATGAAGAACTTCATGGATGTTCATGAATAATTTATGTAGGATACCCAGGTTGGGCCTCCATATTGTACCAAAAGGACAATTGCCTACATCAAATAATTTTTCCCAGAGAATTTTTTTAATTCTAAAATTTAAACGTAAATTGCTCTGGTTATAAATGTTCAAATCTCATGAAATTAACACCAAAAAATGCATAAAATTATGCCCTCTAGTGTGTTACAAGGATATTTTCCTCTTACCTTTAACCAATTTTACATCTAACATTTTATATATTCAATTATGACTCATTAATTATATATCAAAATCAATTAAAACTAATTTGACACATTCCTATTTTTTTCCTCTATTTTTGCATGTAAGCACATCTCCATAACTCTGATGGTTTGTCTACAACAAGCCATTAGGGTTAGGGTTTCACCTACCATTCACTCAAAATGTATTGCTTTGAGGGTGGTACCGCTGGCCAACACACACTGGTCTCCATGCCCAGCGATGTGTGATTTCAATATATATGACTGTATACTACATGGCCTACTGCAAGATTTACCTTTTTGCCAAGTGAAACAGCTTCAGCATGGAATGTAAGGGGATGGAAGCGGAAGCAAGGAAGGGAAAGGATTGGAAGGGAAGGGATTGCATTGAAGGGATTGCAAGGAAGGGAAGGGATTGGAAGGGAAGGGAAGTTCTTCCTTTAAATTGCTGTGCAATTTAGTATACTAGTTATGATTACTATTTTTGAATGGAAATTATTGATGATTTTGAGTAGATATTTTATTGATTGGTAAGGTATTTTTCTGAACTGCTTACCACTATAGTCATTTTGTTCTTAGTACGAGGTAGGGCTGCAACGGTTCACTATCTCACGGTTCGGTACGGTTTTCGGTCTGAGACCCACGGTTCGGTTTTTTTACGGTTCTTTTTAGATCGGCAAATTCATACTCGTCTGACATATTTTTTTTGCAAGGATTATTATAATCTCAGCTCAGGCAGTAAGATAGTTGAGTAATAATGTATATTGAGTAATAATTTGTTTTAACTTAGCATTTCCATTGTGAACAATCAATAATTTTGAATAAGGCCAAGGCAGGCAACACTGAATTATCAAGAACTTAGAATAGCTATTTTAGGCCCAGATTAGATTTCCTATAACTGAAGAGCAAAATGTTTAACAATGAATTACATTTCAATTATTATTTAAGGGCACATGCTGGTCGAAAAATGGTGAAAATATTTTAGAAAATGGAAATTCTGATTTTGACAGTTTCAATAAATACAGATGTCCAGACAACAAATGCAACTGAAATTACGCAAAAATTCCTATTATAACCCTGTAAACAACCTTGCCGATCTTACCTTTACAGTTAAAATTATTAAGAGTTTATTTCCTTCTTTTGCCATTTTCCGAAAACTGCGAATTTTAGTGACTTTGAGTGCTTACAAAAAATTCATCTCAAAAACCGCTGAAGGCATCATAATGAATTTTGGCATACTGCTTACTGACAAGTTCGCTTCTGCAATAAGGCTATTTTCAGAACTGTATTTGGATTAAAGGCCGAGGGACAGCGATTCAAACTTGAAAGATTGTGAATTAGCTCCATAGTCCCATGTTTGGAAACCCAGAAAAACCCTATAAAAACATATTTTTAGTCTGAAAATAGTCTTATTGCGGATGCGAATACCTCAAATTATGAAAATAAATGAGTTCTGATTATTCTGATAGCTCAGTCTTGAGATGAATTTTTTGTAAGGCAGAATACTTAAAAATATGTAAAATTCTTTGTTGCCATGGCAACCGTAACCATGGCAACTTAAAATTTCACGGAGGGTCATAATTTGGTGCCCTGAAAACCTTTGTAAAATTTCATAGCTCTAGCTGCAACAGCTTCTTCTGGACAGCATACACACATTTTTCGACCAGCATGTGCCCTTAAGAGCAATCATATGCCATTAGCTTATAGGCCTACTGTGAATGTCTGATTGATCTAGGCTATTTCCAAAGGATAATAGATCTGTATTTTATAATTGCACTCCAGCCTATAACAGCCTTCACAACTCTGCCTCTTGATTGGCATTGACATGGGGGTAATATATCAATTGCCATTGGCTGGGTATAAGTTGGCACCAGCTGGGCATTCCAATTGGCAATTGCTCTGAAGTAGAATTGTCTTTGTTTTGAAAGCTCTCTTGTTTGATTTGGTGGGTCAGCACCTAAAACCAGCGCGATCGCGGCGCCTCTGGCGGCGGAAATCGGAACTACGGTTTACCGAATTATTCGTTGCTATGACGGTAGGGTTTATCGTGACGTAAGAAACCGCGGTTTATTCGTACCGCAATAAACCGTTGCAGCCCTAGTACGAGGCTTTGTACTATAATTTAAATGAATGAATCTTTTTCTTATTAATCTTTAATGAAATTACTCCCTGCACTATTTCATGTCTCAATATTTATCTGATTTACTTTAACATTTCAGTTGACTGCCTTTGGAGTAAGCAGGTCGTCCCATGTAAACTTCATGGAGAAGAGCACAATCGCTTTCAAGCATCTCTACATCAAAAACTGGGATCCTAGTTTTGAAACTCTGCCGTATCCCCCTGCGACTGGACAATTCGCCATCTACACCATTCCTCAATTCTATGAACATGTGAATTATGCCATGAAAAGAGTAAGTGTTAGAATTATTTTAGCCCACCTTCTTTGTACTTGAATAGATTTTTTTGTGCAAGGTTGTTTGCCAGATTTGATATAATGATTTTCACCCGAGGCTTGGGATTCCTGACAAACCAGGAAGTGTGTGTTATTATTTCTTTATAAATTATCAGCTTTCCTCGTAATGTTAAGATATAAATGGAGGAAGGAAGAAGGAAATAGACGCTAACTAGACGCTGTTAAAAATTTTGTGTGGGCTGATTACCTTTTTGCCTAATAATTAACTTACCAACGATTGTACTTTGGACTCCCATAGTCCTTGACTTGTCTATGTAGATACACAGTATGCTAGTCTTAATCTTCACCTGTTATCCATTACCCATGCCTGTGAGTGATTTGCAATGCTAATTTCTAATTCACGACATGGATGGTGAAATGGTTGAATGGGCATTGTACAGGATTGTATGGATCATGGCCAACTCTGAGGCTCAATACACTGTGGTATAATGGTATGCATTTATTTGCAGTATCATGACACTGAGAAGTTAGCCATAGGGACCTACAATTTTGACAACTTGAGTGACATCATGCCTCCGATGAAGATGTGCAAAGAGCGTTACAAGCATGGTCGCATATTTGCCTTCAATGAAACATTTCATTTTGACTCTAAGAAAATTACTGGTGAGTCTTCACCTATGTTGTGGGTGTCATGTACACTCCTGGGCAAAAAAAATGGACCTTCGTAGAACTACGTCATTTCAATATGCTTTGATTTTTATGGGAAATACACAGCAACAAAGCTTCATTTCCTGTCAGTCAATCAATAACGACATTATCTTAGTGTGGAATTGTGTTTTATTTTGAATTTTTAAGCAGCACAGTCTTTTGGCTATGCTTTTTGACAACTTTGTGCACCGGAAAATGTCCATTTTTTCCATTCATATTTCACTGCTTTCCAAGGCTCCTCTGCGTTGCTGATTTTCTGTACTATTACATTAACATCAAAAGTCAAAAGAAAAAGCATTTCTATACCAAGATAAAATTGCTATTGATCGACTGACAAGAAATCGGTCTTGCTGTTTGTATTGAAACAATGTGAAATTCTATAAAGGTCCATTTTTTTTGCCCAGGAGTGTAGATTATGTAAGAAACAATTTCTTGGACACTGACGCATATAAGCGATTGTTAAATTGATATGAAAAGAATATAAACTTCCTTTTGATGTGTTATATGCAAAAGATATCTCAGCCCCCCTCTATTGTCTAATTGATAAAATAAGTTAATTGTATAGAAACTTGATAATGTAAGGAAATATGTTACTTGTGATAGGCGAGACGATTTGTCATTCTTGTTATGCTAATTGTAATCTTTACCATTTTAGAGTGTTTTGACTTGAATCCTGTTGAGGAACTTGATCCCAAAACTGGAAAAGTTGTCTTGAAGTATGATGTGGAGACTTATCTGAAGAAAATCAATCGAACCATCTATTTTGACAGGTAGGTTATTTAGGCATATATTTATGTAGTTACACATTGAAGTAACCTTAATTTAAAACTTGCCTTTGAACAGAGCCAAAATTGCAGAAAATCATAAGATGTGGTCTGATAGTAATTTCAGGGGTGTCGATTAACGGTCGCCCGATCGCCCGAGGCGAGTAACTTTTAGTCAGGACTAGTTGTTTTAATCCCCTTACTCGTCCGTGGGGCGAGTGGCACATCAAAGACAGGTTGCGAGACATTCTGGGCCAAGTGTGCAGCCAACCGTGACATGGGGATTGCTGCTGATTGCTAGCCAATTAGGGACCTATAACTTGTTATTTTTGTGCTACAACTTTCTTATTTGTAATTTTCTTGCTGTGGAAACAATACTATCCTTCATATTTTGTAAAATAAAGTTAATTTGATACCAAAGACAAATATCTAGGCTAGCTCAAGTTAGCAAAAGTACTTTAGAAGTGCCCTCCTATGGAATCTAAGCAACCAGTTATTTGGCGATCTGAAAAGTATCATTTCATACTCAGTGATAGGGCCTATTATCATGAATGACTTTTCTGGCTTTCATTAGAATGACAGAAATCTAGATTAGTATGGTCATACAGTACCATAAAAAAGTATTGAGCCCCCCCCCTCCAAGTTTTGATGTTTGATATTCTATTTTTGAGCCCAAGTGACTATCTGGTCCTAACCCGAATTATCAAGCTCTATTACAACTGTTTTTGTCTGTTATTTGAAGCTCTAAATGATACAATCATTTTCAGGCAGTGTACTCTTCAACTTGCTAATTCTTGGTCATTGTGATGCACTGCAATTCCGGGCGACCAAATTTTATTCAGGACTAGTAAATTTGTGAAGCTACTAGTCCTCTTGGCGACCACAAAAAATTGCTTAATCGACACCCCTGAATTTGGTTGCATATGATCGTATATGTATATTGAAATGTGTTCTCTTGACTGGACTCAAGATTAAGCTCAATATGCTATGGTTGTAATTGAATGCACCTTGACAAATTTTGCAAATGTTCTTGTTTTAGGGTAATAAGGATAAAGCTAAGTCTTTCTTTGAAAACTGTTCACCTGAAAGGACTTTCAAAGCTGAATATGCCTGACTGTTACCGATTTTTAGTGAAGGTAAGGCATCTGAAATGCACCGTGCCATTGTTTTACTAGAAAGTTATTCAACATACATGACAGATCAGATTCTTATTTCACTCGTAATTCTTTTGTAGATAGTTTATGAGAATGGAGACCACAATGGCCAGATGTTGATCTCGTTGGATGTGGACGAAGTTGTGTTGGACTGCAAAGGAGATATAGCTTATCCAGGTATAAATTGGGCTGGATTGGTCAAATGACCCTTTTACTTGTTTTAGTGATGTATATGTGACTTCCAAGGAGGTCAAGAAAAGAGTATCTATCACATAATCTGCATTTAAAAGCAAGTCTAAAATTCTTTTAGTATATGAGAGGATTAGTTTCAAAGCTAATGATATTGCATTCACAATGTAACAAAATTAAATTAAATTAATCTTCTCTTATGACTAATGTTAGAATGTCAACTTCCAAGACATCATCCAAGTTAATTTTCTGATTTTCAAAACATTGTTTGTTTTCAGATAGTATAGAGACCCTTCAGGCCCTCCAGACTTGTTTTGACGTGTTTGTCATCATTGTGAGCTTGTGTTCTTCCTTGCTGTGTACTCGCTCCTTATTTCGGTCTCACAAATTAATGCGAGTAAGTAGTGTATATTCTGATAAATAATGTAATTGCCATTCTCTAAATTACAATATATAGTACCACCACCAGGTGTGGATAAGTCCCACATAATTCTTTCGTCATTTTGATATATATTTTCTATTGTCTTGCAGATGACTACTCAGTTCTTCAAAACGCAATTCCACAAAAGTCTTGACCTACATGACAAAATGGAGTTTGTCAGTTTTTGGTACATTGTTATGTTTATAAATGACATTTGCACAATGATTGGCTCCGTGTTCAAGATAATGATAGAAAATAAGGTTTGTAAAAATTCTATTAATTTCCTAGAACCTTCATTTGCTTGAATGTGTATATTTGAACTTACAATTGTTATGTTATAACTTTGTTGTAATTGCATTGATTGTGTGGTAAGTTCACACTTAATTCTCAGACATGCCATATTGCTTTGATGATGACGGGTCTATAAATCTTGTATTCCAGTTGTCTCACAACTACGAAGCGTGTGGAGTTCTCCTTGGGACAGGCAGTTTGCTCGTCTGGTTTGGCGTTCTGCGATATTTAGGGTTCTTTGAGAAGTACAATGTAAGTATCTGAACTAAATCGAGACTCGCGTAAAAGGTCACTTCTGATGTTTTAATGTCAAATTTTAATGCAATCATGGTGTCACATATAAGATTAATAAGATTGTGGACAAAAAAAAATTGTTTGCTGTTGTAATGTGTCAAAAGGTAGTAGAACTTCTTCACGAGAAATTTCCTGTTCAATTTGAATCTTAATTAGATGGAGTTTACATAACTTGTATTTATATTCATCTGGTTTCCGGCTGGTCAGGGATATTGAACATATGATGATATGTTTTGAGATTGACTCTGTCTGAATGTGAATTTTCAATAATTGTTGTTTTCCAGATATTAATAATCACATTGAAGAGGGCTTTTCCTAACGTCCTCCGATTTCTAGTCTGTGCGGCCGTCTTTTATCTTGGGTTTACATTCTGTGGCTGGGTTGTGCTTGGCCCTTACCACTTGAAGGTAATTGACTAATTGTCATGAAATACTAAAAATTTTTGATAGATATAAATTTTGATTTTTAACTTTTCACACCATAGAATAAAAGCAGCAAGTTCTAGTACTGCTATGATTCTTTTCTCGAAGAAGAAAGTTTACCTGACCCAAAGTGAACTATTTATCTATTTAATGTCCATTAGCTGACCTTTAGGGCATGTTGGATTTCAAAAAAAATTTCTTTTACTGTTTTCAGTTCCGCACCCTCAGCTCCACATCAGAGTGTCTTTTTGCATTGGTCAATGGAGATGAACTGTACATGACATTTTCAGCGTTGACCAATGCAAATGTGTACATGTGGTGGTACTCTAGGATCTACCTCTATGTGTTTATTAGTCTTTTCATCTACGTGGTGCTCTCTGTGTTCATATCAGTCATCATGGACACTTACGAGACTATCAAGGTATGTTTGCATTTGTTGTAAGTCATTTTGTTCATTTATAGGTTATATATATCTGAAGTCATGAACGTTTTAAGACTTTAAATTAATTGATGCAACAATAATTGTCATATATTGCACACCTGCGCCTAAAGAAGGATTGTTTGTTTCTCTTGATGTATTATGAAGCTTGTTCCATGAAGTGTAATGTTGATCTTCATTTGAATTTAAAATTTAGTAGGAAGTTATCTAAAAGTGTAAATGTATAAATATTTTTTTTGGTTTGACAAATAATAATGTACGATTTATCCATATAAAGTTGACATGTAATTTTTCATGCCAATTTCCTTTCAGCATTGGTATGAACACGGGTTTCCGAAAAGCGACCTGTTTGAGTTTGTGGAGCAGTGTGAAGATGACGCGTCTTCTCCGTTGTACAGAGCAGAGGACGACTCGCGCATTGGCTGCAGGTGTTGCTTCTCAGCTTGTTTTCGAAGGTAAGTAAACCGTTATAGGTCGAGGTAAATCTAGTATTGGTTTCTTATTTTGTTCTCACACTTCTGCCTGGATAAGAAAAATAGAGCTGTACCTATTTAAAGCTAATAAAAGTTTAGTATGAACTTACAAGCGAGTTTAATTGATTCAAGGAGAGCCCTGCAATGCTTGATTTGCACACAAAACAAGGGTTTTTCATGACATGAAAAGGTATTTGTTCACACTTTTAAAGGAATTTATTTTCATAATTATATATATATATGGAGCTTAGAATTACAGTTAAGTAAATTTGGCAGCTAGAATAGGTTTATCATGACTCTTTCTTTTGGACGTAATTTTATTCTGACGCCATACTAGCTTTAATGCTTTTTCCCATTTCAGAAACGCTGAACCTGAGGTAGTGATAAATGACGATGATGATGAGCCTTTGCTGCAGTCTCATTGATGTGAATATTATATTAATGCCAGGCATTCCTGCAGAGATGTTATCTGAGAATAGTCATGTACTCATCGATTTGTATCTCATTCGTCACCTTCATCAATTTTATACTTGACACTTTTTTCCATATTTTACAAAAAGGGTAGACCTATATACTACATGTGGATCTATTTCATAGCTATGGCGAGACTTAGTGCCAGTTAGTATCCATGCACATAAGGTGACATAACTTGTTTGCTGCTACTCTTGTAATATGATATTTGATAGTGCCTAGGATAATGATCAATTGATCATTTTAGTGTCATTTGATATTTTAGTGCTTAGCATAAATGTAATGTTTGAATTATTATCATTAGGGTGCTTAAAGCTAATTATAAGAGTTAGATTATTTTAGGAATTTTTTGTCTCTGTATTATGTTCAACATCATCAATGTAACATGTTGCTCTCATGACTCTGGTCGTACTCTCTACTCACTGTTTCAGTAGTTTTAAACTTGCCCAAGTTATAGACATACCAGCTGGTAGTGCTGTCATCGTGTGTGTTTCATAGTTATTATGTGATGCATCAAAGTGATAATGACACATCACTTTGCTTAGAAACCTCTCATTCTGGTTTAGGTTATGACTTCTCTACATATGTGTGCTTTGTAATGCAGCTGAGCTGTTTCTGTCAAATATTCTTTGAACACTTTACTGACTCTTATCAATTTTAACAAAAGATACAGGGTTTATTTATTGCTTGTATGGTTAAAACATGTCATGCCAAATATATTATTAGATCTATATATGTAATAACCATGCTTTAAAGCAAATGCAGTATTGTGCCACTTCACTCATCCTAATATATTTGTAGGTTGTGTTTTAAAATCAAGTATTTTAAGGCTGAACAATGGCCAGTAAGTATTATTACACATTGCCAATAGATATATAGTTGTCATAAATTGGCACAAGTTATTTTGTGTTAGAATGATGTTATGATCATTGTTAAATTATTTGTATCATGTGACTGGCTTCATGAATGTAGTGGAGTTTAATTAAGATGTGGTGCCAAGAGTTCATTAGTGAGATTATGTGGTATTATTACCAGTGATTAAGGACTTTTAAGTTTCCTGCTCTTGTATTTTAGTCAATGATCTGTTTTTGATAGAATGCCCATTTATATGTCAATGACTTATGTTCTCATTGGTGTCGTTTTTCTGACTGGTCAGAAAACTTCCAATGGCTTAAATTTTGACTGAATGAAATTTTATGTACTTTAATGAAAAAAACAAAATATCTAAAATTATATCTGTGGTTTCTTTTTGGTAGTATTGGTGAAAGTTTCTGTTGTGATTGTCGTTCCAATGATGAGAAACATGTGCTGGGCTTCAGGTATCGACAGATGTCCTTCGTTGTGATTTTCATCAAAATCCGGCGTTATAAAGGATTTGTAAAGTGTTCGATGTTTGTGGCTTTCGTTGTCCTGATAACTCTAATGAGAAGGGAAATTGGAAAAGGAAGAATATTAAAAGCCTGAATTATTGTCTCTATCATCAGGCTGTGAATCTCATCAAAAGTTTTACAAACTACGTTGTGCTCGATTCAAAACTGAGGGTGGTCTAACTTCTTTGAATAGGTGAAGAAATTCTTTTGGCATACGTGATGGTTACTGGATTGTTGTCAGCTGTCAGCTGTCAACAGGTTTTGATGAAGTGCAATCTTAAATGAAGCTGAAATCTTTTGTGCGGGATTGCCAATTTAGAGACCTTGCTGCACTGAGGAATTTGGGTGGTCTTCATTTCAAAATGGTAGTCTAGCAGAGGTTTACAACTTGGATAGAACCTTCGAATCCTGTAAGGCACTGCTTTATTATATCCAGTTGCTAAACTATGACTGTCATCGGGTATATCCCTGAAAACCAGAATCAGCGGATTGTATAACGTAGGGGCAATAAACTTAAAGGTTGTAAGGGAAGGATATTGTAATTAACATGCTGGCTATATACTATATAGTAGGGTGGAGTGAAAAATTAAAAATGTCAAAAATTAAAAAAACAGCAGGTCCAGATGCTTGTCAATTTGTCCAAAACTCACGCTTTCAGTGATTTTTGGAAGCTGCAGTGAGAATTGACGGTGCACTTCAGGATTAAAGAAACCAGTTAAAATGTCTTTTCGCCGAACTCGCGGTTACGCATATCTTCGTGGATATTAAATATACAACAAAATAGATGGCATATTTGGAATCAGTGAAAAATTCCCCACAAAATGAATACCAACATGATATACTTACCTTCTGTTTCAGGCCGGATCAATCCACTCAAATTTACATAAAATCGTCATAATTTTTATCATTCATGAAATGGCTCCAGGCTCAGACTCAGACATATTTATTTTCAATAGAGAATAAGTTATGAAAAAGATAAATAAACTATTGATATGTTATACAGTATTTTTTTTGTTTGACAATTCTCTATTGAGGGTGACCCCTTTAAGGCTCCACATTTAATGATAATGATAATGTTTCTTTGTTTATAGTGCATTACATCAAAATAGCGACCTCAATGCACTGTACAATAATACACAGATTCATACAATATTTTAAATTAAGTAAAATTGTAATTAAAAACCAAAATATAATAAGAAATCAGATAAAAACTCTATTAAAACAAATTAAAAGTAGTAAGATCTAAATAAGTGTGTCTTTAACCTGGCTTTGAAATTTGACTCCAATACCACAACAGACCATCACCCATTGTCAGAAACTCCTTTTTGTTGTTCTCACTAGTGTAAATAATAAACAAAAATATGTATCTTACAAGCAACAATGACAGGACTTCATGTTTGTACCATGATTTATTTCCATGACCACTTGTTCTTGAAATATTACCTTTAATGTAACCACACCGTGTAGTTAAACTTGAAACTCATTATGGTTAGTTTGTAGGATGACAATGGTGGTGTTGTTCATCTTGTTATTTTACTATTGTGTATCTTACCTATATGATTATGTGCTTTTATAAAGTAGATCCAATAAAGCTAATACTACACAGTATACTATACCAAGGCAATAAATGAATTTACAGATCATGTAAATTTAAGTATTCGGCTGACATCCCTTTCAAAATTTATGGCAGACCTTAATGTACAACTCCTTGAGTTATACAGATTTCAAATTGGTTTAGAACAGGTAGTTTTAAATGTTCACTACAGTGGGTATTCAACCAAAAATATAACAACTAAAATACAATCTCTTTTGCGCTCTTGAGGATTATATACACAAAATCTTGCTCGAGTGAATCTGACCATTCCAGTGATTCATGTTCATATGCACTGCTGGATTAGGACAGTACCCTTACATGTGTGACTGTGTCTGATGCCTCTGAGGATATCTCTAACTTCATCAAAGCTTTATCCCTTTAGTTGAAAAGATACAATACTTTATTGTAAAAATTAATGTTGGGCAGTGGTCTCGAGCGGGGGGGGCACCTGGGGGCACGCGATTCTCTGGGGAGGGGGCACCAACTAGTATTTTAGCCAGAGTTGAAAAGTTCATATCGGGGGCACCTGGGGGGGGCACAGGTCAATGTGTGGGGGGGGCATGTGCCCCCCCCATAGGGACGCCACTGATCTTGGGTAAAACCACGAGTTGTGAAATGAAAATTCAGTATATTGACAATGTGCAATAGCATGTGACTGGGGCAGTTGTGTTGCAGTTGTTCTTTTATGTGAATACTAGAGGACCCCCATGGTTGTTGGAATAAAGAGGTAGGCCTACAAATTAGTAGCAGTGTGCAGTATTATGGTTTATCATTGTGGCGCTGACATGCGTTGCCCTGCAGCGTAAATGATGATTGGAAAGGTGTTGCCGTCTGGTGAGTGTAGGATTACAAAAAGTACTGTAGGTGCAGAACTCATGGATGTTAAGTAGTGTGAAGGTAAAAATGCGTAAAGGAAGAGTAAAGAGGAAGATTGACGTATGACATGGCCTGATCCATGGATAATTGAGGATTCCCATGCAGAACGAAAAATCAGGCAAAAAGCGTAATTTGTAATATGGAATGGGACATATAGAATTAGCCAGTCGATAGGGGAAAGTAGAAAGGATGGAAATTGTGTAGTTTTGTTAAGTTGGTTGTTAGTGTCCTGATTTGTAAGAAAGAACCTGTTTTGTATTGTTTACTTGATGCCTCCCTCTTCTGAGCCCAGGGAGAACAATGCACTACCACTATTGCAGCCACGTGAACAGAGCTGTGTGGATAGCATACATGTGTGGATAGGGTGTTAGAAGTAACAGATAGTTGTGTAAAGATAAAAATCTGTAGAGCTTTTGAAAAGATGAAGATTGATGTATAGCATGGGCAGATTCATGAAGAATTGGGGATTTGTATACAAAAAGAAAATGTGAGCAAACAACAAAAATATAAGATAGGATATAAGATAGGATTTGGAAAATGGTAACTTGCAATATGATGGTGTATAATAAGGTTTGAAGCCAGCAACTGCAGCACTATTACATTGTTGTATTACAGCCAAACGCTTTGATATAGAATTAGAGTGGACTGTGGCACTGTGAAAATGGCACTTGGTGACTCATGATAGCCTATGAAGTGTCATCTTCTCTACTTTCAACATGGGAAACATAGAGGCTGTTTGATTAATCATGATAAAGAGAAAGCATTTTGACGTCTCATAACCGATTTTAGAGTGAAAATCAGATGCATAATCCTTTCGTTTGGCTGTCACCAACAAGTGGGATAAGTCTCCTTCAATCAAATTAACATTGAAAGTATTGCCTGGGTTTGATTATGACAAATCATCAGCATCATGACACACAAAGTGCCATTTTCACAGTTCCACAACCAATTGGTATCATTGAGGTGTGGCGTTTGCTGCAAAATTCATGGAACATGGGTGATGTAGTGCAGCAAACACCACAATGTGCCACCCCTGTGCTCGGTCCAGTGCTACTGTCATTTTGGGTAAAAACAAACTAATGTTGGTAAAAAACTGAAGAAAAAGAAATACTAATCTAAGAATGCGCCTGATTGGCTTGAGAAATACTAAGGTAAAAATAATGAAAAACATTGAACACCTTTGGAGAATAAGTTGTTCTTGGTTCCAGGTATATCCTTGTATAATATTATTGTTCACTGGAAACTTACAATGTTGGAGACATGACGTTTTGGCCTGTCAGCTAGAGGTCTTGTTCACATGTGAGTGAAGCACAGGATGACTTGATGTGTTAGTTGCTGTGAACACTCAGGAGTTGGTTGTAGACAGGGGGGGGGGGGGGGTTGATAGCCTTGGTCTTGGTTGATGTCGGGGTGTTGCTGCCTGATGCAGATTGACTCTTTGACTTTCCTCTTGATCCAGTCTTGTTCTCTGCAGAGTATAATGGAGTTGCGAAGGGAGATGGAGTGCCCTGTTGAGATGCTGTGTTCACCTACGGCAGTGGGATGATCTATCTTCTGGTGTTCTTTGACTCTGGTGCTGAGCGATCATTTGGTTCTCCAATATATTTGTGTTTTGGCTGTTCTGGTCACAGGTGATCTCATAGACAATGCCACATTTGTTTTCATCTGGAGTTTTGTCATTAGGGTGAACTCAAAGGGATCGAATCTTGTTGTGTGGTTAGTGGAATGTGCTAATGCCATAAGATCGGTAGATTCTGACAAGATGTTCTTTCCAGAATATGTTTCAGTTAGTCAGGATTGTTCACCATTTCCTTGCTTGATGGGATGGAAAAAAGTGATATTTGACCTATGCAATCATCAAATGATTGTCAACTTGGCATGTGTTTGATTTTCCTGTAGCTTCCTCCCCACGGTAAGATGTCATTCTCACCCATGAGTGAGGACATCCAATCTTCTTGCCTTTCATCTCTAGGATTCTTGGAATGGAAAATCCCTCTGTCAAAAAAGGCTTCTTCCTTCTCTTTGTCACAACTAAGTTTTGAGTTTCAAAGGTGTTTATTACCATCGAATAAAAAAAAACCCTGCAATACAAAAATACAAAATGAATACCAGGTAATATAAGCAGAATGCATGAAGTATGGGTTATAAACAATTATGCATAATGAATTATAGTATGATTATGTTAATAATTTACCTCAAAGCAATTAAAAGTATTTTAACTCCCCCAAGTCATTCACAAAGTAACTTCTCTTATTAACGTCCATATAACAGTCACATTAACTTATCATCAAACATGAATTAGTACAAGTACAAATTTAGGGGGGGGACTTAATTTGGTTTTTTGGGAAGTTCAATATGTAAACCAGCCCAAAATGTGCCATTGGGTCTCCCATTGACGTAAAACCCAAATTTTTAAAAATCTGAGTAGTGCTACCCCCCTTGACATATGCCCTGAAGTTTTGGTGATTTATAACGCTCGCGAAAACGGTAATATCTACCGCGTTCAGTGGCTATTAGTCATATGATTAAACAAATAGCACCATTGGATTCCTCTCTTCAAGAGCTTTAAAATGAGTACCCGCATGATGGGTCTACCATGATATTTGTTGTCAGATTTATTGACAAATAATGGTGAAATTCGCAGCAGTTTGCACCTTTCACATAACTTGCTAAAATTGTGGCAACTTCGATAAATTAGTGAATCCATTTTTTTTAGCTACATATCTAATAGCAGGCAGAAACTATTCTGCATTTCAATTTGGCATCTGAATATATTTTATGGTTGCAGCATTTTGAACCCAAATTAACATTGCTTCAATCAGGTAAACTGTTGGCAGTATTTGCGCAATACAAGTTAGCCATATTGATTCATTCACATACAACAACAAATCTTCATTATGATATTATGGAATACATAGAAGTTCATTGTTTCAGGTAGGTATCAGAAAAGAGCCAATGAAATATCAGAGAATTGTCTAACAATTTTATAAAATTTAATAGATAGCAAAATTAAGAGTATATTGCAAAGTCACACAATTTGTCGAAGAATGTTTGAGTTCCGACATAGGCCTATATTCATATACTATATGCAATATAATGACAGCATACCTACTTCAAGATTTAGTCATATATATATGAATGATATTGTTTGCTATGATTGAGACTTACATACACAATACAGAGCAGAAAAGGTAATTTAGCCCTGGTATTGGTGTGGGTATACCCTAACTATCAATAACATCAAAAATTAATGTCCGAAAACTTTAGTTTGATGCCTGGTGTTGATCAGGGGTGAAATCAGACCTTGATTGTCCTAAAATGGGTAATAAATACCAGTACATGAAAAATCAGTGAGCTGCAACTGCAAAATTATTTATTTATGAGACCAAGAAACATCTGCACCAACCAAAGCTAACACTTAAACCGGTAAATAAGCCAAATAATTAAGATATCAAAGTATGAAATGATTTGTGTGTTAATCTTATACTCAAGCACAGCATGGATGCAGACAATACTGAAAACTGTAATATCATGATGGGTATCTTTTGGGCATATTTTGAAAGGGACATGCATCTTAATTCTGAATGTTTCATGTGTAATTGTGTATATTAGCAATATGGATTCATGTAATTTTTTCTACCATCGTAATTGCCGAACCTCACACAATAATATGAATGGTTATCCATGGCATCCATCTAATACATGATTAATATTGATTGGCATTTTTTATTTTAAACAGTTCCTGTGAGATTCTTATTCCATTGGTAAAAATCTGCATGTGGTCTCAGAACTTTAAGGCCTAATGCTACTTTTGATATTTGTACATTGTATGGTATCAATTTCCAGAATGAGAATACCTATTGATTTATCTGAATAATATGGCAATCTTCTTTTGACAAAAAAGTATCAGGCTTAAGATTAAAAAAGGGTTGGGGCCATGGCTTGTTCGCAATTGATGCATATCATTCGTGCTTGTCTCTTTTTAGTGCCATACAAACGTTTATGGAGATCTTTGAATTTGTAATAACTTCAATAATCAAAGATGAATACAAAGTAAATAATAATTCAAATTCACAATTATGTATAAATATATTATAACAGCCATATGGATAACAAGCATCTTGTGTAGTCTTATGCGAAAAAAAAAAATCTGAATTGATAAAGCCCACTTGTGACCTATGAGTGTCGAAAGGTGACATAAAAGGTTGTACTGCATGGCATCACCTCAAATGTATCAGATATATAGCTTCCAGGTATTCATTTTGAAGGAAATTTTGCAGGGAATCCAAATATGTCATCCTCATCTTCCTATCTATTTTATTAACAAAGATATCGCAAACCGCGACTTTACCGAAGCGTGATATATCCTGAAAACTTCAAGGCCTATGTCAAGGGGGGTAGCGGTGCTCCGATTTTCAAAAATTTTTTTTTTATGTTCATTTCTTACCCAATGGCACTTTTTGAGCTGGTTTACATATAAAATCAGGATTAAGTCCCCCCCCTAACAAATTAAGTATAGAAGTGCAAAGTTAATATTTATAACCAATTGGCTGTGAAGCCAATTTAACCGAACTCATAATACCAATTCTTAACCAATGCTTGACCAAACACGAATATAACATGTAAATAATCTTACCCTTTGTTAGGGGTTTAGCCCCCGCAGGTTTCGGGCCTCCTCGTGGTGGAGGGCGGTAACACTTAAGATGAAGACCTCTATCCGTCAGTGGCCAACATGAGACTGTGCGCTTGCACGATGTCCGCTACCTTACTTGGGAATATCAATTAATGATAATGTAAAAAATCAAGTTTCAAGACCGGATCGTACACCAATCAGGTAACCAAGATGAGTGTCCCTCAGTGGGATCAAAAAATTAGCGACTGGACTACCAAGATTTCAACGGACAAGGACTTGATTGACCCTGACTGCCTCCCACATATCTTGAAAGACGAAAATTGCCTTGTGATGAAAGGTGTAACAAAGGCACTGGACGACCTGTCAGCTATCGATGTATATGAAGTCATTGCAGACACTTGTGACAACACCGTAGCAGGAGAAATAAGACGTCAATCTAATGGCACCTTCCTGATTCAACCTCAGAATGATCAACAAAAATAGAAACTGAGATTAGTCAACAAAATTGCTGGAACAAAAATCTTCTTTGAAGGCAAAGGTCTTGTATTCTCAAAAGAGAGCAGGACATGCACTGATGCTCAGCTAAACAAGTGGTTCAAGAAACATGGCATTGAACAATTCAGATTACAAAGTTCCAAAGACAGTTCCTGTAGCTTTTGAAAAATGCAGAGTTTGCCCTATCTTTCCTCGCCCAAGATGTTGTTTCAATTGCCAAATCTATGGACATTTCAGGCTTTCAGCAGTACATGCATGGTGTCTACAGAAAAAAAGAACAGTCAACACAATTTAATTTGTTTACAGTTAATTTTGTGCCAAGCATCATTATTCAACAAAACATGATTTGTATATGAACAGTATAATTAGAAGAGTCAAATTACCCAATATTCGCACCCCTTGCAGTGGTATGTTTCTGCAGATGAGACCAACATGATGCGAAAACATGTTTGATGCACTCCACCAACATTTTGCCCCATGCAGACATGATGGAGGCCTTTAACTTAACTGCGAGGGTTGGGATAACTTGCTGGATTCTGCCTTCAAAGTTGCCCATACCGAGTAATTCACTGGGTCCAGCTCAGGAGACAAGGGGTGGAACTCTACCTTGCTCATCAGGTTTGTTCTTATGCACTCCTGAGTCTTCTATGCAGTATGAACAGGTGCTCCACCTTGTTGGAAGATGATTTTGAGAGAGTTGACATTATGTTTTATCAGTTGGTTGATAATGTGAGAGATAAACACAGCATGATGGCAAATCAAGTGGTTATTCTGAAAATGTGGCAGAAGTAATATTTGCACCGGCAGTATTTGCTCGTGGAAGAATAACCTTATTCAAATACAATGTATTGTATTGAAAAATGGATAACAAAAGAATGACTGCGGTGACTGAAACCTATATCCTCCTCTTGACAACTGCTTATCTCTTAACTGACCTATTTACTTATTATCTGGAGTGTGTGTTTATTTGTCTTTATTATATCATCCTTTCAAAATGTCTGCCAGTGGAAGTTATTATGATACATTTCGTGAGAGGTCTAAATCTAAATCAAGAAATGTATGCCCTCATTGCAAAGGTATCAGTATGTAACTTTTTAAAAATGGGATTCACATTCAGGATTACTTATTTTATTTTGCAGAGAAGTTCAATTTAATTTGTTTTGTTTCATCACCTGTGAAGACTACATCTTGCAATGGTCTGCAAGGTATTGTCATGAAATTAGGTGGGGACAGGTATATCATTCTGTGCTGCAGTCTGCATAATTTTTGTGCTGCAGTCTACATGCAGCTCTGTAGAGTTCTGTTATTAGAATTTCCTCAGAATTCCGTATTTTTGTGGGAATTCTGTATTTATAATAATTCACTTCTGCAAATTTCCTGCTCAGCTGAATTATGTCCTTTTGTATATTAGCCTGTTGGTGCTACTTGATTTTTAACACCTTTTTTGTGTTATTTTGCTCAATGTTTTGGCAATTTCTCAAAACTTCAGCGAAGTAATGTCTACAAACTTAAAAATAAAAGATCTAATGGAAACTATATGAAGGAATTATGTACATCCTGTCTACAAGTTGACCGCTATATGCTGCCACCTATGTTGCAAAATTCGCGAGCTCCTGTGAGCAGTCAACAGAATTTCATTGTCTGGAAGAAACCAGGACAGTGTCTGGAAGAAACCAGAACAGTTCCATCATTTATGGATGGTCTAGTTTATTTCCAAAAAACTCTGTAAGTCTAATCTGACTTTGGTTGGCTTCAATTTTAAGCGGATTTTAAGTAAATGCTAAATCAAACTGGAACTATTTTTTATTATGGAGGATTTATACATTGTAGCCATCATACAATGCCAAAATAGAGGGTGCCACTTATGGCATAGACAAGACATTTTGTTGAGTGTTACACAGCTTTTATGAAATAATAAATTATGTTGTTGTCCTAGTTAATAAATCTCCACAGAGTAACAGAATAAATACAAATGAGTATTTTTGATCTCACAAAGAAAAAACATTGGCTTTGTATGGACACATGAATAAGTGAGAGAGCATTCTTTTTGGACACTATTCTGACCACAATTTAACATGCTTAAATGGCATAAGTAGATTGAATACCATCAAACTTCGGATGAGTAAAATCATCCCTTTCACAGGCAAACGTTTATGCTAAAGTTTCAAAATTGTCTTTTGCCTCATGATTTCCAGCAGTTTACTGGATCTGTGCCAGCAAACATGCTTTGTGAAAGTAGTCTGGTGTAGTAATATGGACAGCTGTTGTGCGACCTGATCTTGTGATCTGTCCAAAACAAATCAAACTAATGTTGACCAAATTCGATTTTCGAGGGACTGTCAGCATTCTGCTGCCACTTGTCAGTCCCGAACAGAGACAGATGTACATCAATTCCCAGAGCAACATTAGGAAAATGTTGTTTGGGTTCTTGGTGTTTTGTTGTTGTTCAAAATGTCTTGCTGGTGATAAGCTGTGAACAACACCTTGAGCCTGATATTCAAAGATGACCACAGTTTCTGATTCTCACACTTGTGTTATATAACTGAGACCTGTTATAATCTACTACTTAAAATTTTCTTGAGTTTTGCTGATGTGAGAAAAGCCACAACAATGGCTAACTTGGAATGCTGGAACCATGTGCTTATCAGAATGGCTATTGAACAGAGCCTTCCTCTTGATGTCATGATTTTAAACATTTTGTTAATTTGATATGCTCGCAACTTTGCTATGTCTTATGGATTGTTGAGCAGTCTCAGGATATTTCTTGATTCCTCTGAAACAGGAAAAGGTGGACGAGATTCTAAAAGTTCTAACAACAACAGAAATTGGCAAAGCAATGGAGAGACGACCAAGGAACAAGAGGAGGCAATATTGGCTGACAAAGTCAGGAAATCACTCAGGTAATTTTCAGAATAAAAATATTAATTGATTTGACTGCATGACATGTTTTGCATCTCACAAATGTACGTCATTTTTGTAAACATTGCAAATTTCCAATGACATACACTCTTGATTCTTCATTTTGGCAGGTACCACTTTATGAATCCTTACCAGAAGTGGAAGGCAAAAGGTCACTTCCCGTGGAAATTGGTTGTGCAACTCTTCAAGATCGTTCTGGTCACTATTCAGGTAGGGTCTCTTTTTATTTATCAAAAAGGTTGTTGAGATGGTGTAATTTATACAATGTATTGCAAAAATTAGTCGTCAAGGCACTCATGTGTCGTACAAGCTTTGGAATTGCCTCTAAATAGCCCACACTGGTGCTGATGGGGCGTAAAACACGAACTCACTCATCACTCACAAGCTTTGGAATCTGTGCTGCGAACAATGCTTCAATGAATTCAGTGAGATGCTCACAAAGCCCGGCTGCACTTCTGAGACCTGACAACAGCATTTTCATATTTTCTTTCATGATATGCACATACACAAACATTGTGAGAAATACAAACAACACAAAGTTTGACATGTTTGAATTAGGTAGCAATTCACAGAATTTACTTAAGCCAATGTCAAATATCTGGACAATCCTGACGAAAAAGTTTGAAAGCTTCTGACAAGAACGTCAGCATGTAGCAGGCTTGATGCATGATCTTCTTAGTTTTTCCTTGGTCATCCTTTTCCATAATTGTAACCTCACCCCGATTTATAACCGTTCCTTTATACTTAAAGCTGTTTAAATTTAGCAGGGCAGGTATGTAAAAAAATAGTGCATTTATACATAGAAGCGTGAAACTTGGCGCACACTTAAAAAACATCTCTACAAATATAATTGGGTAGGGAGCCAACTCAGATTTAGCATAAATGGCTACTGGCAGTCATTTTCCAAAATGGCCACCAATTCTTCCATTTTGCTGCTTTCTGTGTAGTTCCTATGAATAGAATGCATGCAAATAGTGTTTGTTATTCCTTCTCTAGGTATTCAGAACATTACTATAACATTTTTAGTAGCCTCAACTATTTTCAGGCTTTCTAGAATCCATTTTGGTAGAATTATCAACTCAAATACTGTATTTTCGCGGTTTTGCGTGGTTTCGCCAATTCTTTATAAATATAAAAATAAGTTGCATATTTGAATTCCTTACAAAAAGAGATTTCAAATGAATACCCGCATTAATGGGTTTCGTAAATTTGGAGGGGAAATGGAAAAAATGAAAATTTTAAGTTTGACGATTTCGGTTCTGAGGTTCATTTTGACAAAGGATTCACGGAAACTAGTTATGCTACCATTCATTTTAAAACTCCTCTTACAAGGAATTCAAATATGTGGTCTATTTAAATATTAATTGAGATTCCATAGAATTATGGAAAACCGCGAAAATGCTGCATTTTCTTCAACAGTTATAACAAAATGGACCCTGGCTACCCTAAAATTCCTTAGTTCAACCCAGGAATCAATTGATAGTGTTTTTTAGATCTTTAGAAGAAATAATGACCACTGTTTTCATATGGTCAAACTGTAGGCACTTCACTGAAAGTAGGAAAATGCAGGGCTGGACTGGGCCGCCGGGATACCGGGAGAAATCCCGGTGGGCCGACGCTGTTGTGGGCCGATTGACCCAAAAAAAAAAAAATCTGATTGTTTAGCTTCCCAATTTTGCAACCCCAACATATTTGGCACCATTAGAATCGTCTCGCAAGGAAAATTACAATGGTGTTGAAATCACTGAGTTAATGTAAACGATTGGGCCACTGCTTTCATTTATTTGTACTGAAGGATCAAAGTGGTTTGCATTTTTGAAGGACCTATGTACTCAAGTTACTATACTATAGGCCTACTTAGCCCCTTTATGCAGATGTGTTCTATGTAATCATGGA
This sequence comes from Platynereis dumerilii, assembly GCA_026936325.1. NCBI lineage: Eukaryota > Metazoa > Annelida > Polychaeta > Phyllodocida > Nereididae > Platynereis > Platynereis dumerilii. The sequence continues at coordinate 183,610,293 of JAPTHN010000001.1, read as the reverse complement.
TTCTCCAAAGTTTATTCAGCACATGAAATTTAAGAAAAGTTTTTGTAAAGTTTTTTGTCGTTGAGAGTGAAGTCCATTGTCACCTGCCCCCCTACTGTGGCCCCCTAATTATTCATCTGTGCGGCCCCTAACAGTCGCAGATCCAAGGGGCCTAGGCCCTAGGGGCTCAGCCCCCCTCCCACTAGATAAAGGTGGCATTTTAAGGACAACATGTCGACCCGGGCCTACGAATGCCAAAAAATGTTTGCCCCCCCCCCCCCCAGACAACCCGGTCTGGATCCGCCATTGCCTGACCGGGCCGCTGTCCACTGAAATTTCCAGGGCCGATTTTCTCTCCCAGTCCGCCCCTGGGAAAATGAGAGAATTAGCCGCCATTTTGGAAAATGAATATAAAAATGGGTGAACAAGGTCAAATCTGAAGTGGCTCCCTATCTAAATTTATTCTTTAAGATGTTTTTAAACGATGTGCCAAGTTTCATGCTTCTATGTATAAATGAAATATTACTCCCCTATTCATGACAAAATTTAATCTGCCCCGCTAATTATGTTAAGCTACTTTTAGTTTTTTTAATTCTATACCCAGAAAATAATATAAAAGAAACTGGTAGATACTCATGTAAGTATTGTTCCAACTGGAATAATTATTAAGCCATATCAAAGAAAAACAAATTTTTTTGCAAAGTTACATATTTTGCCATGGAATCGTGGTTATCAAAGAGAATATCAACTTGCAGCAAAACAAAAATCACAAAATATATACAATTTATGTCAAGATTTCAAAAATCCTCTTACCGCGATGTTAAACCCCGGCCAATAGAGGCAAAAAATACATTTCGAAAACTTCCTTGCACATTCCTATCATCTTATCATTTATTGTTCAGGCAAAAACTTCCCCCAACAGCTCTTCCTGTCTGGTCACTCGTTTGGCTATGAAAAAGCATCCATTAATGTGTACACACCTGGGATGCCTAGCGATTCCGGATAATATCTGGTTGTATCGGACCCAATTATTACATTTACCATCTATTGCTGATAAAAAGGGTGGCCTTGTTGGCCAATGGCCACTCTCTTGATCCTGGTCACCATTTTAACATAATCCCTCTCAAAGTCTCCTCAATTTCACCATATTCCCGTGTCGTTGGTCCCCACATGAATAATTATCACATCCTTATCCTTCAATAAATGCACCTCGAAGCTCATAATATCCTCAGTTTTGTTGCCTCTCGCTTCCCAACAAATGCTTTACCTTTTGTATAATCAAGTCGCTGATAATTAACCTGCTCCATTTTCTTCCTCTCGCTGAATTGAACTGTTTTCGTCTAAGTCATCATTACTACCAAATCCTCTCCTTACCATGTTACTACTCAAAGCATCCCCTTGACAACTCTTTTTCTTTATTGGAACCCTTCCTAGTATCCGGTACCAAATTTGATTTTCTACAAATGGTACATGAGGAATCGATGAAATTAATTTTCAGATCACAACATTTGGTCTTTCTCGATCATCTGCTGTTGAATTTTTGGAGAAGAATTCCATGGCAATGAGAAATCTGTTTCTGAAAGATTGGAGTGGCTCTTACGAAACCCTTCCTTACCCGCCTTCCTCAGGACCGTATGCCTTGTACAGAAAATCTGAATTCTACGAACATGTTGACTATGCCATGAAACAGGTAACTCGTCTGCATATCAGACCCTGGTGTACATGTATATATTAATATTAATACCCAGTTGGTATTCCAATATACTGGATGTTCCAGCTCACATGCATGTTTCACCTGCATCTTACAGACTTCAGTGAAAGAAGGACAGGCAGCAGATGAAATGAATGTTAGTTGAAAAACCCTGATTATAAATCACCTTTATCATTCACTTAATATTTCACTTGGAAAAAGTTGGGCTATCCTTAGTACCTCTCAGAAGTTATGTCTAAGATTGATTTTTTTAAAACTCTGTTACCCATTCCTGTTCTTTATTGAGTGAAAGTAAAAATGATAAATGCCAAATTGTTTCTTACAGTTTCATTGGAATTTGAATAACGAAAGAAATTTAAAAACTGCTCAAAAAGTCGCCTGCGTCCTGAGTCATTTTGCTTCTTATTGTAATACTTCTCGTCTTCTCTCTTATAAAATAGTTTGGGGAAATTGAGCTGGATGCTGTGGGGACGTACAGTTTTACTCGCAAGGGAAATGACATTAATCCGATGGTCATGTGCAAGACGAGATATCTTGAAGGAGAAATCGATGCTTTCAATCAGACTTACATGTATGATTCTGAAATTATTAATGGTATGGAAACTTATGCAATTCTGGTTCTCGTTGATATTTTGAGTCCTCTTTCAAAGCTTGGATAATGATGAAGTTAATTGTTGTGTTGCAGTGTGCTATGAGCTTAAACCTTTCATAGAAGTGAACTCATCAGGCGAGGAATACTATGTGTATGACTCAAGAAAATACATGGGACTCATCAATGAAACCGTCAATTTTGGCAGGTTAGTTTACAAATGACACTGAAAGACAAAAGTTATACATACTATGAATTTATTGGGTCATCAACATAACAAAGATGATATACATGACAAATAACATGTATTTTCATATAACACAACAAAATCACAAGCAGCTTGACTACTATTCAGCCTTCAGTACTGTGTAGGACCACCACCAGCTTGACTCAACTTCTGGCTCTGTCTTGGAATTGACCCATATGGCACCCCATACCACTACTCCACTTCTTAGGCTGGTACCTCCTATTCACACACATGCGTTGGTGTAACACTTACAACATCAACAGTAGCAACAAAGTCAATTGTTACACCTCAAATGCAATTCCTCTTCTGTGATTGGTCAGAATGACGTCACATGACAGGGATCAGAAAAGACTGTTGCCCTCTCAGACTTATAAATCAGGATGGCTGCCTGATCAATGTCGAAACTTTGATGGAGAAATTTCCTGTCTCTCCAAAGTTATCTTTTTTGTCAGAATTGCATTCAAGGTATAACAAAACAATTATTGACTGTTACTTCGGGCAACAGTGCAATCTGTTTGACCCTCGGGAGTGACAGTCACCTTGCTGTTTCCCTCGGCCTTCGGCCTCGTGAAACAGCAAGGTGACTGTCACTCCCGAGGGTCAAACAGATTGCACTGTTGCCCTCCTATCAGTCAACATTTGTACATTCCATGTTCTCAAGGACACTTATCTACTCAGGCCACCTCGATCTGGGTTTTCCCAGCCCGCAGCATACCAATGACTCAGTCTTCTGCCATTGAGCAACTCTTTGTATAGTCACGGCAATTGTACCAAAAATGTGTGCTTACGTCTTTTAAGTCAATTTAAGGATTATTAATATTATTATTATTATTATTCATTTGTTGAGCGCTACACCTTGCAGTAGTTATGCATTCTGATGCGCTTTACAATAAAGACTAGATAGGCCGAGGTTGCTGCCTCCTAGTACATAAAAATATATTAAAAGCAAATAAAAGCAATTTGAAATAGGTTGGCCGCGGTTGCTGCCTCCTAATGAAAGGTTAAAAATAACGTGCAAGCACTTTAACAGCTGCTTGTAGATAGACTTAGTATCTGTCTATCCATCTATCCATCTATCTATCTATCCATCTATATCCTCCCTCCTCCCTTCCTCCCCCTCCCTATTTTTCCTTCCTATGTGCCTTCCTTTTTACTTCCTTTTTTCCTTCCTTTTTTCCTTCCTTCATTCCTTCCTTCCTTCATACCTTCCTTCATACCTTCCTTCCTTCAGCCCTTCCTTCATTCTTTCTATTGAATCTGTAAACACTGGATGTGACTGCTGCTGTTGGTGCTGGTTTCACTGCAGCTGATCATTTGAATTTCCTGCCAAAACGAACATTTTAGATTCGTAAATAAAAAGTTTAATGCCACAGAAGTTTACCAAAAGTTGATGGAAGCAAGATAAAATTATATTGAGACTGTATACTAAGTTTCAAAGTGATAGGTGAAATAGTGCGACCTCCTATATGGTCAGAACCTTACAGAGAGTTCCTCCTGCAAAACAGGCTGCAAGCAGCTGTAAAAAGGGGATGATTGTGATGGCTTTATTAAAATTGATTTGTTAAGATCTTCCTGGATGATTAAAAGCACGTCTGAACAACTCCGTCTTCAAACTTCGCTTAAAGGCAATGAAGGAGGTAGATTCCTGTAGATGTAGGATGATTACTTGATAATCCTCAGAGACAGCGGCCAAACATGATATTCTTAAAATGGTGTCTTTGTAGTCAATCTGAAAAGCAAGACCATTTTTCAGACAGGTGATTTATTATTTGTGACCTAGTTATTTGTGTCTAATATCATGAAACCATTTTATGGACGATACAACTTAGGCATCTTGGTTGCACAACATATGCATAACTTAGGGACCGTTCAGAATTTATGACTGGGGGGGGTGGGAGTTTTGCTGGAACCTCCCGTCAAAAATTGATACCCCCCTTGAGTTTCATGCGGATTTTTAGTACCCCACCCCTAGGTTTCACGCGTATTTTTAGTACCCCCCCCCCTCGGCATACAAAGCAATACACACATATATATACTGTTATACATGGCCACGCGTACAGATTCGCAGACTTTTGCGCGTAAAAAAGTCCAAGTAAAATGAGTTTATGCGTGTTTTTTAACATTTTTTCTTTGTTAAAATTTCTTACCCCCCTTGGAAGTGTTGTCAAAAATTAACACCCCCCCCTTGAAACACGTGTGAAAAGTTAGTACCCCCTCGGCCAAAACTCCCACCCCCCCAGTCATAAATTCTGAACGGTCCCTTATGTCTTTCATTGCATAGTGACAGAAATGCATACCAATGCATTGAATCACTTCCGTCGGGAAATATTTTTGTGATGGATGAGCAAAACAAATATTTATTGTTTTTCATTTTCTTAATAGTTTATTATAATGCCCTTTTTTAAAGTATACATATTGTACAGCTCAGTCGCTCTGTTTGATTTGAATATTCATTGACAGAACAATCAGTCTTGAATTGAAGTTCAGCCTGAAGACCGTTCATATCAGACAACTGAGTCCCACAAGTGTTCCTGATTGTTACCAATTCAATGTGACGGTGAGTGTATAAATATAGAACATAGCAAATTGCATTTTTTAACTAATTACAGCAATAAAAATTTTTTTTGCTGAAACCCGCGTGTATGTTTGTCGTGAATTTTAGATATTTTATGAAAATGAGGACCATGATGGAGCATTGGAAATAGAGCTGTGGGTGGACGAGACGCCACTTGAGTGCGAAGGGGAAATAATGTATGATGGTATGAAGAGTTTGTTCACTAATTGTTTAATTGTACCACAGTACTTCTGTTTATTGATCTGAATCTTGAAAAATCAAAAGATCAATACTAGTCTGTAGAAAAACGAATTACTGTTAACATTATATAATTGTCGTTTAGTTTAAGTTAATCGATATTCAACAGAATAAGGATTGATTATTTGTTCACCAATGAAATGGAGGGGCTACTTTGAATGATTAAGGAATTTCCTACCGAATGATTTGCTTTACAGTTGTGTTAAATTTTGCTTCAGATAATACTGCAGCTTTGCGAATAGCTCTGTCTCTGTTCGATGGGACAGTAATTCTGATCAGTGCCTTGTCTGCCGCTCTGTGTTTGCGTTCTATATATCGCCTCCTGAAAGTGGAAAGAGTAAGGATTTTGCTTTTGCTTAATGGGTGTGTGATAAACAAAATTTAATGCAACAAATTCGACACTATATGGTTACAAAAATTACTTTGGTGAGCACTACTTGTCAGCCATACATTTTAGGTTCTACCGCAAGGTGTCGCATCGAAGAGTTCACGCGAGATCACAAGCGAGGCTGCGCCGTCAATTCACTTCGAGCTGCCGTCTCGAGCACACGTGTATGCATTATCGCTCACGCTTTGCGCAACGAAACTACGTAATTTCGTCGGTTGTGGATGTCCAGGACGTCTCCTATTATGGATAAGGACGACAAGAAGGACGACAAGAGGGATTCCTCCCGTTCCCGGGCTAGAAAACCGGTCGCACCTGAGAAAATTCCGAAGAAATGCAGCGTGGAGGCGTCGAATTCTCAACAAGATGGCGACGGCCCGAAATCCACGTGCAACGTGCCCGACCTGTCAAACCCCCCCGCGGGTTTTATGGATGATTTTAACTCACTCCTGACACAAAAACTCGATGAGTATTTTCAGTATCATGGGTCTCTCTTTGAGGAGGAAGATTTTCCCCCGCCTGGCCAGTTAGGCAGTGGGGATGTTGACGCTGTCAGCTTAGACATTGACCGTGAAATTGCTCAGGCTTTAGCCGATAACTTGGGTGCCGAGGGTGTCCCACCTGGTGAATCTGCTCAGGAAGATTTTTTGGAAGCTTATATGGCTGAGATTGCGCCCGAAGGGCGTACTGGTAAGGCTATTCTCCCCGGAATTAGCCAGATTGTTAACTCAGCTTTTCGCACTAAGATGTCAGATACTAAGAGAGAGGCTAAACTGAAGTTGTTTGAGGTGCCTGAGAACTGTCCAGGTCTGGATAAAGTTCGCACTAACCAGGCAATTTGGGACAAATTGCAGCCTCGTACACGTACGATGGACTCAAAATTGCAAGCTCTGCAATCCATGCTTGTGTCTTCTGGGGCAGGGATGTGTAAAGTGTTGTCTGCTTTGTACAATCTGAAGGTGCAGCCTGCTTCGTGTACTAAAGAGACTGTGGAATCGCTGATTAAAGATTACTTGAATGTGCAAGTTCTGATTGGCCAGAGTAATGTGGACCTGAATGTCCGACGTAGAGAGCTGTTTAAGCCAGATCTGAATGAACAGTATCATCATCTTTGCTCGACGAGCACCCCCTTCACCGAATGGCTTTTTGGAGATGGTTTGTCTGACCAAGTGAAGGAGATTACCGAAGCGAACCGCCTGAGTGGTCGGTTGTTTCCAGGGCAAGGCAGAGCTCGTGGCCGAGGCCGTGGTTTTCGTGGTCGTGGATTCCAACCTCGCTATCAGCCGTACTCCGGGTACTCAGGGTACCAGGCAACACATGCCTATGGAATTGGCCGTGGACAGCAGTCCCAGAGAAGGGCTTCCAACCGTGGTTTTTTAGGCCGGGGCGCAGCTGCACCAAAGAAGTCAGAGTAGAGAAGGTGGGTATGCCTCCGGTTGGTGCAAGGTTGTCTGCATTTGTCCCCATTTGGCATGAACTTACTAGTGATGAGTCACTTTTAGATTGTATTTCTGGCATTTCTCTTGATTTCATTGATGATCCCCAGGAGGTTCCGTCCTTCAAGGTGGCATTTCAGTCTGCTAAGGAGCATGTAAATTTTGCTGCTGAATTGGAGAAATTATTGACAAAAGAAGTCATTGAGCCATGTGTGGCTGTTCCCGATCAAGTACTCTCCAAAATTTTCCTTATTCCTAAGCCAGATGGTAGCTTCAGAACCATATTTGATATGAAAGCGCTGAATGGGGTGATTCGTTATGTTCACTTTAAGATGGATACATTGCAGACAGCCTTGTCACTCATGTGTAAAGATTGGTTTATGGCATCTGTTGACCTGAAAGATGCATATTTTTCCCTGCCGGTTAAGCAGGAGTTTCGTAAATATTTAAGATTTCAATACAAATCTGATTTGTATCAATTTCGTGCCATGCCGCAGGGTCTGTCTTCAGCCCCGAGAATCTTTACGAAAATTATGAAACCAGTTATGGCCACTCTGAGACGTAAGGGCATTGTGGTCATGAATTATCTGGATGATCTGTTTCTTGCTGCCCCTTCTGTTGAGGCCTGTCAGGTCGCCCTAGATGAAGCTATGGCCCTCTTGAAGAAACTGGGGTTTCTGTTGAATTTAGAGAAATCTCATTTGACACCATCTAAGGATCTGGTGTATCTAGGCTTTTGGCTTCACTCGGAATCCATGTCGGTGACTTTACCCCAGGATAAAATTGACAAAATGCAAGGGGTATGTTCTAAATTGTTAGAGCGTCATTCCATTTCGATTTTGGAACTGGCCCAGGCCATTGGGCTCATTATTTCTTATTGCAATGCGTCCGACCAGGGCTTATTACACTATCGTCATCTAGAAAGTCAGAAAATTTCAGCTCTGAGATGTAATGCAGGGAACTTCAAAGCCCAGGTTGTTTTATCTGATGCTTCCAAGGCAGAACTTCAGTGGTGGCTGCAGTGTGCGCCCATGCTTAGGCATACTATTGCCCATGGTAATGCAGACTGGGTGCTTCATAGTGATGCATCTCAATTAGGCTGGGGAGCCTTTTGTGTGTCGAATGGGGAGCGTACTTCTGGTTATTGGTCGGAAGAAGAAAGTTTTTGGTCTATTAATGCGAAAGAGTTGAAAGCAGCGTTTCTGGGCCTTCAGGCTTTGGGCTCTCATTTAGCAAATATTCATGTTCAACTCAGATCCGACAATACCACCACTGTCGCTTACATTAACAATATGGGAGGCATTAAGTCTCCGCTATGTGACCAACTTGCCCGTGAATTATGGGCTTGGGCTATAGAACGGTCTCTCTGGGTCTCCTCTACGCATATTCCAGGTCATTTGAATACAGAGGCCGATGCTGAAAGTCGGCTTGGGGATGATGATAAAGAATGGGAACTCAATTCTGAGGTCTTTGACTCCCTTACGTCTCTCTGGGGTACGCCTGAGTTGGATTTATTTGCCAGTCGTTTGAATCACAAATTGCCAGAGTATGTCTCTCTTTAAACCAGACCCCGCGGCTTGTCACGTTAATGCTTTTACTTTGTCATGGTATGACAGATTCACTTATGCTTTTCCTCCTTTCAGTGTAGTTGGAAGAGTACTCCAGAAGTTAACGGAGGATCAAGGCTTGATGATACTGGTGGTCCCGGAGTGGCCGACAGCACCGTGGTTCAGTCTACTAACCCCTTTGATGGGGGGGGGAGGGTTGGTCTAGTGGTAGCGTGCTGGGCTGCCAATCGCTGGGTCCAGGGTTCGAATCCAGCTCTTGCCGGGTCACCTGGGCCTATGTTGGACGGCTGTTTCAATCATCCTTCGCCTCATTGCCGTGTCCTCCTCCTGTCCTAATTAGCCTACCAAGTGCATAAATACAGGACGTAAAGCCCCAATCATCCATCCATCCATCCAACCCCTTTGATGGTCGATTTCCCAGTGCGTCTTCCCAAGATGCAGCATCTGTTTCGCCGCGGCGTAGATCTACACCCCCTACGGCACAAGCTTCAGCTACTCGCTTGTCTCCTGTCCGGCGATCCTTGTCAAGTCGCCATATTTCAGCAAAGGCTCAGAAATTTATCTTGGCGGCCTGGCGGCCGTCTACGCAGAGGCAATATGACTGTTATCTACGGAAATGGACCAAATTTTGTGCGCAGCGGGGTGCTGATCCCATTGCTGCATCTTTAGACATTGCCTTAGATTTTTTAGTTTCACTGTTTGAGGCCGGGCTAGAGTATAGCGCTATTAATTCTGCCAGATGTATGTTGTCTGGGCTGTTAGGGGTATTTGAAAATATGCCATTTGGGAAACACCCCTTAGTTACTAGATTTATGAAAGGTATGTTTAATTCACGGCCGCCCCGGGCCAGGTATCAAGCCACTTGGGATGTTGATGTAGTTTTAAGGTGGTTGCGACGGTTGTCGCCTGTTCGATTTTTGTCCCTTAAGGACCTCACACTTAAGCTTGTTATGTTACTAGCTCTCACTACTGGCCAGCGGGGCCAGACGTTACACTTGTTGGACTTGGCCAACTTGGCTAAGGGTAAAGATTATAAGTTTGGATTTACTGCACCCCTCAAACATTCCAGGGCCTCTGCCCCCCTTCCTGTAGTGACTCTGCGACCTTTTCCCCCAGATCGTCGCTTATGTATCCTCACTGTCATCAAGGAGTATATTAAGCGCACTGCGGTGCGCCGAAAGTCAGAAACTCGGCTGCTTATCAGTTATGTGCGGCCTCACTCCAGGGTGTCGCGGGACACCATAGGCCGTTGGATCAAGGTTGGCCTGATCCGTAGTGGTGTTGACATTAGACTTTACGGGCCACACAGTACTCGCATGGCCTCCACGTCTAAAGCCCGAGATAATGCGGTCTCAGTCAAGACCATTCTTGAGTCCGCAGGATGGTCTAATGTTGGAACTTTTAAGAAGTTTTATTACCGCGCCCCTGAAAAGACTTTTCAGGAGGGTGTTTTGACTGTTTGACTTGTTAGATGTCAAAAAAGGGGGGGGGGCGTGTCTTTTGGGGCACTGCCAGTGCCAGAATGAGGACATTGACATTGTTTTTTCTGTTTAATCTGGGTTTATTGTTATTTGCCAGGTTCTGGCTGGGTTATTACTATTTTTTCATATGATGTGACCTGTAAGGTCTGTATTCCGAGGTTGTGTTTTGGCCTCCTGTCATTTACCTGTTCCTGTCTGGAATAAATGCATAATGCATTTTGACTGTTACTTGGCTTTTGGAGTTATTTCATGTGGGCTCTAAAGTCTCGCGTGAACTCTTCGATGCGACACCTTGCGGTAGAATTGATGGTTATGCGAAACTTACCTGGAAGTTGAAGTATAACCGGTAGGGTGGAGTGAAAAATTAAAAATGTCAAAAATTAAAAAAACAGCAGGTCCAGATGCTTGTCAATTTGTCCAAAACTCACGCTTTCAGTGATTTTTGGAAGCTGCAGTGAGAATTGACGGTGCACTTCAGGATTAAAGAAACCAGTTAAAATGTCTTTTCGCCGAACTCGCGGTTACGCATATCTTCGTGGATATTAAATATACAACAAAATAGATGGCATATTTGGAATCAGTGAAAAATTCCCCACAAAATGAATACCAACATGATATACTTACCTTCTGTTTCAGGCCGGATCAATCCACTCAAATTTACATAAAATCGTCATAATTTTTATCATTCATGAAATGGCTCCAGACTCAGACTCAGACATATTTATTTTCAATAGAGAATAAGTTATGAAAAAGATAAATAAACTATTGATATGTTATACAGTATTTTTTTTGTTTGACAATTCTCTATTGAGGGTGACCCCTTTAAGGCTCCACATTTAATGATAATGATAATGTTTCTTTGTTTATAGTGCATTACATCAAAATAGCGACCTCAATGCACTGTACAATAATACACAGATTCATACAATATTTTAAATTAAGTAAAATTGTAATTAAAAACCAAAATATAATAAGAAATCAGATAAAAACTCTATTAAAACAAATCAAAAGTAGTAAGACCTAAATAAGTGTGTCTTTAACCTGGCTTTGAAATTTGACTCCAATACCACAACAGACCATCACCCATTGTCAGAAACTCCTTTTTGTTGTTCTCACTAGTGTAAATAATAAACAAAAATATGTATCTTACAAGCAACAATGACAGGACTTCATGTTTGTACCATGATTTATTTCCATGACCACTTGTTCTTGAAATATTACCTTTAATGTAACCACACCGTGTAGTTAAACTTGAAACTCATTATGGTTAGTTTGTAGGATGACAATGGTGGTGTTGTTCATCTTGTTATTTTACTATTGTGTATCTTACCTATATGATTATGTGCTTTTATAAAGTAGATCCAATAAAGCTAATACTACACAGTATACTATACCAAGGCAATAAATGAATTTACAGATCATGTAAATTTAAGTATTCGGCTGACATCCCTTTCAAAATTTATGGCAGACCTTAATGTACAACTCCTTGAGTTATACAGATTTCAAATTGGTTTAGAACAGGTAGTTTTAAATGTTCACTACAGTGGGTATTCAACCAAAAATATAACAACTAAAATACAATCTCTTTTGCGCTCTTGAGGATTATATACACAAAATCTTGCTCGAGTGAATCTGACCATTCCAGTGATTCATGTTCATATGCACTGCTGGATTAGGACAGTACCCTTACATGTGTGACTGTGTCTGATGCCTCTGAGGATATCTCTAACTTCATCAAAGCTTTATCCCTGTCAGCATGCCCCGGCGGTCCAACGTTGGCCCAGCGTCAGTCCGATGTCAGTAGCATCGGACCAGTTACTATTCAAAATACTTTTTGAAACAAGTAACCAATGGCATGACAACAATATCTTTAATGGGACAGATCACTTTATTTGTACTTCACAGTATATGTACAGTATATGTACAACGCTATCTCTCACTGGGTAACCTATCTTTTAATACCTCCCAAAACTATCTACACTTTGATATCTTACTCATTATTTGAACATGAAATATGATTCACATCACTATAATCAACTGACAGAAACAATGGTAACAAGAAAGAAAAATAAATCTTATTGCCCTGCTTGGTACTTACAAGATAAACAACTTTTAGGTCATCCAAGGTCACCAAAGTGTCAATGTGACTTACCAAAATACTTATTTGAACACTTGTAGTAAGTTAGCCAATCAAATTAAAATGTTTATAGAGACTTTAGGGATGTTAGTCAATGTTGCAAGCACGCGAAAACAGTTAAATATGTGTAATTTTAGTCTCAGAGTTCACTTACCCCCAAGGACAATAAGAGGTCAAATTTAAAGTGTTTGAACATCTAAAGTGAAGTTCAGAGTCTGTAGAAGCTATCTTGAAAGTTTCAAGCTTTTTTCATTACATGCACAATCCTTTTGGTTGTTTGTCCCAACAGAACATTTTTACGCAGTTCTCACAGTACTTACTGAGCACTGATAACATACATAGATATGGCATGTTGGTACTCATTTTGAAGGAAATTTTATTCTGAATTCAAATATATAACTCTCATGTCTGTCTCTTTAACCAGGACAAAAATAACGCTAACCGCGAATCTACCGAAACTAACTTTAAAGGCATATCTTTGATCCTGAAGTGCACCGCCAATTTTCACTGCAGGTCAAAAATAAAAATGGAATGGCCAGTTTCATGCAAATTGACAAGTATCTAGACCTGCTGTTTTTTGAATTTCAATTTTCACTCCACCCTAATAACCGGAGTTCTACCGCAAGGTGTACAGCATCGAGAGTTAAAGCGCCCACCCAACTCCAGCTTCCACTCCCTTAAGGCCATTATGGCTTGTTAGGGGTGTACATCCACATTCATAACTCTTTAAAAATTGACGGCGCAGTCTCGCTTGTGATCTCGCTTAAACTCTCGATGCTGTACACCTTGCCGTAGAACTCCGGTTATACTTCAACTTCCAGGTAAGTTTCGCATAACCATCAATTAAGCTGGTAGATGTTACTAAGGCTTTGACAAAGATACAAATTCAGACATATCTTGTCATTTCAGAAAAAATAAACATTATGTGGAACATGTTGTGCAGTTAAAATAACCTTTGCACGTAGTACATTATATATTATGTTATATATATATTATTATTATAGAAGATAGATTTAATTAATCAAGGCTCTCACAGCTGTAAGTAGCATAATTTTCTGCTATTTGCAGGCAGCTTCCAAGTTCTTCAGGAGGTACAGACACAAACGCCTGACTCTTTCTGATAAGCTGGAGTTCCTGGACCTCTGGTATGTCTTAATTGTTGTGAATGATGCCCTGACGATTGCTGGGTCTATCTTCAAAATTCAGTTGGAGAACAAGGTAAGGCGCTTTTGCTAATGGTTTTTCTGTCTCGCGTTTTAATTGCAAAATATCTGCATTATTATGGATTTGAGTGACATTGACCTCCAGACCGTCACTCTTGTGATCTCGTCTGAATTTCCTGACTGCATGCAGAAATGAGTTTCATTCTTTCAACAGGCAACCTATGATTATGAAAATGCTGGGTTTCTGCTTGGAACTGGCAGTCTTCTGGTTTGGCTTGGTGTTCTTCACTATTTCACTTTCTTTGAAAAGTACAATGTAAGTGACAACTTAAAACCTTTATTGTGAATATCCCATGTGATAAAGTAAAGCAAGTGAACTGTTCTCAATTGTCTTTCTTCTATCTCCTTTCAGATATTAATATTCACACTTAAAAAGTGCATACCCAATGTGTTGCGCTTTCTTATGTGTGCCGGGGTCATCTACATGGGTTTTGCCTTTTGTGGCTGGGTAGTCTTGGCTCCGTATCATATCAAGGTTAGTGACACTGTACTGGCGCAAAACTAACACTTTGGTCATTTAGCCAAGTGACTTAAAATGGCTAATTTATTATTTCAGCTGACAAAAATGTGGTAGTGGCGTCCATGACCAATTCATTACTTCATGAACTCCCATTTTTTAAACCAACTTTTTATAAACAAATGTCTGCAACTTTGCTGTGTCCAATAAAAAATTGTTCCGGTTAATCATATGACTCTTAATGATTTGTCAATTCATAATTCATTTACCCATGAAGACCATTCCACTTGACCAGTTGATACAATAAGAACTAATCTGTTTTCATCACCCTCTAATTCGCACCTCGTCTCATTATTATAATTATATGAAATCTGGATAATGAAATTCAGGCAAGTTTCATTTATGCTAAGATAAAAAGGGACATGAGACATCAATTTTCCCTTTGAATCTCGACATTTTGTAGGGACCCATGTACACCCCTTTCAATGTCAAAATATGCAATAACTCAAGCAATTGCTGTGAATAATATATTTCTTCTTTGTATGTCTAACTATAATATGCCTTAGATTTTAACAGTTTAACCATTAATATTTTGGCATTTCCCACAGAAATGTTGGAAAATTGTGATCTTTCTAGTTCTTAGGTTTTCATAAATAATGATTGGACTTGGACTAAGTCTCAGTTCAGATGTTTAAAAATAAAAGCCATAATTTAGACATCTAACTGGAAAATGTCATAGATGTAATACATTTTTTCCATGTTGCCTCTAAATAGCCACACTGGTGCTGATGGGGTGTAATACACAAACTCACTCACTCACCCACATTTCTCCATAATTGTGTGAAAAGTATTAATGTCACCTGGATCAGACCCCTAAAGTGCACAACTAGGATACAATATACAATAATGTGTCAAAAATAAAAAATATGTATGCTTTAGTTTTGGCATACTGCCCAATACACAAGTGGGACGCCCGTTATCCGGACACCCGCCCGCCGGATGGACAGATTTCCAAAAGTAACTACAATACCCGTTGGCAATGCATACATTGCCACTACTCTCCAGTAGTCCCAGAACTCACCTTTAAAAAACTGCCTGAAAAATTTGATGCATATTATGGATTATTTTTTTCTTGCTTTTCCTTTTCAGTTTCGTAAATTCAGCACAGCTTCGGAGTGCCTTTTTTCTCTCCTAAATGGAGATGACATGTTTGTCACATTTTCTGCTCTCAAGAATTACCCGACTGACTTTGTCTGGTGGTACAGCAGGGTCTACATTTATACTTTCATCGCTCTGTTCATTTATGTTGTGTCCTCAGTCTTCATTTCAATTATCATGGAGGCCTATGAATCTATTAAGGTCAGTTGCTTTATTTATGACTGGAATATACTATATGCTTTGAAATTGTAATGTGAACCAGTGCTGGATTGAACTGTCCCTACTGTAAAATTATTTTCACCACTTTAATTTATATTGCATGTATAAAGGAAACTGATACAACTTGACTCCCTGAAATTGTCAGTCTTGCATTTAAATATATTGACACATGTAATGTACAAAGAATCAAATCATTAGATCCATGCTCGTATAGTGGGGGGGGGGAGGGGTTACTGAATTGCTAGTGCTTCCTGTATTGTTTGCTTCATTCCAGTATTATCATGAGCATGGGTATCCGAAGAGTGACCTTCACGATTTCATGGTCGAGAGAAGTGACATTGAGTACGAGCATGAACATGTCGCCAAGGATTGTGCTATTGGCTGTTTCCGTATCTTTTCTAACATGTAATATATCATTTGTCTATCTTGCTCATACCAATTTCTGCAATTGATTTATGGTAGTGAAAAGAACTGAACCTCCTTTTTGTCTTTCAGGAAACACTCAGCAAGTGTCGAGGAGACATCAAAGTTGCTGGACTGATGCATAATATTTTGATTGATGAAATGAAGGGTTCTCAAAGTTTGATCCGCATACTCCCGTACTCATGGTTTAAAGTTACTCCTATATACCACTCTGGTACAATATACAATAGGTTGTTACCAATTTTTTTTTTTTTATATTATGATAATCATGTTCCTGATTCACAATAAAATTTTGTTGAAGGTCTTACTGAATTTGCGTTGAAATTTACTTTTCTTTCCCGTATTGGATGCCAGAGTGAAAGTGTTTTGCTCACTTTTCTAGCTATAAAACAGCTCCAAAAAAGGGTTTTGGAGACATGCAGACATCTGTATTTGGCACTTTTTGTCTGAAGCAGACGTCTGGCTCTAACAATAATTAGCCTGCAACAGATGGTCTGGAATGCAAATGCAGACGGTCTGTATAATTACATACAGACGTCTGGAATGGATGGATTTTAGAGTGCTACCAGACGTCTGGTAATGTAAAATAAAAGCCACTTACAGACAGTCTGTATCACAAACAAATTCGGAACTTACAGACAATAACAAGATGTATGGGCATTTACATAAATAGCATTGCCGTCTCTATCTAGCATTTTTCTAGATTAACCAGACCTTTGTATCTTTCATTTTTCCAAGTTAAACAGATGTCTGTATCTGGTTATTTTCACTAGCCAGACGTCGTATATCATCTATTCACCCAGCTGACAAGAACTGATGGTTAACCGAGTTATCACGTGAAATTACCCCTCAGTTATAACGTGGAAAACTGATAGGTTATTGCAAATGCTTACCACGTGACTTTGTCACCAGTTAACCACATGATTTTCTGGGGGCAATCTTCACTAGTTTTAAAACCACGTGATTTTCTGGGGGGGGGGGGCAATCTTCACCAGTTAAAATTATTTGAGAAGAGGCAAAATCTCCTACCTGTTTAACTTAGACTGTTTCAAGCAATATCTTGGGCTTTCAGATGTGGGGCTAGAAAAAATGTGATGCAGTGAGGCTCTTTCAGCCTTCTTAAGGGTTACCAGAATCAAGGATTGTAGTCGTACGTGATTCACATTCCGGATAACTAGTCTTCTGTAATATAATCCAGTATGTTCTCCTTTTTGAGCTAATAAGCATCGTTCCACCATATACTCACTATTAATTCCGATTAAGAATCGTAATCATTTGGTTAATTGAACTCGGTTAAAGTAAACTTAGTGTTGAACTCGGTAAACAGCTGTTTCTAGTACAGGTGGCTCCATCTATATTTCTGGGGGACAATCTTCACCAGGTAACCAAGTGAGTTTTTTCACGTGAAGAAAAATATGTGATGACTCTCAGTTATATCACGAAGATAGCCAAGTAATAATCTGGTGAAGTTCATCACATGGTTGTCCTGTGAAAATGTTGGGGAGTTTTTTCACGTGAACCAAAACACGTGATAACTCTCAGTTATGTCATGTTCACCAGTTTCTCCCCCGTGTTTATCACGTGAATTGTCAGCTGGGCAGTAGGAACCAGACTTCTGTAAGAGGAGTAAATCTTAATTGTGCAGACGTCTGTAAAATGCCTAACAGACAAATGGAGTGAGTGTGACAAATTCTCTGTTGTCTGTGAAATGCCAGAACTAGACGTCTGTAAGAACACTTAATCTTAACTGTGCAGACGTCTGTAAAATGAAAAGCAGACCAACACAGCGAGTGTTGAGGAATCGTCAAAAATGTGTAGTCTGTCATGCGCTATGTAAAGATTTCTGAAAATGACAGTTTAAACTAAATTTTTTCACCATTTTCAAATTTTTCATCGTCTTCAAATTTGAGACAATTTTTGGGAGATTAAGGCATTGATTTATGATGGCATTAACCCATAGTCTCCGTTAACAATGTGTCTGTGTTTTCTAATTAATAAAAACTTCAAAATTTTACCATAGATTTATGTATATCTTGAGGTGGCATTCACAAAGTTTCATTTCTGGGGTCGGATACCTTTTATTGTTGTTTACTGTTGACAGAAGACCTTGGGAGTCAGAGTCGCTTTTCAGAAAGCCAAGGGAGTTGGGAGTCGGTTCACTTATGCCCCATTCTCACGGCGGGAAACGGAGACCTTTTTACCCCTGAGGGAAAGGATTTCCTGGAAATTTGGATGAATTTGGGTGATTTTGTGACATCCCACCGACAATTTTTCACATCCCACAGAGGTACTTTTTGTTTCCCTCAGGGTTCCTAGAAATGGAGAAAACTCTGCTGTGGATGTCAAAAAAGATTCAACATGTTGAAACTTTTTTTCCAGGTCGCCGGGATAGAGCCCAAATTTTTCTCAATTTTTGGATGTCCGGCAGGGGTTTTTTCAGTGAGAACGACTCAAAAACATCTCCAGCGGGATATTAGGACATCCCCTGTCCCTGTGGGGACCTCTCCTGCCCCTGTGGGATATTTTTACTTTCTCTGTGGGACATCTGCAGCCTTGCCGGGTGTTTTTGACATCCTGCCGGGAGTTTTTGACATCCCACAGGCATTTAGATCTTTCCCTCAGGGATATGATCTTGTCCCCGCCGATTTAAGATCTTATCCCGCTGATTTAACATCTTATTCCACCATGATATGCTTTTAATTAATTATATAATCGTTATATAAACATTGTGTGTCGCCGGGTTGGTCATTTTTTTCCTAGAATTCATCTCAAGCTATCCCTCAAGGGTATAAACTTCTCCGTAAAGTGCCGTGAGAACTTAGCATTAGGCCTACAACCCTACTCCAAAGCCCTGGTTGGGCATCTTCCCATTGCAGGGCTCATCTACATTCGCCCTGCCAAAAAGTAGGGGAGACCGGGGCTAGTTGTCACAATTTTTTTTACTTCAAGTTTGACTGTATCTGAGAGGTCTCTAGGTTCAGGTTGTCTGGAAACTTTCAGCCCTGTAACATTTTTGTAAGTCTTGAGAAGGTATTTATTCAGCTTTCGTCCTGATTTATCATCCATGTGTTTCCCTGTAGGTCATGTTGTAACTCAAAGTCATTTTTGTGAAAATGTGACAACTTGCCCCGAGCCCGGGGCAAGTTGTCACACTCACACTCATATTAGGGGGGGATGATAAAATGGCTTTTTCGCTGGGCCCATGCGGGGACGCCTCCAAATCAATCTTTATTGTTTTAAAAGTCCATCCATACTGAAATTTCTGGATTTCGGACCTGCTACTAGCTGCTACTGGCACTTTCGTATGACAGGAAAAGCGACGTTTTTGTGAAATTTCGCCTATTCGCGATATTTGTTAATTTTAACATGTTTAAAGATAGGAAGTTGAAAATAACACCATTAAACAGAGTGTCAAGAGAGCTTTCATTTGCATACCAACACTTATAGTCTATGACAAACACAAAGATCAGATAAATATTAATTTTATTCTTTTAAATTATATGATTACGAAACTATCAAAGACATGGCATGAAAATAATGGCCTAAATTATAACTAGTCATTTTCAGGAAACCAATGACACTGTGTAGACAGTAGAATCATGTTAAGTAAAGCCTCAACTTGGAAATGCAGTATCCCCACCAAGTACACTCATATAAATGTTTTATTGATTCGCCAATCAGTAAGGGTCCAACTGAAATAATCGAGCTAAATCTGTACGTAAGTGAATGTCCGTTATTTATGAATGATGAGCACTTAAATATTTTTAATTGGTAAATAATGAATTACAAAAGTGCTGTAAATAAATGACTAAACTCTGAAGTTAAACTTATTTTGCAACCTGCGTGTATGGTGAAGTGGAAGTCTTGATAACTGTGTGTGCATTAATATTAAATTCTATTAGTCTGTGCTTCGGAGAAGTAAAAAAAAATTCACGAAGTGTACCGACACTGACCATTTTGAATTTTAATTTTAGAGGAGAAACTTCATATTTGCATCACTAATACAAGAACAAACTGAAAATTTGCAACAAAATCATAAGTTCTGGAGTACGAAAATTAGAGCATGCATAGGCAGGACAAACCTGTTGATTCTGAAGTAGAAGTGCAACAAAATAAAAATCATAAATTTAAATATTGAAAATTAATCGTGTCCAGTTGGAAATGGTATTTGTTCAAGGAAGAGCCCAAAACTCCAAATCCTTCAGGACACCAAAAAGATTTGAACAACTCAATTGTCCAGTTTAGACAATTCAAAGATCTGACATATATCATATTGTACAACTATTGTCTGATATCAGACAATCCTTTTTTTTTCACAGTGCAAATAGGCCTACTGGACTGGTATATAGTAACACTGAGAAATGTATGATATAGGTGTGTGATATAGCAAGTGAAGGTCTGCCACAATATTTAGTAACTATTCGCAAAATGGTAATCACTATCATAATTATATTAAGACTTGTATGTATAGAAGGGAACAAAGCCATCAGAATCATTGATCTGTACTTTCTTACAACTTTTTCGGGGAAAATAGCAAATGTCAGCAGTAATGGTTTCACTACTTATGATGATCGAAAAAAATACAAATTATCCAAGCCAGAGCAAAATCACCAGCACTACACCAATTCCCAGACCTAATATTTATCACCGTGAATCCCATGTTGTGGTTTACAAAGAACGCCATGAATATTGCAAAAGCATTCATTACGATTTTCATTGATTTGCAGCATAAGTTATCTTAACAAAATTATTGCATCTTATATGCATCTGTGATTCAGAGTCATGCCATTCTGGGGGGCACATTGTGGGAATGATTAGATATGAATCTGAAACAAATGTAAAATTTTGTGATTAATGCAAAAAATACTCCTCTTGCTACCTTTTCTATACCTCCAAGTGATTATTTTGGAATTGGAAACTGTCACTACACTAAATGACAATAATTCCAAATTTCTGTTGAAAAAGTCATTTTAAGAAGTCCACATATCACATGACAGATTATACTTTCTTTCAACCACATCATACAAAAAGCTTAGCAAACAAACAGATCTTGAAATTTATTTAAAAGCGACAGAACTGCTGCCACCTATAGCCAAGTTATAAGCATTGTGACAACTTGCCCCTGTGACTACTAGTCCCGGCCTATCCTCGTCACGATCATAAAGTCAATCCGATATCTCGGTAATCAAAAGAGAATATATTCTGTTTCCAGTTACAAAACACAGGCAGATTGTTCACGGAGACTATGGATTAATGCCATCATGAATCAACCCCTTAAGCTCCCAAAAAATTGTCTCAAATTGGAAGACAATGAAAAATTTGAAAATGGTGAAAAACTTTAGTTTGAACTGTCATTTTCAAACGTCTTCACATAGCACATGACAGACTACACATTTTTGTGATATCATCACAAAAATATTCCCGTGATATCATCACAAAAATATTCCCCGTGTCAAAAAATATCAAAATTGATTTAATTGCCATGCAGCTGCTACTATCCATAGCTGAGTAATAAGCATTGTGGGGTCATTCTACAGAAATTTTCCCATTTGGGTGGCAATTTTACAGTTTTTCAAAATTTTACAAATGTATGATTTAATTAGTCTGGAGGTCAACAAAGGCTCTGAAAAACATCTGGCAATGGTTGCCACGATTCTATTCTCAATTTTAATTTTGTCTAAAATTAACATGCATTTCCTATGAGTCATTACCGCAACAGTGGCAAATCATTCCGGTAATGACGCGTTCCGGTAATGACAAATTCAGCTTTAGTATTTTTTTTAAGAGGCCTGGCAGCACAGACAGCAAGGGAGGTTTGAGAAATGTGAACTAGAACAACATCGCTTAATGACAGTTAAAGAACAATATTGCTGCATTCCTTTCTTGATTGTTAAATGTCCGTTGCGGTAATGACACATAATAAACCTACTCACTCAAAATAGGAGTTTTAAATGGAAATTAAATATATTTCGCCAGTTTGATTTTCTTCAGCATACAATCATTCTGTCAGGCTGCTCGAGCAGTTTTATAATGTCATGTGACTGATGATGACAATTGCGTATGAAAATGAATGGTGCCAAAAATAGTACTATGTTCCGGTAATGACAAAAAAACTCAGGGACAGACTTTGCAGCTTGTTTTCTCAAAATTCAATTGAGAGTAAAAAATTCAAACAAGCCCATAAGTTAAATGACATTGTTCTGGTTACATTCATATTAAAAATATGGCACATTCAGATAATTTTACAGGTATACTGAGGTTTGAATGCTCTAAAACGTGTTCAGGTACATGTGAAAAACAGGTACATGTGTGACTTTAGGGGAGTACAAAATAGTAAAAAAAATTAATGAATGACGAAATTAACAATAAACATTATTGTTTAGGTCCTGCTTGCTATCAATAACTAACAAAAAGTGATAAAGAACAATTAGTTATTGATTATATAACACTCGAAGTCCAGGGACAGGAATAGGACTATTTCTGTAGAATGACCCTGTGACAACTTGCCCCTGTGACAACTAGCCCCAGTCTCCCCTACCATAAAGTTTTTAAATCCTTTAACAGCTTTTTTCAGGCTTGATTTAAATGATTGCTTATAAATGTTTTTCTTCAAAGACACTACACACAGACAACAATGAAACACTCGAGCATTAATTCAATTGCTTTGAGAGATCTGAAACTGTTAAGAAATAATGCAATATAAGAGGGCTTTAGCCCGAGGATTACTGCGTGTCATCACAAACAAAGGCGTTATTTAACTTATACCACTAAGTACGAAACAAATTAGTTTAAATCTCTTTGTTTGCAGTTAAATCCTTCTTTTTTGACAACATTTTGTTGTATTTGTTGCACATTCAAGTTCCTCAGTTCATTTGCAGGTTGGTGGCCGAGAAGGCAAGAGGTCAGAATTCTTTGTTCTCACGAAATGATGCAATGCATTAATTTGTAGATAGATAGATAGATAGATGGATAGATGGACAAATAGATAGGTAGACAGATAGTTAGATGGATAGACAGACAGATGGATAGACAGGTGGATAGATAGGTGAATAGATAGATGCATAGATAGATAAATAGTGCAGCCCTGTCATTATATTTTGAGGTAACAAAATAGATTAGTAAAAATAATAGAAAGAAAGGAGCAGGGGTTCGGGGGCGAAGAAGAAAAAGTAATTCTTTGAGCTTGCCAAATAGGGCAAACCTTGTTGGTCTACTGCTCCGCTACTTTTTGCAGCTTGCCTATCCAAAATGAACTTTTTCGTCAAGTGACCTAAAATTTGATTCTCATTTCAGATATTAGTATAAAAAGGGTGAACACAGCCTTTTTATTGAGACCAGTTACAGTTGATGTAATCTTCCTCTTTGTTTGCTGTCTGTGTTCAGCTTTAATCCTTTGTTGGTCAATTTTGTTTCAGTGCTTCCTTCAATTTTGTCAACTTGTAGTCAGCCAAGCATGCAATATCATGGTCAGGTGTTTGAGCTGTGTGATATGCATTATATCAGAGCGAAATCCTGCCTTCTGATTGGCCAAAATAGCAAATCGTGGTATAATTATGTGTGTCACACCAGAGGAGAGTTAATCTTTTTGTTACAACTTCACAAAATAGTGTATTATGTTGTGGTCAGGGTAAGCTTAACAAGCTTACACTGAGAAGTGAAGATGTGGTTGGGAGTCTCGACACATAATGGTGAGTTGCGTGGCATAAGTGAGGGGGGCATGGAGTTCTTCCAAAAATATTTTACGGGAATATCCCTTCATCATGTTCACAGTCGCGAAATCTGGAGTATGAATAGGCCTACCTCTAATCTGTCTATCGATCTATATATCTATATATATATATCTGTCTATCTATATAAGAATGTATCACCAGGGTAGTGGTCCAAAACTGGGAACATGTGTTAGGTTGTCCAAGGTCTACATGTCTTCATCAAATGAACCCTTTGAAACATAATCCCATTCTTCCTTCTTCTGCCAAGCTCTTTTTCTTCCCCAATTCTTCATCCCCCCTCCCCCGCCGAAATTAGCATGGGAAATATTGGAAAAGCCGCAAATCACCCCTTATTCGCAGGGCAAAAAAAAGTGAATTTCCCGGCAATTTGATAAAGTATAACAAAATTTCCTGCGAATGGTCGCAAGAGACTACTTCCAAGTCAGAAATTTTTACCTTCAAAAATTTCCTGTGAGATTCAGAAATGTCCACCCCATGACATGCCTGTATTCCCTACTTTTTCCAGCCATGCATATACGCCCCATTTTATGGCCTCCTCTGGCCATTTCTAGATACGCTAGCTTCTGTAGATACGGTCTACTCTTTCACAGACTTGACGTTCTCGAGATAATGGGAATGTTGCTTATGGGAAGCAGCAAGTAAACTCTCAATGGAATCTAAGCTGTAACATATTGAACTTGGTAGTACGAGTAATTCAC
Organism: Platynereis dumerilii; assembly: GCA_026936325.1. Lineage (NCBI taxonomy): Eukaryota > Metazoa > Annelida > Polychaeta > Phyllodocida > Nereididae > Platynereis > Platynereis dumerilii. The sequence continues at coordinate 183,586,040 of JAPTHN010000001.1, read as the reverse complement.
AGTGTACACCATTGTCTCCTGTCCTAATTAGCCTACCAAGTGCATAGATAGCACTGGTCAACGATTTTGCTACCTGCAGAAAAATGCCTCTATAAACCTAATTCGAGCGTGCTGATCCCAAATCTGAAATTAGAATTGCTCCAGAATGTCTAGATTTTGAGTTATGCCCATGTCGATATTTGGAAAAAAGCAGGTGTGAGAGCAATTCGCTTGTAAAAGAAATGTGTTCTGTGCTATTAAAATTTAGATTTAGAAATTATCTTAGCATTTTTAGAGATGATTTTAATATCCTGAATAAAGATATGACCTAATTGTTTACTCAGACTTTGCCAACTACAAATATTTAAGGGTAAGAGATGTCAGAAATAGGCGATTTTTACTTAGTAAACTCTGGTTGGTTCATAACTATTTCAAGACATGAAAATTTTGTATGAGATGCTAGAGCCAGTAATTAAAACCAATTTGTGAGCTGCTAAGGGCCTACTTTGCCCAAGAAAAAAAGTATTGATGATTTTGTATTAACAAATTTGATGAAAAAAATATTCGGAAAATGTATGCTTTTACCCAATCTGACGTTGAGTCCATTTTCAAATTCTCAGGAGAATGTATATATGCCCAGAGTTATGTAAAGTCACACTCCACCTCCAGTAGCTCAGACTCCAGTAGCTCAGACTGCTTGATCATCATTAAAGAAGGGGTTATGTGAACAACATAAATTGTTGCAAATTTGATGATTTAATTCTCTGCAATTTGATTTCTTCTTAACAGGAATTGTTGGTTTGAGCAAAACAGTATGGAAAACAGTTCAAACCATGTCAAATTTTAGGCACTGGTCTACACAGTGGCTGAGGGCCCCCGACTCCTCGCGGCGGTGGGTGGTAACACTTATGGTGAAGTCCTGTATCCTTAGTGGCCAACACGAGACAGTGCGCAAGCACACGTCTCCCCGACGGAAATGGGGCAACCTGTTTGCCGTGGGTTGCGACCCGTGTTGGAGGATGAAGGGGTCCTGGTAGTTGAGTTGGTTGGGACTAAGTTTGTCCCTCCCATACAATACACTACTTTGGCCTGGATTTCTCCTAGACGGGAGGCTGGATTGGCCCGGTCCAGTCAATCGGCTTGTCATGTTGTCATTAGGACTTCGGTCCTATTTGGCCATGGCTGATGGGTCAATCAAAGAAGGTTCTGACCAAGTCTACATGCTGGCCATGTTTTTAATATGATTGCAGCTGTATATCTTACCAAGCCTTCTACGAGTATATCCCCCATGTATCCCTGGTCTAGGGTACTGGGCGCAGCCCTACCCATTTTTAGTCCCCCTTGTTGGGCTCCTTGGTGGGTGGGGAGCATGGGGGATGAATCACCAAAATTCATATGGCTTACTCTTTTCCAAATTCACAGTCACGACTAAAAAGGCAGCGGTCATCCTCGGATGACTGCATCGACCCGGAACTACTAAATCAACAAACGACAACATGGAAGTCAGAGTAGCGACACAGATACATAGTGTTCAAACCATCGAACAGGCTATCTCCCTTCGCCATCTACAAGACCATACTTCAAGAAGTCGGTGAACCTGCAGAGACAACCTTGCAGAGAGATGGAACTGTTCTATTTAAGACCAGAAACGACGACCAGACTCGGAAACTCCTCAGGCTGAAAGATATTGCAGGTACGCCGGCAATAATCGAGCCACATCGGACTTTGAATACTTCAAAGGGAGTGGTTTTCTCCTCCCTTAGCTACTTGAACTCGGACGAAGATTTACAGGAATGGTTTGAAACTTTCACTGATGTTATTCATTTTCTTAGAATCCCCCAGAGAGATAATCGAGAGCTGCTCATCTTGACTTTTTCCGACACAACTCTTCCTGAAAGCATTAAAGTTATTTGGGAGCAATGTAAGGTTCGACCTCATATACCCAATCCAAGAAGATGCTACAAATGTCAGCGTTTTGGTCATCTGAGCAAGTGGTGCCACCGACAAGAAGTGTGTGGCCACTGTGGATCCCAGGACCACATCCAATCCAAAGACCAACCTTGCTCATCCCCTCCTCTTTGTGTCAATTGTAAGGAAGATCATCCCTCTTACAGCAAAACGTGTAAACAATGGACGAAAGAAAAAGAAATCCTCACATTGAAGGCAACCCACGCGATATCTTTTCCAGAGGCGAGAAGGATTGTGGACCAGCACGCAGGAATCCCCAGCTATGCGGACATGGCGGGTTATCCACAACCTCAACATCATGCGACCCCAAGACGACGGCTACAACTCGAAGAACACAGCATCAACAGATCACACCAACAACACACTGAGAACACAGAAGACACAAACAGACACTCGGGAAGAACAACTGAAAAATCCACTCCACAGACAACCTCCACCACACAACGGCCTATTTCCCAGGCAGACCTTAAACAACCACTCCCATCAGCTGGCACCACAGATCCTCATGAGGTAGCAATGGACGAAGAACACACAACTAAAACAGACACAAATCAGGGCTTATTTCTACCAGATAATTGCTTCTCAAATTGGAGGACAATGAAATGACTGAAAAATTTCTGTTGAAAAAGTCATTTTAAGAAGTCCACATATCACATGACAGATTATACTTTCTTTCAACCACATCATACAAAAAGCTTAGCAAACAAACAGATCTTGAAATTTATTTAAAAGCGACAGAACTGCTGCCACCTATAGCCAAGTTATAAGCATTGTGACAACTTGCCCCTGTGACTACTAGTCCCGGCCTATCCTCGTCACGATCATAAAGTCAATCCGATATCTCGGTAATCAAAAGAGAATATATTCTGTTTCCAGTTACAAAACACAGGCAGATTGTTCACGGAGACTATGGATTAATGCCATCATGAATCAACCCCTTAAGCTCCCAAAAAATTGTCTCAAATTGGAAGACAATGAAAAATTTGAAAATGGTGAAAAAATTTAGTTTGAACTGTCATTTTCAAACGTCTTCACATAGCACATGACAGACAACACATTTTTGTGATATCATCACAAAAATATTCCCCGTGTCAAAAAATATCAAAATTGATTTAATTGCCATGCAGCTGCTACTATCCATAGCTGAGTAATAAGCATTGTGGGGTCATTCTACAGAAATTTTCCCATTTGGGTGGCAATTTTACAGTTTTTCAAAATTTTACAAATGTATGATTTAATTAGTCTGGAGGTCAACAAAGGCTCTGAAAAACATCTGGCAATGGTTGCCACGATTCTATTCTCAATTTTAATTTTGTCTAAAATTAACATGCATTTCCTATGAGTCATTACCGCAACAGTGGCAAATCATTCCGGTAATGACGCGTTCCGGTAATGACAAATTCAGCTTTAGTATTTTTTTTAAGAGGCCTGGCAGCACAGACAGCAAGGGAGGTTTGAGAAATGTGAACTAGAACAACATCGCTTAATGACAGTTAAAGAACAATATTGCTGCATTCCTTTCTTGATTGTTAAATGTCCGTTGCGGTAATGACACATAATAAACCTACTCACTCAAAATAGGAGTTTTAAATGGAAATTAAATATATTTCGCCAGTTTGATTTTCTTCAGCATACAATCATTCTGTCAGGCTGCTCGAGCAGTTTTATAATGTCATGTGACTGATGATGACAATTGCGTATGAAAATGAATGGTGCCGAAAATAGTACTATGTTCCGGTAATGACAAAAAAACTCAGGGACAGACTTTGCAGCTTGTTTTCTCAAAATTCAATTGAGAGTAAAAAATTCAAACAAGCCCATAAGTTAAATGACATTGTTCTGGTTACATTCATGTTAAAGATATGGCACATTCAGATAATTTTACAGGTATACTGAGGTTTGAATGCTCTGAAACGTGTTCAGGTACATGTGAAAAACAGGTACATGTGTGACTTTAGGGGAGTACAAAATAGTAAAAAAAATTAATGAATGACGAAATTAACAATAAACATTATTGTTTAGGTCCTGCTTGCTATCAATAACTAACAAAAAGTGATAAAGAATAATTAGTTATTGATTATATAACACTCGAAGTCCAGGGACAGGAATAGGACTATTTCTGTAGAATGACCCTGTGACAACTTGCCCCTGTGACAACTAGCCCCAGTCTCCCCTACCATAAAGTTTTTAAATCCTTTAACAGCTTTTTTCAGGCTTGATTTAAATGATTGCTTATAAATGTTTTTCTTCAAAGACACTACACACAGACAACAATGAAACACTCGAGCATTAATTCAATTGCTTTGAGAGATCTGAAACTGTTAAGAAATAATGCAATATAAGAGGGCTTTAGCCCGAGGATTACTGTGTGTCATCACAAACAAAGGCGTTATTTAACTTATACCACTAAGTACGAAACAAATTAGTTTAAATCTCTTTGTTTGCAGTTAAATCCTTCTTTTTTGACAACATTTTGTTGTATTTGTTGCACATTCAAGTTCCTCAGTTCATTTGCAGGTTGGTGGCCGAGAAGGCAAGAGGTCAGAATTCTTTGTTCTCACGAAATGATGCAATGCATTAATTTGTAGATAGATAGATAGATAGATGGATAGATGGACAAATAGATAGGTAGACAGATAGTTAGATGGATAGACAGACAGATGGATAGACAGGTGGATAGATAGGTGAATAGATAGATGAATAGATAGATAAATAGTGCAGCCCTGTCATTATATTTTGAGGTAACAAAATAGATTAGTAAAATAATAGAAAGAAAGGAGCAGGGGTTCGGGGGGGCGAAGAAGAAAAAGTAATTCTTTGAGCTTGCCAAATAGGGCAAACCTTGTTGGTCTACTGCTCCGCTACTTTTTGCAGCTTGCCTATCCAAAATGAACTTTTTCGTCAAGTGACCTAAAATTTGATTATCATTTCAGATATTAGTATAAAAAGGGTGAACACAGCCTTTTTATTGAGACCAGTTACAGTTGATGTAATCTTCCTCTTTGTTTGCTGTCTGTGTTCAGCTTTAATCCTTTGTTGGTCAATTTTGTTTCAGTGCTTCCTTCAATTTTGTCAACTTGTAGTCAGCCAAGCATGCAATATCATGGTCAGGTGTTTGAGCTGTGTGATATGCATTATATCAGAGCGAAATCCTGCCTTCTGATTGGCCAAAATAGCAAATCGTGGTATAATTATGTGTGTCACACCAGAGGAGAGTTAATCTTTTTGTTACAACTTCACAAAATAGTGTATTATGTTGTGGTCAGGGTAAGCTTAACAAGCTTACACTGAGAAGTGAAGATGTGGTTGGGAGTCTCGACACATAATGGTGAGTTGCGTGGCATAAGTGAGGGGGGCATGGAGTTCTTCCAAAAATATTTTACGGGAATATCCCTTCATCATGTTCACAGTCGCGAAATCTGGAGTATGAATAGGCCTACCTCTAATCTGTCTATCGATCTATATATCTATATATATATATCTGTCTATCTATATAAGAATGTATCACCAGGGTAGTGGTCCAAAACTGGGAACATGTGTTAGGTTGTCCAAGGTCTACATGTCTTCATCAAATGAACCCTTTGAAACATAATCCCATTCTTCCTTCTTCTGCCAAGCTCTTTTTCTTCCCCAATTCTTCATCCCCCCTCCCCCGCCGAAATTAGCATGGGAAATATTGGAAAAGCCGCAAATCGCCCCTTATTCGCAGGGCAAAAAAAAAAGTGCCGGCAATTTGATAAAGTATAACAAAATTTCCTATGAATGGTCGCAAGAGACTACTTCCAAGTATACCATATTCTCCTGTCCTAATTAGCCTACCAAGTGCATAGATAGTATTAGATACAGGACGTAAAGCCCCAATCATCCGTCCAACCTTTATTGGTAGGGGGAACCGGGGCACATTGGGACAGGGGGCACTGTGGGACGGTGGGGTTTTCTTGGTTCCTGGCAAGGTATATGATATGGTAGTGCCATCATATCGTGTAATTTCACATCCTGACATTTCTTTCGTTTTGATGAAAAATTACAGCCACATGCAGAAGTATGGCGAGGAAAAAGTTTGTTTTCCTACTTCTAAAGTAAACATGGACGGGTTCAATTCAAACCATTCTGTGGACATACAGTGAACAATGAAGCTTTCTCAGTGCTTGTATGAATTTGATGTATCGTAACGAACAGTTATGAATTGTTATCACGATAAACACACTCACTGGTGCCTGAGAAATTAGCATTTGGTGTAAAAGTCATATCGGGGCTCAATTGGACAGTGAATTTGGGGCACATTGGGACGCACTTAATATGGCAGAATTTAAGTGTCCCAAGTCAACTGAATGACCTGGGACAGCACACAACAGGACCTGGTATTCAGGCCACACTGAATAGAGGTATAGTGGATTACCATGCTCTGTGAACAAATTTTTCGCAAAGCACTGTGTGTTACTTACATAGATGTCCGCACCAAGGACAGTTTATGTTAAATGTTTAAAACTGTTTAAAGTTATTAACTACTGGCATTACAAGGTGTTAATGCACTGTATATTGTCTTACGCACTACTTGTATGTGGTATCTATTGCACATGGAGTGCTAAAATGATTTTTAATTGATGCCCCAATGTGCCCCGGCTAATGTCCCAATGTGCCCTGTCGAGGCACATAGGGACAGTCATTTTTACGACTCACGTTTTGCTCTCTGGCTGCAAAAGGGTAGGTGCAGTCTAGTTTATTATTGCATTTAAGCTCAATAGTATTGGTGATATTCATGCAAACTTCTGAGTTCTTCGGTGCTTTCAGCATTGAGCAAAACTAGTAGACGTTAAAAGCGTCCCAATGTGCCCCGGTTCTGTATCCATGTATAATAATTAGTTGTTCACTGGAACTTACTTTTTCTTGCATAGTGAGTTACTGCCCTTTAAATGTTTACTGTTTTTATAATTTATCTAGGCCGCATGAAAAACTTTGTTTAAAGATGCGTCACCCAGTCTAAATATATTTATAAATAAATAAATAAATGTCAGCCGGTTTAACTTCTTTTTTTCCAGAACCTTATGATATTGGACTGTGCATGCAAGGAGGTTGAATGATGTAGCTTGTGCTCCACAATGGCTAACAACAAAAATGAAACTTATTATTGCCAGGTAAAATATAGTAGGCCTTAGAACTAATTAATGCGTAAATAGTTCAACAAATTGTTCATGATGTGTTACGACTTTCAAAAAGTTAACATATGTTTTCTCGGCTTGATCCAGTGAATTCTGGACATTTCTAACCAGTAGTATGTGCAAGAAATTTCTTCTCCAACTGCTCCATGGCCTCCACCATTGGACTTCTGATTCACTAGTTTTTTCGTTTTGTCATTTCTTCGATTCAAAGACGAATGTTGATTCTTATCAAAGACGTTAGTGGGTCATATGTGTGTTCGCAGGTCTGTAAATCGAAAGGTGTCCCTGCGAAGCTTGGTGTCAGTTGGTACAATCATGTTGAGGGGAAAAAACATGTCCAGGTCAGTGGAATAATTGTTTATTTTTTCCTCAACAATTTGTCAACTGGCTTAATATTAGCCAGAATTGCAATACAAATACTAATCTGAATTTTAAGAACATGCAATTGATCCTTTTTCTAGGCTTTCAGGGAATTACTCAAGGAAACGTCCTTGGAGCGATTCAGGAAAGAAAATGGCTCCCATGGAGTGCCTTGTTCCTACCTGCCTGGTTCTGGTAATCACTACGAAAGATAACGTAAAATAAAATTTATTTGTCAAGTTGGGTACAGAAACCATTATGTGTGCATTATGTCGGTTGAATCACACCAGCTTGGCAAGAATCAATAAACATACGTATACATTTATTGGATTTATTAAATTTTTCTTCAGAAATTGGGAGACGTCAGAAGTTTCTTTTTAATCACTTCAAGGATAAGATGCCCCCTCAGATGACTCAGACTCTTAAGGTGTGTAGACCTTAATTCCATTGAGAAAACAATGAATTTATTCTTGCTGTTCATCCGATATGCCATTCTAACTAAAATAACAAGAATTTGATCTAATCTTGTTTTAATTTAATTTTTGTTTCAGAACCGATATTGTGCGTTCATCAGGAGAAGTGGCAGGGAACTAAACTACAAGTGCAAGGTAAATGGTTTTTATGTAAATGCCGAGGCATGAAGACGAGACCGCCTAAACGCAAAAAAATAAATATTAAGGACTCAAAATTGTCTAAATTATTTCTCAAAATTAATTTTTGCATCCAGGTTTGTTCAATAAAAAGTTTGGAGAAAAAAAAGTGGGACAAAGAGAGGGTGGAAAGGAAATATTCTAAAAGAAAATGTTTGAAAAAAGTTTTGAGGGATCATATTATGGGATGTCTGACGGTTACAGCCCTATGTTCAGAAGGTTCAATGTTCAGAAGGTCCAATGGTCAGAAGGTTCAATGGTCAGAAGGTCCGTTGTTCAGAAGGTCCAATGTTCAGAATTTGAGCAACCCTTTTTTTCTTGTTGGGTTTGGGTGTGGGCCCCCTTTTCTTTTTCCCTTAGATTATTTTTTTTTATGTAAAAGCCTATCATTACAAAATGGACTGATGCATTTCACAAAATAACAACACCAACCTACATGGAACTGTCATGTTTCATTTGTGTAGTTTGCATCTCAGATGTAGAACAGAACTATCTGCTAATAATTAGTAGTATATTTTGTTTGCTGCAAACTTATATATTGTACTCACTAAGTGAACCCACATGGATGGGCATCGCTCAATGCTCATTTGCATAAAATATGCATGTCATTGCATGACATTACCAGTTTATGTGTTGTTGATTGAAATACTTGCACTCAAGAAATCTTAGAAATTGCTGTCTTTATGTGCTTTTTATATGAAGATCCAGGATAGGAGCAGTGCAGGATAGGAGTAGTGTAGGATAGGAGTAGTGCAGAAAAGGAGCAGTGCAGAGTAGTGCAGGATAGGAGCAGTGCAGATGCATAAATACAGGATAGGAGCAGTGCAGAGGGAGTAGTGCAGGATAGGAGAAGTGCACAGGGAGTAGTGCTCGAAAGGAGCAGTGCAAAGGGAGAAGTGCAGAATAGGACTAGCCCTGGACCCCTGTGGGACAGGGGTTATGAATCGTCCCATTGGAAAATCATGAGATTTGACGGACATGGTCTGGGAGAATGAAATTTTAACCTTTTATCCCTCAGTTTTGTATTAAATTGTTGGTATACACGAAAAGTTCACATTTTTTGCTGCTGACTGCACCTAATTTGATCTTCTTTAGTCAATGGGATAATTGTACAATATTCCATTGAAACTGAAGAAGTAAGTTTTATCCTTATACATTGGGAAAATGGCCACTTCTGATTGGTCAAAAGATAGTGATGTCACAACAAACGTCTATGACATCATAAATAGCCTTGGTGACGTCACAATGGTGACATCACACTCTAAAGTGAGGCTGATGGCTGACTCTCGCAATTTGTTTGGCATACCACTCATTTAAAAGTGATTTTTTTCAATATTCATCTTTGTGGAATAGCCTTCAAAAGTAGTGCCGTCAGCAGGGAAATACGTGGGCTACCCAAAGCCAAACTTTCATCAAATTTGGATTAAAATTGACTGATTCAGATTAAATCTCCTGATTCAATGTCAAAATCTCAAGATTTTCAATGGAACGACCAGTGGCGTCCCTATGGGGGGGCACGAGGGGGCACAGGCCCCCCCATATTGGACCTGTGCCCCCCAGGTGCCCCCCCATATGAACTTTCCAACTCTGGCTAAAATATACAATTAGTATAGATAGATAGATATAGATAGATAGATATGGTAAGTGCAGCCCTCTAAGCCCAGTTCTGGGCGCTCACGAGGGTTGATTGATGAGATGGTAGAGAGAGCGGGAGTCCTCAACATGTTACACATTTACCCCATGTGAGGGATCTTTTACTTGCCCAGCATAGACACTGATACAAGGGGCCGCCAATTTAACGTCTCATCCGAACGACATCCAGCTGGGATTTTGCTCATGAAGGTACACTGAAAATTTTGGGTTCCCCACCCGGGGTTCGAACCCATGCAGGCAAAGACCTTCAGCGGAGCAGGCGGGAACCTTAACCACTTGGCCACCCAGCTGATATAGCAGGTGCCCCCCCAGAGAATCGCGTGCCCCCCCAGGTGCCCCCCCATTTGAGACCCCCCAGTTACGCCACTGGGAACGACCCATGACCGCGTGGGTCCCAGGGCTAGAATAGGACCAATGCAGGATAGGAGCAGTGCAGAGGGAGTAGCACAGAATAGGAGTAGTGCAGGATAGGAGTAATGCTGGATAGAATCATAGGAGTAGTGCAGGATAGGAGCAGTGTAGAATAGGAGCAGTGTAGAATAGGAGCAGTGCAGGGATAGGAGCGGTGCCAAATATCATATGTGCAATAGTTTAGGCACAGCGGCCAATACACAATGCGTGCAGCTGGCCGCAGTGGATCCAAAACTTGCCTGGTATTCATTCCTATGCCAGATGCATGCTCTATAATCAAGTTATGGACATCTCTTGACCCAAACATCTCCAAACGATATAGCCAAGACAGGGCCCAAAAGACATTCTGAAAATGCTCCAATTTCAAATTTCCCGCCAAAGCTGTCCATTTTGTCACTGTGACTCCATAAATGCAGATGTGTACACACCTCCATTAAAAATGACGGGAAAGGGAACGTACTGGACAGCCGAAATTTTTATTTCTACTAAAATAGCATAACTAGGCGTACATATCCAGTGGCGTAACTGGGCCGTCTCGAGCGGGGGACACCTGCGGGGGGCACGCGATTCTCTGGGGGGGCACCCTCAATACTAGCTGTATATTTTAGCCAAAGTTGGAAAGTTCATATGGGGGGCACCTAGGGGGGCACAGGTCCAATATGGGGGGGCACGTGCCCCCCCGCGCCCCCCATAGGGACGCCACTGTACATATCGGCCAAAATCATGCGAATTCCGGCTTGCGCAATATAGGTGCAATTTCTGTCAAAAATAATGTATGTTCAGGGTATAAGTTGGACCACCTCCTCCAGCTTGCTTCGGAGTCGGAATCTAGTAATGCTGAAGAGCTCTGAAGGTCCCGGATGTGTCAGGATCCTGACATGATGCTGATTGGCCAATCCAATCACATGACCAAATCTGCCAATCAGATACTGATGGCCTGTATACAAATCCCAAGAACCATCACAGCAATTAAGCAATCAGATCAGAGAAAGCCCTGCTAAGTGCCAGTCGGTTTACACAGACTGTAGGACCAGCGCTAGTTCAGGGTACCTCTGTTCACAAAATTTAGTGGATCTTTGCAAACCTGACAAGACATTCCTATTTCAATCGGTACATTATAAGCAAAAAGGGAAGTTCATGACGTTGCATATATTTGCTGATGATTTGTCAGCATACAAAATTAATGTTAAAAAGGTAATATAAAAAAAGGTAAAATGAGTTTCATAAGGAGGTCATTGAGCAATAGACATATCCTAACTTTAAAAATCATACAAATAATAATAACTATGCAAAGATTGCTAAACCCAGTGTTTGAATCCTCAGATTCTTGTAAAAGATTCTTGTTTAATGGGATCTTGTAAGTTGGGCGTCAGCCTCCTCTACCAATCTGAATGACAGACACCAATCCAGGGGCAGATCCAGGAAGTTGGCTACCTGAAGCTGGTTACTTGGGAGTTACCTGGCAGCTACCTGAAATGTGAAGCTAGCTACCCGAAGCTGGTTACCTGGTAGTTACCTGGCAGCTACTTGAAACTTTGGGAAGATAGCTTCTTGAACTGGCTACCTGGCAGCTACTTGAAACTCTCCCCATTTCTGGCTGGTGACGGGGCCAACTCAGTGACAACTTTCAGCTGTATGCTTTATTTTGGCCCTACTACCAATACAAAAAGAATATTCAATTCTCCCTGAGTGTGTCTGTCAAATCTCATGGTTATCCAATGGGAGGATTCATGGCCCCTGTCCCCATGGGTTCAGGGCTAGCCAGAAATAGGAAGAGATTCAAGTAGCCAGTTCAAGTAGCTATAACTTCCCAAAGTTTCAAATAGCTGCCAGGTAACTGCCAGTTAACTGCCAGGTACCAGTTCAAGCAGCTAAGTTCCACTGAGTTGGCCCCGTCACCGGCCAAGCTCTGCAGCTTTTCGGAAGGTTGGATTCTGGCCCCGTCACCAGCCAGAAATGGGAAGAGTTTCAAGTAGCTGCCAGGTAACTGCCAGGTAGCCAGTTCAAGTAGCTATCTTCCACTGAGTTTCAAGTAGCTGCCAGGTAACTGCCAGGTAGCCAGTTCAAGTAGCTAACTTCCACTGAGTTGGCCCCGTCACCGGCCAAGCTCTGCAGCTTTTCGGAGGGTTGGATTCCGGCCCCGTCACCAGCCAGAAATGGGAAGAGTTTCAAGTAGCTGCCAGGTAACTGCCAGGTAGCCAGTTCAAGTAGCTATCTTCCCAAAGTTTCAAGTAGCTGCCAGGTAACTGCCAGGTAACCAGCTTTGGGTAGCTTGCTTCTCATTTCAAGTAGATGCCAGGTAACTCCCAAGTAACTAGCTTCAAGTAGCCAACTTCCTGGATCTTCCAGGGGCATATAATCTATTTACATGTATTGACTTTCAGAGGGCCGAGGGGGGGGGGGAGTTGTGACCTATTTCCACATTGTTGCCCAAATTCAGGCCAAAATTTGGGCAGCAATCAGAGCGCAATTAAGATTTTGGAATATCTTTATAATTGTCATCCACTTAAATATACAGGGGCAATCAACCAATTGGCAATTATCCCAGAATTCACAACAAAGCTTAAGGTAAATTTCCAGAGAACTGTCTGTGAAAAAATGACAAAAATTCTGAACATTGGACCTTCTGAACAACAGACCTTCTGACCAATGGACCTTCTGAACATTGGACCTTCTGACCAATGAACCTTCTGAACATTGGACCTTCTGAATATAGGGAAGTCACCATGTCTGATCATGAATCACTTCTTTTGATTGAACCATCTGCTGGTTCACTCCACGCATGTTTGGCATGAAGGTGGAGACACCTCGCTCCGCTCGATGAGCCGGTGGCTCTGTGACAGCCTCTGTCCCGTCTATAATGTACTGGTTGACTGGTTGAATACTTGTCTTGAGCAATGTCGAAGAAGTAGCACAGCCACTGATTCTCCGAGGGACAGAATAAGCAGGCTGATCTATTATAGAACCAAGCAGTAACGGAGAGTGACATCATCTCTGACTCTGGCTTGCACAGTTGCACATGGAGTCATCACTGTAGTGATCATTATGAATGACGTCACACAAATGGTACCACCAGGCTATGTCAGCTTTTGGCACATCCTGAAAATTTGCTTAGTAGCCCTATTATATATCCTTGTGTGACCAGCAGTTTCTCACTCAGGGAAATAGACTCCGGCCAGACTGTAAAGAATAACATATTTTCATAATCCATGGGAAAATTTGAAATCAAAACATTTTGATTGGATGGCCAGTAATCAGTCACTTTTGAGACATTCCCACGGGAGGAGTTATCTCTGAACAATAGAACCTATTTGGTTAGAGGAGACAATTGGGCAGTCACAGACTCTCAAAGACCAGCCTCTTCTGATTTCTAATTACAATACTCACCAACTAACTTGCACGTGATTGGTCTAGGGCAGGGCCATTCTCAACAAATGTGATAAGGTCTTTTTTTATAAGGTGCAGTCTCTGCGCTTGGCGCTGGGTATCAATTTCATTATCACTCCTGCTCCCTCCATGAGTATTTGCAATTGAAGAATATTTATTTGGTTTGTTTGATTTCAGCTCTGTGCACGTGACACAAACGACATGGTTGGATGGATTTTTCACATTTTTGACATTCTGCATACTATGGTGAGTTTTTTTAAGTTTACATGATTTTAAACCTAGCATAACCGAAATATTCTTTTCATTTATTGATCAATTACCATCCATTTCAACCCCGGCATACGCTTTAAACAGCCTGCAAAAAATTACTGTTTATTTACGAAACTTGCAGCAACAGCAAAATAATTAAGTTGAATTAAGTCACTGCCTTTTGATTTCAGGTCTGCTTTACAAAGATAAAGGAGATTGGAATTGCAGAATATTTTTCTAAATACAGAAATATTCCAGGACCTTGCTGTATCCATTTCGGTAAGTTGCTAAAATTTGAGGCTTCTAGTGTAATCAAGTCGTAGGAATTCTGCCTATTTCCAAGAAATATTTTAAAAACCACTCATTTGAGAAAAGCTTTTAATTTTTTTTAAAGGAGGTCTTTCCATCTTTTAGGCTGTTGAAAGCCTGAGGTTTCAATAAAATATATTATTTTTTTTGCAGACAGGTGTAAGTCATGGGCCCCTACATTGCCTCCATATCTTCAGCCTGGGATCCAGGGAACTATAGTTGCAGAAGCAGACCCCGGAATCACACAAGGAAACAATTTGGTATGCCCCAGGAAGCCAGTAAACCTGGACCCGAACAACAAAAAGAGATCTCTAAACAAAACACAGACACCAAAGAGTAATCTGAAAAAATGTTCCACAAGAATCATGAAGGATGTTACTGTGGTGACATCGTTAAAAAAGGAGTCATCACCACCAATTGAGCCTCAATTTGGAGAAAATTTGAAATTTCAGGAGGGGAACAATGATAAAGTGACACAGTGCACCAAGAAGCCAATAAAATCTCCTGTCAAAACAAAGAAACGAAAGAAGAGGAATCTCTCAAATCATTCTACAAAAGTCACCATGGATGTTACTATGGCTACATCATCAAGCAATGAGTCAGCACGACCTGTGCCTCAGTTTGGAGAAACTATCGTGAAAACCCTGGATAATCCAGTTGCACCATCTCCACTTCATGTAAATGAACAGCAGCAACAGCCATTGTATTCGGAACCTTTTCATCAACCTTGCATGTTCACTAAGTAAGTGTTATTCCATATGAATGGTTTTTAAATGGCTTTTTTGAAGCCATTTATTGCTGAGCTGCAGTCCTGTCTGTCCTGTCATGTCTGTCAATGAACAGTGTGTCGTCGTAGAGAGAGCAAAGGGGTATGTATGTTGATATTTCAAAAACAATCTCCTCTGCGGAGATCACATGTATAGCTCCGAAATTTTACCACACACCTTGTGGTAGGATAGTCTACAACTTAAACTGAAGCGATTTTGATAATCTGACAAACATCTGACTAACTTTACATCATGCTGCAAATCAGTTCATTTGTTTAGTCTTTCAATGATAGTTTTTTCCTCCCATAGTTCCGGTTGAGTGAGCAGCTGTGACACAGCAACATGTACAAGGGTCAAGGTCAAATATTCTGCGCACAGTGTAAAGAGGGAGCCACTGTATGCTGCATTTTGTAGACTGCTACGCTGTCTCATCTGCTTGGGGCAACAGGCTGATTTGATAATTATGTAGGCCTATTTAGAAAGTGCAGATTATATATTTGCCCATATGGGATCATGTATGTGGGCTTGCATAGGGTGATGTTCTTTGAGTCAGACAGACAGACACTTCTAACAAAAAATTGAATGATTGAATTGGAAAAACATTGGACACTGGGAAAATTTTCTAAGACAAAAATGCAGTCAATTGAATGTGCCCATGTTAGAGCAAAATACAAGAGGTGTTCAACTTATTTTGCCCAAAAGTTCAACCTACTGTATGCCCGGATGACGATTGCAAGTTCCTCGGATGAAAAAGTTAGGTCAATTTGCCTCCAGGAAAACACGGCGCAACGCCATCTAATAACACGAGATGCCGCCACCACCATGATAGACACTGCGAATTGAGTGAGCCAGCAGCGACATTCTCAAACAATGCAGATGACGGATTTGGCAAATGACCAATGACAATGAAAAGTTGCTGCACTGTGTAGTCTGACAGTCTGTACAGAATAACCAATAGGTCTACTTCTTATTTAAGCTTCATAGATGTCAGTTACTTACATGATTCATAGAACACATCAATTGTATTTTAGTTTCACAAGTTTCATAATGTCTTATGTCACTCCATTATATTTCCTAGGCCTAATTGCTCTTCTAATTTTCAAGCGTAATTTACCTTCACACCTTCAGGTCACCATTGTAATATATCTGCATAGGTACAACTCCTCTAAGAGAGTTCCCCCGTGGCCTAATTGGTAAGTGCGCTTGTCAACTGGC
Organism: Platynereis dumerilii; assembly: GCA_026936325.1. Lineage (NCBI taxonomy): Eukaryota > Metazoa > Annelida > Polychaeta > Phyllodocida > Nereididae > Platynereis > Platynereis dumerilii. Next base: position 183,569,933 of record JAPTHN010000001.1, on the reverse strand, counting down.
TTTGAGGGCGTGGGTTCAAATCTCACCCCGGGAACTCACTTTAGTCCGAGCCCATGGGACACTAAATGGAGGCGGGTTGTATCCAGTATTCTATGCTGGGGCAACTGAAAGACCCTGGCCATCCCTGAATTAATAGGGTATGTGCCAGACTCACAGTCTTCTCATCTCATCATCATACGGCGATCGCCTGCCTCGATATAGCCCACTAAGGTGCTGCAGAGGCATAAAACACAAACAAACAAACAAACAACTCCTCTAAGTGCAGTGCATATCCGTTCTCCTATGTCTCTTACATGTATCACGTAAGCAGACTCTCATTCCTTCTCTCACACTCCAAGTATGTGTACAGTGTGCTTCATTCAATTAACATCCACAGCTTACCCTGACCTCCAGCCAATAACTCTATCTTATAATACATCAAACCAAAGAAGCCAGTTTAAAGCTGCTAGGCGCTGGTTTGTTTTTATGGAAGCATTGTTAATCAAAACGTCTTTTTTGAAAGTTTGATAGCTCTGTAATGAAGTATTCTTTAAGTGATTCTTGCAAATTGGAGTAACACCCTCAGAAGGCCTGGCCTGTACAGAGTGGGAGGAGGACCGTCTGACTGATTGAGATTAAAAGGCTGGGGATCTGACCACAAGCCCTAAATATAGATCACAGATGTCAAGAGTATTTTAATTCCCCCATCATAAAACACTGGATACATCCGATACAACCTGCCTCCATGTTAAAATGTCCCATGAGCTCAGACAGAGACTATTAAATTTTGAAGTGAGCTTACAGATCTTGCTGCTCCTGCTTGGGCCTGAGCCCACACTTTCACAGCCCGATACAACACATAACAGCCAACATTCAGACCTACAATAGTATTGTTTGTTTGTTTGTTCGTAAAATGTTTATTTTAGTGACATATGCATACAGTCGACAATTATGTAATCAGTATTAGTACAAGTAAAGAGAAATAAATATTTTGGTTAGATTATCAACTTCTGCATCCAGCCCACTGGGCTTACAAGTCACTTTCACACTGTGTTTTACTATTATGAGTGGCACCAAAAATTTGATATTTTATATAATTAATATTTATAACTATCATAGGATTTTCTATGTAAGATATAAACATAATATTATGTATATACATGTACTTCTGTTAAGAAAATTGAAAATATAGGAAAAATATGTCAAGTTAAATTACTATCAGCAACACATACAACCCAATTTCTTTCAGTGACACAATCAAACAGACGAAATAACTGTTACTAATGGCTACTATATACAGAGAAATGAAGTTTACTTAAAAAAAATATTACTAATGGTTACTATATACAGAGAAATAAAATTTTAGAAAATATTCATACAAACGAGGCAGACTTTCTACTTTCATACAATAAGCATACAAATTTAGCAGTGTGAGCAAAATATTCAGGGCTCATCACAAGTTCCCATTGTTCTTGAACATTCATTACAAGAAATTCATCAGATGTAATATTGATGTCACTGAAGTATTTACTCCTCAGATCAGAATAGAAAGGGCATCCAAAGAGGAAATGGTATTCATTTTCAACTTGACCATGAGCACATAATTTACATAATCTGTCTTGTTCATCAATACTCTTCCATCTACCAGTTTCTATTTCAAGAGGGAGAATACCGAGTCTCAACTGGGACAGCAGAGAGCGCTGTTTCTTACTACGTAGATGGACATATTCTTCAACTCTAAACTGCTTCTTAAAAATTTTATAAGTTCTCAGCTTGGGTGTGTTCTGCACAGAGATCACCCAGCGTTCATATTCTTTCTCATGCAGACAAGCCCATGCAACTTCAGGCGACAAAGCAACCGTGTCATTGTATATGTCTAGTCTACCAATATGTGCAAACAATTTTTTCATATCTGAGGCCCACCCATTTTAGGTCTGTTCCCTGTCCCACAAAAAAATCTTTTTTGTAATTCTATTCAGATCTAATTTCAACAGATGGTTCCAATGTCTCACCATACTTGACTGTCTTCTAACTAAACTGCTAGTCCATCCCATATTCCCCTGAATACCAACAATAGGTGCAAATTTATGGACCCCCAAATACGCCCTAATTGCTCGAATGTTTCTGGGCTCCCCAAATTTCACTACCATAGTCAAGTATTGGACAGATACACGTTTTGTATAACTTTGTGTATGTGTTATATGCTAGCCCATTTAATTTCTTACTCTTACTCAATAAGATTCAGATTATTTAGATTCAGATTATTTATTTGTAGCTCATATATGTACATTTAATAAACTGTAATTATAATTCCATAGTAGGCCTATCTTACAATGAACATAAATATATAAGCTACAGGAACTCCTCTAAGGCAATGTTGTGCCGCTGTCGAGGAGTCCCTGTTATTATTTGTCCATACATCATTAGGTACAGTGGCTGGAAGCTTTAAAAATGTTTTTGAAAGAAAAATTTAGAAAGAAACAGAAAACCTGTGGTTGACAGACCTGAGGAGGTGACCATCTAAAATTTGGAGAAACTCATAATGCAATTATCTACACACATAACAATGAGGCTTGGTACATGTGCTAGTATAACTTTCTAAAATTGTTTTCTTTATATATAACTTAAAACCTAGAAAACTATGTGTAAAAATGTTTTGTTTAAATAAATCAGGCATATTGTTGTAAAATTTAGGAAACCTGTACCTGATGCCATTTCTAGCGAATTCTTGTCTCACGGCTGGCAGACGCAGGTCACTTGCATGTCTGGTGTTGTAGTTATGAATTGTAACTGCAAAAGGATCTAGCTGGTGTAGGAAAAAGACAGGAGTCAAACCATTTATCAATTTATAACAGAATTTGTAGTCATGCAGTGCACATATATCTTGTATTTTGAGAACCAAGCGCTCTACCTGCTGCCCCCGACAAGACATCAGATGTGAATGAGTAATCTGGATTTTCCTGGAGAACAACTCCCAAATATTTATAGGCCTAGCGATCAACCAGTGTTAGGTCTCCATTACTCAGTGAAAATTTGAATTCTTTTGCTTTCTTTCGCTTCTTTCTGTAGTGAACCACCTGTGATTTGTTATTGTTAAATTTGATATGCCATTTGTATCCCCATAAATAAATGTTATCAAGCATTTTTTGTAAATCAGCTTCATTTTCTGCTAAAACAACCACATCGTCTGCATACAGCAAAATATTAATTTTTGTGTCACCAACGGGAATACCCATATCTAGTCCTTGAACATCATCAACCATATCATTGATATAGATACCAAATAGGGTAGGTGATAAAGTATCACCCTGACGGACCCTGACGGTAATATATTGGAAATCAAGAGTTTCAAATCTCCTAGAAAGGTAGTTTGTTGCATTGTCTCATTCGGCATGGATATTATAGTACAGTCTTGTCTGTTAGTCTGGTGTTGGATATTTGTGGAAATAATCATGTCCGCTTGCATTTGTCGGATTTTGAAAACATATTCAATAGTTGCTATTATGGATTATTTTCAGGGGTGAACCTTCGAAGTCAACCATGAAGCGTGCTGATGGATCGGAGTGTCTTTCATCGGTGGAGACCCAAGTTTTGAACAACCCCCGCTCATCAGTTAAGTGGACGTACGATGACTGGAGAAGAGGATGCTCAGAGACGCTGCATAACAATCTGACCAGTATCTCCAAATTTGAACAAAACTCTCTAGGAACCTCGGATTGGATTGTCAGAGATGCTGTGTTCAATGGGTCAGTTGCAGATGAGGAAGATTCCTTGATGATCGACAACAAAGTTCGCAACAATGTTCCTGAGGAATCTGATTTTCCAGACACCATCTTCCTTAAAGCAAATGAATCTGCTAAAGAGAAATTAGTTGGGGAGACATGGAAACGAAGCTGTTATCAAAAGTGTGCATCAAATGATATTGATGATAACTCCGCGGTGAGATTGATGCAACAGAGACAGTCTGACTCTGGCCATGGTAGTGATGAGTTTGTTTCTACTGGTTCTGGGCTATTAAAGGAAAGGTCTGTGAAACAAAAGGGAACCAAGAGGAAGTCCTCTCGGGAAGAATCTGGTGACAGGAAAAGAACGAAGTGTGATGACAGTATCGAGGAAATTAGATTGAAAAAAAGAAGTTGTAATGTGGATGACTTGGTATGTTTCTATCCGGATTATATTTGAATGACTGGAATCCTGTTGAGAAGGCTCGGCTTTTGGTCTTTTGTTTAAAAAATGCTCTGACATATTATTGAAAAGGAGTTTGCTTTTATTTGGACAGGATTCAGCAAAGCAGGAAGCTCAAGCCAGGCTGGAACAGTTGGTGAAGTGTCTGCGTGTCTCCAATTCCACTGACTCAGACTCTTTGATGAAATTTGGTGACCTCTTGGATCCAGACGACCTCCTTCAGGTTCTTAATCCGGGGTTTCTGGACAGTGTTAACAAGCTCTGTGAATTGCTGGAGGAAGATAAGGATACTGTGAGGCTGGTCAGTTGAATTAGAATTTTTGGCATTGCAATGAATTCATTTCTACATGATTATATTGCTCAGAAGGAGGCCGTCAGGCAAGCATTAAGAACTCCTTCAGGCTTAAAATGTTAAAAAAGATTTATGTTGATTGTGCCTGTCAATATGAATTATTTCGTTTCTTGTTAAAAACGTGTTTTTACTTTCAATTCCAGAAAAATTTATTGCATCCTTCTGCTGTACAAGATGAGGGCATGAAAGAACTGCTACAAATACTGGACATGGACTGTGAATTGTAGCTGCATGTTTTTGACTTTTCCGTAAAATGTTTTCATGTTTGATTTCAGGCCTGCAAATACTTGAATGGACTGTCAAATGTGGTGAAATTCAGTCATAAGTATGATGTTGATGTTGTGGCATTGTTCTGCTAACAATTTCAGATTTTCGTAAGCACCATGAAACAAAGTCATTTACTGTTTTGTTTTTTACGACTTTTAAGACATCAGCTTATATCATTGTTTGGGTAGGGTTGTTAATCTCATATTTTATATCCTGCTTGTGAACATATATATTTCTAATTTGGTTCCACATTTTAGAATAGATGCCTTGCTTGTGCGAGATTAATGTTAGTTTTTAAAATGAGTAATACTCTAAAAGCTTCTAAATTTCCTGTTGTGCTGACTGAGCATCATGAATGATATTGTCTGGTAATAATATAGTTGAAGTTATGACAAAATCTTTTCAACAAATCGAGCAGATTAACAAATGGTAAAATTAGGATATATGGTCAATAACAAGCAAAGTTTATGCTCATGGTTCTTCACATTTTTGATATCTTTAAAGATTTGTCTTGGGCCTTAGTGTAGTTTTATGTATGATATATATATATGCAATTGGGCATACTGTTATTTTGTATTATTCCATTGTCACACAAAGCTTTTGTTCTTATGAATCTGTTTTACTCTTGTTACAATTTTATTTAAGATAACGTTTGCATAGATTATTGAGTGAAAAACATTCACAAAGAAGTTTGAGATAGTGTTCCTGGACCCACAAATCGCATGGGAATTTTATAGGACTATTTTCAGTCAGCATAATTGGCACGAAAGAAATCTATTGGCACTGTCTTGAGAGTGGCACGCCTGGATTCTTGTTATTAAAATGTTTCTTATAATTTGAAGCATGTGAAACTCATCAAATTTGACTTGTTTTGGCTGTTGTGTTTATGGCATTTCTTCTGGACGTCATTCCTTTATTGTTGACATTGAGCGTCGCCAGCGGTAGTGGCGGTCTAATTATTCTTTGCCTTGAACTCTGAAATTTATCAGTTGTTTGTTTCTGCAAGTATTCATGAACAGGATTCTGCTGTTGTATTTTTTTTTTTTTCAGAAATATTTTCCCTGGGTAACAGGATCCTGTATGTTGGGATTTTTTACCTGGCCCAGAGCTCTTTGGAGTGACACGCCTGACAGACAGACAAACGGTTTTTATTTAGCCAAATATGAAAATTGTATACAACATCTACATAATTAAACATTACAGTTTGTCACGTCAAGCAGAGGACAGACGTTTGTCCAAAAATCTCAGCAACCACAAGCCCCACTGGAGAAATACACATACCTATGTATAGCTTAGCTCATTTGTAATATGAATATCTCATTTTCACGATGTTTCGGTGCAGTTTTTATCCGATATTTGACAATTTATTGAAGTGGCAGTCAAATTTAGCTAAATGTTGACATTTGTGATGCTGCCAATCTCACACACAATGGGTGGTGACGTCACAAAAGTGCACTGCAGCACCACCCCAGACTTATTCTTGTCAATTTGGTATTTTCTGAACCTCCTATATCATTGTGGTGATTTTTATGGCCTGTACAAACTATGCTAAATTTCTGTCTCAATGCTTGACGTGACAAACTGTAATTTGAAAATTCATATAGGCACAGGCGATGCTTACTTTGCCTAATTCAATAGGCACTATCGTAAGCTACCCCTTTTAACATGTTTTAGATAAATATTTTATGAGCAAAACCAAAATAGATGAACTTTTGTTGTAATTAATTAAGTTGAGCATTCTTCTTGTTAAAATGTTTCTTAAGATTTGAAGCATGTGAATCTCATCAAATTGTAACTTTTTTTGAGCTATTGTTTGTGGCATTTTTTTCTTGACGTCATTCCTTCATATTTGACATTGAGCGGGACGTAAAAAAATATGACGGCATGTGATTATCATTTAGATGGAGCTTCCTCTGTTATATGTAAAAATATGTTATATTCTGAATTTATGATGCTGCTGGAAATTTTTATTGAACACTTGGTGGAAATTCTTTTCTTTGAACACGAGCACTTAGATCTATGATCTAATGATGACGTTATGAGTATTTGCATACTTACAATGTCACAACTATTAATAGATTCAGGTGCTTGTGTGTAGTTGTGTTTCTGAAGAGCTTTTCGTCCTCAGCGAATTTGAGAACTCAACAAGATCAATAAGGTTGTTGATGCTTTTTACATTCAGCGAACTTTGTTTGCAGAAGGTATTGGGTACATTCGATTCGATCTACTCTAACTACTGTGGAAGTTACGTACCTACTCCAGGAAGTGACGTTTTTACTCCCAAGTGTAACTACTCCAAAATGCTCCCATATCGAATGAAAAGGAGTATTTAGGAATGTCTTTGTCTTTTTAGTATTTGGAGTTCCCTTGTATGGGCATTCCCTTCTTAATAGCAATTCACACCATGAATTGGCATTGTCGATCGATTGTCTTAATTGTGTGAATTGAATTGCAGCAATCCACATCAAAACCAAGCAATCAGCCACTAAATAAAAACTTCTGAAGTGTCATTCATGTATGTAAACACTACCACGTCAAGAGGTAGCCTATCCCCATTTCTTGGGAGTACTTCCGATGTACTCCAATCTACTCTGAACTACTCCCGGAAGTGCAAAACGAATGATCTGGAGTGAACTACTGTACTTCAAGAGCACTTTAGAGCAGCGAAACGAATGTACCCAACGTTATCACTTGGGTATGTTGTCCATCCGCGGGGCGGGGGCGGAAGGATCATTTCTGGGCCAGTATTTGGCCTCTATTGAATGTACATGGATGAAATTTGGTGCACATATAGCCTGTATGGTCTAGTTGTGCCTTTTGATGGTCTGATGGATAGGTATCCCATACTTTTTTGAATAGTTTAAAAAATGTAAAGATTTTTTTTTTTCGTTTCCGGGCAAGGACTCCGTCACTATTGCATGTGCATGGATGAAATTTGGTACAGATGTGGCCAATATGGTCTAGTTGTGCCTTTTGAAGGTCCCATTGTTAGATATTCTCTTGTAAGGTCTTTCCCTGGTTTTAAAAAGCCTGGCAAGATGAGCAGATGGCAGGGTAGCGGGCAAATACAGATAATTGAAGACCACAACTTGACCACTATTGCCTACCAATATACAATTTGGTAAACACACCAATTTTATGATGTAATTGTCTTCTTCTAAAGGTGTTATTCGCTGAAGGTTTGCTGCTGTGCAGCCTATGTTTATAAATGTGAACCTCATAGCTCTTCATTTGTGGGCTGTGGCTAGGATGCCTCTCCTTCTACTTGGGTGTGGAGAACCTTTCCTTAAATTGCTTGGGTCCAGGATACCGTTCCTTTGGCTTATTCTAGGATGCCTTCCTAGAACTTGTGTTAAGGATGGCTCTACTTTAGCTTATGTATAGGATGCCTTTCCTTGTGCATGTGTCCTGGAAGCCTATACTTTTCTTGTATTGTATCCAGGATGCCTGTACTTCCACTTGTGTCTAGGTCTCTAGGATGCCTCTTCTTACGCTTGTGTCCATGATGCCTCTACTTCTGCCTGTGTCTAGGATGCCTCTATACGAGGGGTTTTCCAAAAGTTCTGTCCAACTGGTCCTAAATTCGGCAATATTTCATGCAGACACTTTGGTCAGTTAAAACTGAGGTAATTTTCAATTGATCCCCCAAAAATCAGATCACAGAAATAAAAATAATTGCTGATTTTGTTGCCATGGAAACCAGAAGTCTTGAAATGCGGCCCAGAGTATAAAAACAGACAGAAACACAAATATCTTTTCAAAACATTTAATTATTTTGAGAGTTTTTCGACTGAAACATGTAGAAAACGAGCTTCATTATTTCACAACTTCTATAAGTGATCAATTTGGTGCGTAATGTGTTTTTTACGCTGGGCCCTTGGGCTGTAAGATGAGATCTATCATAGCATAGGCTTCTTGAGAAACCCAGCAGTTGTAATCAACTGGTGTATACGCAAAAGTGTCAGCAGGAGAACATCTCCATGATGTAGTAATATAAGGTGGAGCATTGAAAAATTGATAAGTGTTACAAATACTTCATATTGTTCCACACATGTTGCAGTACTTCTAACATGTGTAAAGCGATTTAAAAAGTTGCAGAGCTTGAAACAGTTTGCGGTGAGCAGGTTGGCCGACAGGAGTGACAGATCTCAGAATGTAGACGAAGCAGATGCGTCAGTGTAAAAAAACCGCCAGGTGGCCAACAATGGCAGACGCTTCTGATGGGAGCTTCGACTTTCTACAATGATTTTCGACATTTAAAGCTGAGTAATCCTTTCTAATCTGTTTAATACTGCATCTGTTTGTTTTATATACTTCCCCTGCTATAAATTTGGTATTGAATAGGTAAATATCCCGTTTTTTATAGGCTCAACTTAGATCGAAAATTTTGGTCCTGGAAATCAAACTGTTTACATCTCAAAACCCCCAAATATCGCCCATATTCGTGACCAAATAGAGCACATTTCGGCACGTTTTTACCCTCCAGATTGGTCCTCAAAGTTGAAAAACGGATATATCTACTGTTAGACACCTGTGTGTATTGTTGGGTACTGGCTGTTTCGGCAGAACACTTTTTCGGCCGGCCCAAATTGGTCCATTCGGCCAGCGTGGGTGGTTCGGTTCGGCAGGGGACGTGGTCCGATTCGGCCAGGGTTTATTTTAGTCACAATCAAGCAATTAAACCATTGGTTTATGATTAAAATAGACAAAAATAGTTACGTTACATCAACTATTTAACTTGCAGGTGCGTGCTTTAGTTGACAGTTCAATCGGGAGTTCAATGAACTGCATGTTTGTGTCTATTTTGACAACTGACATGATCTTTATTAAATTGCAACTGAATCCAAGATTTTTTTTTAAGCATAACAAAACTAAGGCAAGGCCACACTAAATCTGAGGCCTTGATCTGATCAGTCCATGAGTGGTTGCTGAGAATACAGGAGGCAGGACTTCTGTAAAATTGACAAATAGTGCTGCTTGTCAATCATTTTATGCCCCTCCCAGACAGATTGGCCATGCAAATTAGAAAGGTGCATGACCTTTTGATGAAATGTCATACAATGTAACAATTTAGGTTGTTACAAATGCAATGTAACTATTTTGCAGACTGGATCAACAAAACACTGTCTGACTTCATGTTGCTCTAAAATGCAAGATACACTCTTGTTGCCCCCCTCCTGTCTCTTACCTGATTTTCTGAAAACTTTCTTAAACTCAGTGACCTCTTAATTATTATTTACCTGTGCCATCAGAAGATGAGGAATTATAAGATCTCTGGCTTTTTTGGTCATAGAAAGATCGGGTTTTCTGCTAACCGCACGATTTTCCCTGAGATGTGAACTATTTAAGTTGGAATATTGATGGGTGATTGCAAAATATTGTTCCCAAAAATTTAATTATGAAATGAAGGGTTTAATAGCCTATTTCACATTATTGAAACTGTTGATTGTGTTTTAAATCAACTTAATTTAAAGTTTAAATATTGTTCTTCAAAGTTGTCTCTTTTTTTTAATGTTTTGTTATATTTTTTGTGCATCATGTAAGCTATACCTTTCTGACCTATTCAGTTATTTTATTTTTCAATCATCACATGACCTAAGTTTCTTCAGTTCACAGAAATATCACTGCAAAAATTATGGTAATTTTAGGGAAATTTAAAATAACAAATGGGGAAATTGTAGAGAAAAAATGGGGAAATCTGATGAAACTCTTCGTATAAATCCCCTTTTCTTTCAATTTCTTTTTATTTACTCCCTCATTATTTAAAAATTAAGTTATGAAAGTGGTGACCAAAAAAACTTAATTAATGAATCTTGAGCATAACAACTATAGTTCGTCAAATTTTGTTCTTTTGCACGCATGGTTTTTATGTACCGGTACTTCACTGGCCATCTGTCTTTATATTTCACCAATCTAATGTATTTTAGGTTTAATGGTAAAGGTTTTCTTCCATTGAGCCTATTGGCCGAATATATATTTCTGTTAATTTTATTTCAGTATTTGACTGGAGACAAGACTGTCTGGAGTAATTGTGTTCTTTTCCATTGTCTTAAAAAGCTGTGAAGCTGAATTGCACTTGTTCATAGAAACTGTTGTTTGTTTAATTGAACAATCAGTTACTTAATTACAGAAAACGTGTCAACTTAATTTTTCTGATAATCATGCATTATAGTAATTGTAAAAAGAGATGCAATTTAAAATAATATTTAGGCTGCTTATAATCTTAGTAACTTAAATTTAAATCTACTGGTAATTAATTGATAAACACGTTTATTGGAATGAGATGGATCATGGTTGAGTTGCAGTAAGCATGTTTTAAAGAATCTAAGCAAAGGTGAAACAAACATGGACCTAAATCTATAATAAGCTGAACTGATGAATAAACTTGATAAAACTTAAAGACAAAAGTTCGTGAATCATATTGAAAAGAGACATAAACTTTCAGCTACTATCATAAAATAGCACTGGCCGACAGTGCATGCAGACTAGTCCGACAAAATCTGACTCAAAACAAAGTTTTACCTGCAGACATTGATCTGAACAAAAGTGCGCCAAAACAAAAGTTGTTGATTCTATGCTACAATGTAGCAATTTTCGGGATCAAACAGGTGCTTGGAGGTGCATACGATGTCTGGAACATAAACAATGATGATAACATATCAATAATTTAATTTATTAGGCTAAATAATACGGCTGCCGAATGGACCACGGCAACTTGCCGAACGGACCAAATATTTTGGCTCATTCGGCTGGCCGAAAATGTTTCCAGCCGAACCGACCCGGAGCCGTATTGTTAGCACATGTAATTATCCCGTAGGAACCCTAAACACAATTTTTTAGTGCCATTTCCTTGATTTCTGGCAATTTCCCGCCATTTTTTGTTGCACTTTTTTTAGCTGCTCGACGTCCTAGAGATCTCTAATAAGTGAATAAACATTTCACACATAGGTCTATAGATAGCCAACTTTTATAACATAATTTTATTTCACTGTTGCAGAAGCAATTTGTGCTTAAAAACGCTATTTAAAACCATATATTAAGCCCACCTCTTGTGCAGGTTGTGGATTGCCATTTCCCACCATCTTACTTAATCAGTGTTCCTTAGCAAATCTGTTGTAATTACCGCCCATGCTATGCATAGGGCGGTAATGCTTTAGTGCTGAAATCTACTGAAGGGGTGAAATTACCATTGCTCTGGCCTTCCCCAGGCCAGTGTGGAAGTTCTGATCATATGTATATTACATTAATGACATCGTAGATGTGCACAACGGATCGTTTTTCATGTTGAATTGAACCAGTAAGTTATAAATCGGCATTTCCTTATTATTCATGTGCACTGTAAACATGTGCACTGCAACCAACAGAGCGCAATGTAAATCTAAGACCAGTGCTGCCTCACTTAAGATTTCAGTGTCAAATTTGTGAACTAGGCCTATAGTACGCAGTTATCTCAAAGAAATAAATCCCTCCTAAAATACTGTACATATTCAATCAAGTGTAAAAAAAATCTTGATGATATTATATTGATTCATGATAGATTAATTACACACGAAGGAATGGAGGGAGGAAGGAAGTAAATAGGAGAAAGGAAGGCAGAAAAGCATGAAGAAATGAAGGAGGAAAGGAAGGAAGAAAGGAAGAAACAATGGAAGGAACGAAGGAAGGAATGAAGGAAGTAAGGAAGGACATAGGACGGAAAGAAGGAAGGTAATAGGAAGAAGGAAGGAAATAGGAAGAAGTGCAGGAAATAGGAAGAAGGAAGGGAATTGGAGGTAAAAAAGGAACGAAGAAAAGAAGGAAGAAATGAAGGAGGAAAGGAAGGAAGAAAGGAAGAAGGAAGGAAATAGGAAGAAGTGCAGGAAATAGGAAGAAGGAAGGGAATTGGAGGTAAAAAAGGTACGAAGAAAAGAAGGAAGAAATGCAGGAGGAACGGAAGGAAGGAAGAAAGAAACACTGGAAGGAACGAAGGAAGGAATGAAGGAAGTAAGGGAGGACATAGGACGGAAAGAAGGAAGGAAATAGGAAGAAGGCAGGAAATAGGAAGAAGGAAGGAAATTGGAGGTATAAAAGGAAAGAAGGAAGAAATGAAGGAGGAAAGGAAGGAAGAAACGAAGGAAGGAATTACGGAAGGAATGAAGGTACTAGGGAGAAAAGAAAGAAATAGGAAGCTAGGAAACTGGAAGGACGGAAGGAAGGCAAGAAAGGCCGGATAGATAGATAGTTAGCTAGATAGATAGCTAGACAGATAGCTAGACAGATAGCTAGACAGATAGACAGATAGATAGATAGATAGATAGATAGATAGATAGATAGACAGATAGATAGGACACTTAATATGACAAGCCAGGCAAATAATGTAGGCTACAGGACAAAAAAAACAATTATTTATTTATTTTTTCTTTTCCCATCCGCCATATACTATAGCTACATATTACTGACAAAGCATGTGCATGGGCGGTACAGCAAATCTAAGATTGCTTGTTTTGTATAAGCTGACAGCATTAAACAACTATCTAGGCTGTTATCTGCTCGTTTTCCCTGTCACCAGGCTAAATGTAACCTAGGGTTTTAAATATATTTTTACATTGTACTTGTAATAGAAGAGAAAAACGTTTGCAAACATCTTATACACTAAATTCTAGACATTTAGACATTTAGGCTGATTTATTGAATAGGAAATGCATTAGGCCTAGTTGTTACATTAATAGGAATTTATCACTGACTCGGAAATCTATTACCCTTGTTACTGCATCTGCTCAGATCTGGTATATCTGGACCAGTTAACGGCCCTATAGACTATAGTAAAGTATTTTTCATCATCAGTTCAGTAATTTCTCAGCTGTTATAAACTTTCCATTAACACAATAAGTGAACACCAGTGTCTGCCTAGTATTCTTTCTTTTTCCAGGTCAATGCTGCAGACTACTGCTGCACCATGGCTCTACTTCAGGCTGCATTTTCGAAAGTGGCCTCAATCTTCTCACCAACTCCAACTAAAAACACCGGTCGACGAGTTCAACCCAAACGTAACAAACGAAAGCAACCTGATGAGGACTTCATCTATCCTACCGGAGTATCTACTTCATCTCTCTTGGTAGGAACAACATTGTCGGACAGCCAGTTTTTCCTGAGCAACCCAAAAAACGACGTTGTTCTTGACACTCTTCCAATTGTAGAGGGGGATGACTCAATAACATTCTTTGACACACTGTCGCAGACTGCTATACCAGAAACACAGGCAGATCTGCAGATCACTGTGACCAGATGTCTGCATCATTGAAATAAATGTGTACTTTTCAACAAAAGTGTCTTCCAACAAAACTAGACGAAACAGTTCATAAAATACTTCTGCATTTCAACTGCAATATGATATGCACATTGGCCTAGGCCTATATATGTGCAATGTTGCTGAAAATTAACTTAAAAATTAAAGTGCTGAAACTTGTGAATATCTTCAAAGTTAATATTCTAGAGCTTAGTAAAATGCTTGAGTTTGAACATGTGCTTTTCATCCAACAATTTTTCTGAAGTGTCTGACTTCATTAAATTTATTTGTCAATAATTTCTTATTTTATTCGTTTTTATTTGTTCTGCTAGTCTTGTGAAATTCTGGTGTCACTGCAACTGAAAAGAAAAGCTAAACCTTGAACAAAGTTTCTGAAGGCATTTGATTTTTGTTTGCTTATTTAGGTTATGGTTCATTCCAGATTTCGATAAGGCTCTCCGTGTGTTCATCTATTCAGAACTTCAAATTCCTTTTGCCGATGCATGTGAATCTCATCAAAGTCAATGTTTGTGACCTTAGTAAAATGTTCGAGATTTATGAATGCTTGAACATGTGATTTTCATCAAATTTTTGTAAAGTGTCTGACTACAGTACCTGATATGGTTTATGTCAATAATTGCATATTTTATTGTTTTGTTCTGCACGTCTTGGGGAAAGCTGGTGTCACTGCGGATTAAAGTAATTGCTAAAACTACAAATAACATTCCTGAAGGCTTCTGATTTTTGTTGGGTAATTTTAAGTTATGGTTCATTCCATACTTCAAAATAAAACTCTTATATTCATCTGTTCAGAATTTTTACTTTCCACAACTGGTACGTTCTAATTACTCTCTCTTGTATTGTCGTACATTAAAGAAAACTGATAATGGTAATCTTTATGTTGCACTTCAAAAATTAAAAGTTTCGGTGCTGTGAATCTCATTAGAAGATAAAAATTTTCATCTCAATAAAGTTCTGATAAGGATATAATTTTCTTCTTGACAGAGGTGTAAATCAATGAGAAAGTAGTTTTCCCAGAAAATTCAAAGAAAAAGGTAAATTACTCTTAGCATGTTTAAAATTACGAAGAGTTGCCGGTCTCCAGGCCAGCCTTGTCCTCGAGACCTGATTTTAATGGCCTTGGCTCGGTCTTGAATGCCAAATACTTGGCCTTGCCTCAGTCTCGGGTCTCTTTGGGCCAATGGGTGGCGCCTCGCGACCGGCCTTGTCCTCGAGGCCATATTTTGATGGCCTTGGCAAGATCTCGCATGCCACATCCTTGGCCTTGCCTGCCGTGGGTGTCCTGGCCTCAACAACATCACTGAAAATTACCTCCTAATAACTGAGTCCAAATACTCCTTGTTATCAGTTCCACCCTTCCCCAACTAATACTACCTCTTTGTATTCTCATTTTAACTCATCTTCCCTTTACCACCATTGACATCTATCTCCCCACGCCAGCGTATCTTTTTTTCGAAAAGATTTTCTTGTTAATCAGGAAAACGTGGTTGTTCTCCTTTGCCATTGTGGGTTATCAGGCAAGCAATAAATATTGAACCCATACACCAGGTGGAGCTTGTGTGTTGGAAGAGAAATAGGTCACAACCAGGTCCTGAAATATGAACTTCTACCTTTGACATGCATGACAAGCTTCAAATAGGCAAAGAAGCAGTCAGATCCACACAACATGGAGGTTCTCTCTGTCCTTTTTGTGGCAGTCCTCCTGCTTCTTGGCTTGGTTGGCTTGATTTGGATGTCTGACTGTGATCTGCTTCTCTGGTGGAAGTCACACTTTGGGGCTGGAATTGGTAATATATTTGATAAGGAAAGACTGCTGCACAGTTGCAGTGCAATTTACTTAAATTAAGGGCCTAATAGTCTAGGCAAGCCAGTTAATTAACTGAAAAGTACTAATCTATATTGGGATTAAGGAAGTTAAAGTTCTGTTCATGCTCAGACATGCTAAACTCTGGCCTAGCACTGCAGTGCAGCATCATCAAGTCAGAATGAATACTTAGTGTACTTTAAACCTTTTAAATGATACTTTTATGCATAGGGGTTTTTGCACCTATAATTTATTTATCTTTTAATTATATAGTTATATATATGGTCAATTTCTCATTTGGTTGACTTGATTTATAGTTCAGACTTGGACGCATTTGAAACCAAGGTTTCTCATCTCATTGTCAACAAACTAATTTTTATGGCAATTAAATCAGTGCAATTGCTAAATAAACAGCTAGGTCAACATACAAAATATTTTGGCAAGCATAATCTATATAATAATTTGTATTATGGGATAGCATGACGTCATATCGCCGTTTTCTCATTTTTGCACTTATTCTTCCTTATCCTGACTTTTAATATAGGCCTACCCTTCCAGATGCATTACACTTTTTTCTATCTATTGACACCAAATATGACCATATCTATCCTGTATCTTTTATGTTTACTCAACGCTACGTTTTCTATCGAGCGCATTGCCACCATTTTATTTGTTGTGACCTTGTGGTCCAGGCCATTTCGCCCCTCCCATGCAGTGTGTGATAAAAGGTTTGATGTTTCAGGTACTATCAGCCCTATGGCCTTGATCTAAAGTCCTAATTGCCATTTAACTTCATTGAGCCATATTGCCTGAGTGGTATTGAAATGTCTAGTTTCAAGTGTCATACTCAAGTGCAATTAAGCTTCTGCAAACCCGCCCCTAAGGCCTACTGATCTGTGAACCACATTTTCTTTGCTGAACTTCATCTTCTTAACCTCATATCCAGTTATCCCTAATCTCACCAGCCCTACTTATTATCAATTAACTCGTATACATTGTCAAATCATAGAGCTATAAGGGGAAGAGGGCACGGCCGGCTGCATCAAAGGTTCACTCAGCGTCTCTCATGAGACTATAACGATGTGTGAAAAATCACAAGTATTAGTCAAAAAACCCCGTCTTAATGACATTTTAGTGATCTAATGACCCTCCTAACGGTCTATAGGGGGTAAATAGCACGAAAGTTCCCTTGTACCTGCCATGGTTTAGCATTGTAAGTTTTTGTAAGAATTGATCCATCTATCTGTCTGTCTGTCAACCTACCTATCAATCAATCGATCTATCAATCTATCAATCAATCAATCAACCAATTATCCCATCTATCTATCTATCTATCTATCTGTCTATCTATCTATATGTCTATCTATCTATTTTTCTATCTAGCTATCCATCTATCTATCTATCTATCTATCTATCTATCTATCTATCTATCTATCTATCTATCTATCTATCTATCTATCTATCTTCTTTCTATCAATATCTATATACACCATGTGTATCTGGATGTTTATGCACATTTCATCATTAAAAAAAACAACATATTTTGATTATAATGGTTGCTTATCTGTAAATGTCAGTTTAAAACATAACTATGGTTTGTAAAAATATCTGTATCAGCCAAAGAAAACGTAAGTGTCAAGAAATATCAGTTGGTTGTATTAAAATAACATCTTTTTACAAAGAATAATGAACTTTTGTCTTGATCTGAGTGGTGATATATTTGCTTAAAATTCACAATGTGCGCACCCTTGCGCACTTTTCTAATGTGGCCTATCATGTCAACTAATATTTAAAGTTTAATGTCCCAAAATATCAAATTCGCCAAACATGTCCCTGTTGAGATATGACAGGTTTAATAAAGACTATTTTCATTAGTTTTTTCCTGACTTTTTAACTTTAATCATTGAGAATTAGGGTTATAATTGTCCTAATTTTTCGGGGGAAAAACTGACTTGTAGGTCTGTAAAAGGCCGATTTTATAGGATCAATCAATAGTCCTTAACTTTGGATCTCTCAATTTTGATGCATGGACTTGACAGGGGGTTCCAAGCAGGGTTGGAAGAAGGGTAAAAGTTTTGAATTGTGCGGGCGAGACACTGATTGGATGAAAGGGCACCGAGGGTAATAAAGAGTCCATTAGCACAGGGGCTAATACCGCGAAATTCAAGGGATTTTTCAAATTTTCTTTTGTAGATTTTGGCACATTTGTGCGTAAAACATAAAATTAAGCAAATGGATCATGACCAAATGGAGTGTTCTATCCTGTTAACTTATACATCCATGGTCAAATTGTGGGCCATTCAAAAGAATTTTAACAGAACCCTCAACTCTTTATTTACCCAATATTAAAAATCTTTCTTAACCAGCATGTCATTTACTGTCTCAAAGCCATCTTTGCCACAATGGTGTCACAATTAAACAACTTCATTCTGCAGACCCGCCCAGACCGACACATGCCTCTCTCACTGCCATTTATCATGGGTAAATGCTATAATTATAATATAGGCCTAAATATATGTTTATGGATCTATGTGTAGAGAGCTCTGCTGATCTATAAATGTCGTACACATGTATATCATATCATGAACGCTATAAAGTTGCGTTGGTCTCCCAGTTGAAAATCCTTTAAAAATGCTCTGCTATTTTGTGTAGGGTCCGTGGCTGGAAAAGTCATTTGGATCACAGGAGCATCAAGCGGTATTGGAGAATTCTTGGCCTATGAACTGGCGAAAGGAGGAGCCCGACTTGTGCTGAGTGCCAGACGAACAGACGAGCTGGAGAGGGTGAAGAACAAATGCATGTGTGAGTACAACTTTCTAGCATAATTTTATATTAAAAATTGGATAATTTGGACTCGGTCGGTTGGAAGACGACAGTCTTCAAGTCAACTTGTGTGTATTGACGGGAAACTATCTAAATAAAATCATTCAATCAATCAAGGCATTGATTTATTTAAACGCTGGCCCGAACTTTCACAATGGAAAAGGATGGATGGATGGATGATTCTGAAAAGTCCCATTTTTGTGTTTCCGTAATTTTTTAATGTAATGTAATGTAATGTTTCTACTGAGCGCAGGTTATAAAACCTCTATGCTCAGATCTTTTCTCTGTGTGGTAGAGTTGTTATCACAGGCATTACAATCATTTTGAGAAAAAAGCTTGTCAATGCACTTATTGAATTTATATACAAGGTTGGCAACTCCTGGTTTGAGAATTCATGCTCTTGCTTGAGACAGCATTGCAGCAGGGATTCTCAAACCAGGAATCTTGAGGGAGTTGCCAACCTTGTATGTATTGTATACAGGATACGTTTAGCAATGTGAGCTTTTTGTAAGAAATTATAATGCCTGTGGTTGTTATGGATGTGTTGGTGCTGGTGCAGTGAGGGTGTATAATACAGTCAGTTGGAATTGCTTCGTTTTCTTCTCTTATGGGGCTGGTTGTGGGACTCAGACGGGTGTCGAACTTTAGGCCGCCGAGGCTGCCACATGGTCTTAAAATTTTACCGCTTGGTGTCACTCACAGTCACAGGGCATGGTACGCATCAGGCCGCCGAGGCTGCCACTCCACTTACCACCCCTGTGGGTATCACACTTGCGTATACATCAATCTATGATTCTTCCAGAACTTGTCCAATCTTCTTTTAAAAGCTGCCATCGAAGCCGCATTTACTACATCGTGGGGTAGACCCTGTACATGACCAATTGTAATGCCTCTTATGAAGAGTCTTTATTGATGAGACTGAAGAAATTGATCAGTTAATTCTGTTGTTTATGTAAAAAGATGTATCCATAAAAATAAGTTGCTTCCATTACAGCGAGGAGCCAATTAAAGGAAGATGACATTTTGGTTTTGAAACTGGATGTCTTGGATTTCAATTCCCATTCTGTTGCAGCTGAAAAAGTTCGCAGTCATTTCGGAAAGGTAGGAAACTGCAGTTGTGAATGGCTGTTTTCGGCTTATGACACCTTTTACATTGTAAAATTCACTGATTATCTGTTTATGAGAATATTTGGCTGTAAAGTTTAAATTTGAAATCAATTGTAAGGATTAGAGACAGGTATACTAGCAGTTTATAGAAGTTCAGCTGCATATCAATAAATTTGCTCTTTATAGTAAGCCTATGGATCCATTCTTCAATATTTCATAAATACATTTCCGAAAAACTTGTTTTAAAAAAAAAAATCACCTTTTTCCAACAAGGTTGGTTTTATAGATTTGCAAACTGTTGTTTTATGTCCATAGCTGGATTTGGTTAAATTTTAGGCTTTAATTTTAAAAATTTAATAAATTCATTGCTTTTGAGTGGAGTTTCTGAAAGGGCCAACCTCTTTCTGTATATTTTGCAGAAAAGGAAGTCCTGGAAAATTAAATTTTGTCAAAGCTATTCACTCCTTTGATTAATTCATGTAAGGTGTATTTTATGAAATTGTAAAAAGTTTACATATTTCAATTATCCCAGATCGACATCTTGGTGAACAATGCCGGGCGGTCACAAAGAGGGATGGCTGTGGACACCTCCAACGAAGTTGAGAAGGAAATGATGGAACTGAACGCATTGTCCGTATTCTCTCTGACCAAGAAAGTTCTGCCTCACATGGTAGAAAGAAAGGAAGGGCACATTGTGGTGACTAGCAGTGTGGCTGGGAAATTAGGTGCGTGTATTCTCCGTTCTCAATTCTTGACAAGTTAACAGTCATCCAGAGTGTCTCGTAGGGCCTCTTTAGATCTATATTTTTTGGCCAAGAGAGAAAATGACCTTGAAAATAATGGGTATGAATAGATTAAATTAAATTTCTATTTTCCTTTGATAGAACACATTTTGCCTTTTTCCCCACTAACGATTCATACAACATTTGTTTCCTGGCAGGCAGATAATAGATGATGACATTAAATTTTAGGTACTCCATTATCTGCCTCCTACTCTGCCACTAAGTTTGCCCTGCAAGTAAGTCAAATTATATTCCTGTACTAGTAAGTGGCTGCTTGCAATTTCTGGAATAATGTTCTTTTCAATATATATATATTATTTTATTTATTAAGTTACTTAGATTGATGTTCAGATAAAAATTGGTAAATTGATGATAAGAATGTGTATTTCAGGGCTGGTTCGATGCTCTCAGGATTGAACAGTATCAGAACAACATCAATGTGACCATGGTCTGCCCTGGCCCTGTGTTTTCCAACATCCTGAGCCAGGCTTTCACCGAAGCTTCGGGAGAGGTAGGCTTCTTTGATATTGTGATAATTACATTTAAACTTAATTTTCTGTGAAGTTCCAGTGAGAGCTTGGGGGGACAACCACTGTGTTCATAAAAATTGAGAGATGTTAAACTGGATCATCATCCGTACTAATCAATTTTAGGAGCAGCAGTCAAGATTTAGGCATTTGCCTGTCTAGTATGAGATTGCAGGTTCAGATCTGTACCACTGGAGACTTTAGCAATGTCATAGCCTAGACACAAATGCTACACAGGACCGAAGGGCGCAGGGGCCTTGTAGGGCCAACCAAAAACAGGGTTGCAAAAAAATCCGATTTAAATAAAAAAAATCGGATTTATTTGATTTAAATCAGATTTTTTTTATTTAAATCAGATTTAAATCAAGCTGTCGTATTTTTTCAAATACAATTTTTTTCAAAGAACGTGAAGTCATAATAAATGATAAACTGTTCTTAAATAGGTCTTCTGTAATGGGAAAATTTATTTCACTGCCCAAAAGTTATGCAATCAAGTTGAAATTCGAAGTTGTAGATCGCTCATATTTTTTACTTTTCCAGCTGCAACAAATGCCCTCAGAACATGAATTTTATGTTAATTAAAGTGTGGAATTTTGTCAGCTTTTTGGAGCTACTATTGCTAGGAATGACCAATGACATAGGAAAAGTTTTATTTTGCTGCCAAAAGAGACTTAACAGGGTTTGATCCTAATCAAAGTCACAATTTTCCATAGAATATGTTACTTTGGAGCAAAGGAATGATTGAAATTACCAATGATGACCACAGAATCAGTATTTTATAATTACAATTGTTTGTTATTGTTGTTTTCTTGTTTAGTGAGTGATACTTTTGGCATGAGATTAGGAATTTGGTGCCTGACAGAGGAGATATTGAATTGCATCTTAAACTGGATTAAAGTAAGCCGAAAACCACCCTGACATCCGAATTTCAAATCAAGTGATTTAAATCAAATGATTTAAATCGTGCAACCCTGATCAAAAAAGGGCAATATTTTGGAAAGAGAGGAGAAATTTTACCCTGAGGAAATTTTCGGGATATTGATTAATGGAGGTAGTTATAGCAGTGCTGGACAAAGCTTCTCCTGGATTTAGAGGATTTAAACTGAGACAATACACCACCTCCATTTAGCAACCTGTGGGTTCTTGTCATGAATGTGACCTCTTGCATGATCATGTTTTGTAATGATTTATGCATTTCAAAGGAGATGTTGCCTGGTATTTTGGTACTGTGAAGAGTGTCTCATTTCAGAAATACGGCAAAGACATGAAGCCAACGGAGAACAGAATGAGCACTCAGAGGTGTGCCGAGTTGATGGCAGTTGCAATTGCCAACCAAATGTATGAGGTGTGGATTTCACCAAATCCGCCTCTGCTCTTTGTCTACCTGTCGCAGTACTCGCCGACTCTAGCTAGATGGTAACTATCTTATAATTTTACTCAAATTGTGTTTAAATATCGTACTATTCAGCTTCACAAATTATCTTCAGGAAATTAATGTTAATGCCTGCAAAAAAATTCAAAACTTGATGAATATTTTTAGGGTCGGTGGACGCATTGGCATGAAAACCATTAAACGCTTGAGAGATGAACTATAGTAGAGGGATACATATTTGCAGATCCTAAGTTAGAGAAGCTGTTAACTATTGTTAAGAAACTAACATAATCGATAAGATGCTAACCAATTAGTCGTGCATTTGTGCATTGCAAACTGCCCCATTAATATCACTGAACTAACACAAGCTTATTCACTGGCACAAGACAGCCAGTGAAATATTACATAATTATTGTTGACTTAAACTGTATTGTTCTTCAGTGCAGATTACTCTTACTGCTCAACTTGTCAACTACTTATTAAGTACTTAGTGGCTTTCAATTGAACTTACTCACATGTATAACATAGTAGTTGTCTCTTACGTTTTGAGTGCCAAGATACAATGTATATTGGGAGGTAAAAAGGTATTCTATTGTAATAAGTATTTATTTATTAAGGTATTAATCATTTTATATAGGCCTACCATTGCCAAAATGTATTTACTGTTGCAAATATTCGTAAATTTCGGGTGTAAATTTACTGTCTACATATATATATTTATTTGCTATTGCACGAAAATACTTAATAAATGATATCACCATAAAGTCCATGTTTTTGACATTTTGCCTGAGATATAAAACATTATAGTAGGCCTATCTAATGTACATGGTGCATGTATTAGATTAGAACTAACAAAAATTTTGAAAAACCTCTTCCGCGGGCATCCTGGCAAAAAATTGTCAGGATAATTGATTTTAAGTTAGTGAAGCAACGAAAACGGAATTGCATCTAATTTCTTGAGCTATTTAACAACATTTCATCCTACTCTTAAAACTCTATCTATTCAACTTTGCTGTCACCTCTTCTCCTCCATCCCTACTCCAGCCACATCCACCACATTTTGCATGACGATTCCTACTGACATTGCCTTTGAGTGTGGCTGATAAAATCCCAGGAGATCCTTCCTTATTTCTTTGAAATCTACTTTTCCTGCAGCCCCTTTCACGAAATTCCTTCATGTACCTCTACGACGCCATTAATTTTCATGTATATATTTTTCATTATTTGGCATGTTCACGAATTCGTGGAGGTGTAAAAACGAGCATGTACGAATTTGTGGACATGAAAAAACGAGCATAGGTGCTCGTGTACATGTAATAACTAACACTCGTGTATGTGCTATATTATTCATTCGTGTATCTGCTAACACTAACATTCGTGGAAGTGCTATATCATTAGGGTTTAGTGTTAAAATAAGGTTTAGAGTTAGTTTTAGCCAAGTTTAAGGTTGCAATGTTCGTTTTTGCACCTACACAAATTCGTGAATTGCAATATTTCACACTTACACGAATGCCAAATTCGTGTATATGTTCGTTTTTGCAGGTATACAAATTCGTGTACATGCCAAATATTGAAAAATATATACCTCTTAATTTTACACTCTCTTTACTTGCACTCACTCCCCCTGCTCCTCTCACTGTGCCAGTGTATTTCGGAGGGAGGCCCAGCCACTAAATCAACAGCCTCAGTAGCCCTCAACCATTTTCGCGCCGTTTTTGCCCTATGAAGTAAATACACTGAGGTCCCAACCTATCACATGTGCAGTCTATGACCTGAATAGCATCCTATCTAAAGAGACACACTTTCATCTCAAATATCTTACAAAAATTGTCTGTCAAATGCACTGTAAAGTTCAACTATCCCAATACACATCCAGGCCAGCCAGCTGAATAGAACTCAATTATCCATAACATCAAACACTATCTATTAAACTTTGTTGGTTATAGTTTTTCTCATCCATTTCTTTCACAATCACCACTAAATTTGCTACAGGTCAAGAAAATGGCATTTTACTTAGACAGATAGATTGATAGATAGATTGATAGATAGATCATAGATACATACATAGATACATACATAGATACATACATAGACAGATAGATAGACAGATAGATAGACAGATAGATAGACAGATATATAGACAGATAGATAGACAGATAGATAGACAGATAGATAGACAGATAGACAGCCAATTAGTCTGTCCCACCAATTAAAATTCCCCCTTACAACATACAACTGCAGCCAACGTCTCAAATTTGCGCAGCAAATTGACCACAAGAGACGACTCAAACAACAACAAATCTGTCCAGTTCTGCTCTCAACATCAACAGTCCACTGCAGGGAATTACTTCAAGTGGCTCTAGCTTCTTATAAATGATTTAGTTTCGTATTTTACCACAAAAAATAACATATTCATCTTCAAAAGTCCCTTAACAATTCCATTTTCTTCACTAATATTCTCTGTACTTACCATTGTCATGGCATAGTTAATTATTCTTTTAAACAGTTCAATAACTGCCTTTCATACATTGAATATGCACAAAAATGCAAGTTATCATTACACGTAAGTCCTACAAACATGTATTTGCTGCGCGCATTTCACGGCCATGCCATTTACATATTACATGCTCTACCAAACCCTTCTTATGTGACAAATCTATATCCAACGGGTATTCTAGTATTCATTTAATTTTGGTTGTCCTATATGTTTGCCACATTTTGGCATCAGTCACAATTGATTTTTATCTGTGTTATTATATAGGACATCAGTAGAACTGATAGCAAACATCAAATAGATTTATTTCCCAGCATGGAGGCTCTGACCATTTTTTCAGTGTTTGTCCTAATATGTCTGGTTTTGCTGGCCTTAATATGGTTTTCTGACTGTGACCTTCTGTTATTGTGGAAATCTCATTATGGTGCAAAAAATGGTATGTATATTATTTGAGTTTTGGTTTATATTTTGAGCTTTTAGTTTGCTGGATGTTTGATGGTTGATTTTTATTTTCATCAGAATCACTGGCCGGGAAAGTTGTGTGGATCACAGGAGCCTCGAGTGGCATTGGTGAATTTTTGGCGTATGAACTTGCGAAGAACAAATGTCACCTGGTGTTGACTGCAAGAAGAACTGATGAGTTGGAGAGAATGAAGAATAACTGCTTGGGTGTGTTCAGTGAATTTTTGTGATATTGGTGACTTGTTTCTTATGTGACGTCACCTTGGTTTGGCAAGTTTGGTGCAGTTATTTGACAATATTAAGAAACTGGGTAAATGTACCAGATCAGATATTTTTGCATAAACTGACTCTACCAAATCATCAACTTTTGCATCTAATTTGAAAAAAAATATGTGCAATGGTTATCCTACACGAGATGATTTGTTGCAAAATTTTGCCCTTTTTTGGGGTCACCTCGTTTGGCAACTTTTCTAATAACAAGTGAATTCAGTTCACAATTAATCACTCTCTGGTTAAATCAAGTAGTCAGTCAAGTCATTTGAACCATTATGAAGGTCGCTGGTAATTTTTTTTTTAGTTGTTTTAAAATGTTACCCCAAAATGTGCTTTTTATTTATCAAAGTCAAACAAAAATGACAAAAACTTTAAGGGGAGTTATGGGTGAGAAAGGCACTTTCCTGCAATTTTTTAGAATAATGGTCAATATTTGGTGTCAAAAGAAAGGTTTTATTTAAAATAGATGATTTCAGACAATTTTGTATTTTTCCAATGATTGGTTGCCGTGGCAACCATTTTAAAAGACAAAAAAAGGCAGATTTTTACTGCGCACGGGATGTGGAATTTCTGAAGTTACAGGCATGGTAGAAAATTTTTGAAAAAATTGATGAAAGAAGAAAAGCCAAATGAACTTATTTACAAAGCAGATTTTTGATATTCCTTTTAATAGTTTCAGGAATTGGGGTAAATTAGACAAAAGTCAATTTTTGGGGAAAAAATGCATGTTTTTATGGCTACGATATGAAATAATTTTGTAACAAAAAAAAATATTTAAAAACCTGTTTCATAAATACGAAGCCATCTTTTTAACGCTGGCCCTAGGGCAATAAGACGAGATCTGTCATAGCACAGACTCCTTATTTCGCCAGCGTTGTAGTACTGGGTGGTATATACAGAAAAGTGTCAGCAGGAGAACATCTCCATGATGTAGTAATATGAAGTGGAGCATTGTAAAATTGATTAGTGTTGCAGATACTTTAGATTGTTCCATCCATGCTGCAACACATCTTCCGTGTTTAAAGCCATAAACAAAGATGCAGAGCTTGGAACAGTTAGCGGTGAGCATGCTGGCCGACAGTAGACGAAGTGAATGCGGACGAGTCCAGTATCCTAGAGGGGAGTCGTAACAATTAATACTTTAAAATGTTGCTTCTCTATGTAACTCAGAGAATTGTGAAGACGAAAATAATTGTTATCTGGTTCTTTTAGCATATTTTATATATTCCAGTGTGTTTATTTACAATCATATGGCAGGTTCATCTAATTTTCCCGGGGCAAAGCCAACCTTCGCCCCTGCTGCTGAAATGGGCCTTGCCCACTTCAAAAGATCAACAACAAACCATTTTTGCTTCAAGATGCGTGGCAGTGACTTCTAAGGCTAATAACTCTACCAAATGATATAAACCACCTATAATATTTGGCAGGTAAGTGCAATAACATCTTGTGAGTGGACTGAGACCAGCTGCAACTACTTGATTGTCATGTTTTCTTCCTGACGAAGGAATTAATCCACCAATGTCTTGTGCGAGATCTTGCATTGTCAAACATGTTGGCTTGTGAAACCACTGTTGGGTCAGTGTAAAATGCGGGCCATGCGGACCATGCAGACCACCAATTAAACAAACAAACATTGTGGGTTTATCATAATGGGGTTAAACAAGTAGGGCAATCTTTGGGAAGCTACCCTTAATTGCTAATACAACACAATGCGGACCAGCATGCAGACTGACATACAGACCAGATTTTTGGTTATTATTTCATAAATAAAATGGTTATATAAATAAGAAGGGGATATGTTCCTAAGTTCTGGCAACAAAATTTATTTTTAAAAGGCTGTGCATTGTTGATTTAAAGTGCAATCTAGAATGTCATCCAATCAAGGCCGTTTCTATTAATTGCTTTTAAGCCATCATCAATGATTCCCACTCTCTGTAATCCACTGATTACAAGACCCTGCC
The DNA here is from genome assembly GCA_026936325.1 of Platynereis dumerilii. Lineage (NCBI taxonomy): Eukaryota > Metazoa > Annelida > Polychaeta > Phyllodocida > Nereididae > Platynereis > Platynereis dumerilii. The sequence goes on along the minus strand of JAPTHN010000001.1, from coordinate 183,542,259 downwards.
ACACAATTGCTAATTGACAGATTTAAATTTAATTGCACTTTAAATCCAGTCTTTTAAGTGGCAGTTTAAAAAAATGGTAATTAGCATAAATACCAACCATTTTTTTCTTAAAAAGGTCATTCTACATATTGCCTCTGACTGGAATACATGTAGGGGGAGAGTTGGGTAATATGAGCATACTTTTGTCTCGTGGCTCTAGCCATCAGCATAAATGTGAAAAGTACAGTATTCCAGCTTTGTGAGACAGAGTTGGAATATGGCTAAAACATGAAGGTAATTTTAGGACATTTGGTCAATTTGTTTTTGAGTAATATCACTATGAAAAAAATTTAAAAATTGCCCATATTAAACTGATGGAGCATTTTATGGGCACCTAAGAGGTATAATATGAGCACTCGGATAAGTGCTATTCTTGAAGATGACAGCTTATATTGTAATAGACAATAGCACACAAGGAGTCCATAAAAACATCTTTAGAATTTTTCAAATTTTGTGGGATACCATTATCTACATGTTAGGCACTGCAGGCCGTGCTCAACAAGAGGGTCGGTACAAGAAGTTGAAAACTAAGTATTCGGTAGGATAATATGAGCAGTGAGCACCCCTGCTGGACATGCCCGTATTAGCAGACAAACATTTTGCATAATAAATACAGGAGCAACCATATGCCCATAAAATCAGACAAACAATGTGCTCATATTAACCTAAAACACATCATGCTGTATTTCGGTGCATCACAAATATCTGATATTATGGGCAGCCACTTTCCACACTTCATAGTCAAGGGAAGAGTACCTATAACCAAATTTACATTACTTCGAGGCATCTTCTACAGTCAACAACATACTAGAGGCAATTTCCCGAAGCAAAAACGACGAAAGAAATTACAACCAAATGTTCCAGTGACAATACCTTGAATATCATGGCAGCAATCAAGATACTGTCTGCTGAGAAGATGATCAGGTTCAAAAGACTTACGAATTCCATCAGAGGTCAGCACCTACCAGCATTAGTTTTCATATGGCAAAGGGTGCTCATATTAAACTACTGCCCACAGGGCCGGTCCTAGCAGGTGCGGGGCCCTAGGCACAAAAATACCAAGCCAGCTTAATCATATGACAAAAAGGAGCAAAGGTACATGGATGTGTATATATATACATGTCATGTCACTGAACACTGTAAGGATTAGTAACAATTTTATTTTCATTGTGCACCATAATAACAGTAGTAGGAAATCATTCATTTCCCCATGTCTCAAATGGTAATGTAATTTTAAAATCTTTACAGTACTTAGTCCTTGACGTGACCATGGATTAAAAAAAGAATGAAACTAGAAACAGGCATTATAAATGTACTACCCTACAGCAGTCTTATTACAGACATATTTTGTTTAGTTTGTCTAACTGATGATAAATATCATTCTCTGTTGAAAGGATGGCAAGTTTATCTGAGGTATGTTTTTATAAGCTTCAACTCAGTGAAACTTGAACTATCACACGGATAGTGAGATTTATCCTAAATGCAATCCAATAATTCGGAAAGTTAAGAGAGCCGTTCATGCTGGAGAGGAATTCAAACACCTGCAAGTACATTGCATGCCTGTAAACTACTGTTCCAAGACAAGAGTGTACCCATATCGTCTTACCATATTTAACCCTTTTGGTTACAACCGGGCATTTGCCTCACTCTGCTGACAAATTTGCCACATGTGGAATTAAAGTCTCATAAATCTTCAAATTCAGATTACCTTTTGGGATTTTCTGAGTGAAATGTTGTGTGAGCAGCTACTTGAAAAATATGTATATTTATTTGCTATTTTAAGGGAACTGGTCAAATTTGGGGTAATTTTTCTCCTAATTTGAAGAACACTATTTGATACTCTTTATAGTTATTGGTGATCAGACCTACCTATGATAATAAATCTGAGCAAGAGATTGGGACAGGGTATACACCTGTTTAACATTTTACCAGTCTCTTCATTGTAAATTGTTTCAACAGAAAACACAAACCAGACACATGCATCACCAGCAACTGAGACAATGAAAATGGGGTAAAACAAATGTGTGCAGTTCTCTCCAGGCCTGGGCCAGGGCCTCGCACGTCTGGTGACAGGCTACAGGCATGCAGTACAGGGCCAAGTGATTGACAGGAGTGTGTGGCCCTTCTGAGCCTGGGTGCGGGGCCTATTAGGGAGCGGGGCCCAACGCAGCTGCCTTGCTCGCGTTGCCCTAAGACCGGCCCTGACTGCCCATACTACCCTACTTTCCCCTATACACAACTGCATTCGGATTTTGCTTCAATGCGCCATTGTAAACACAGCCTACTACGATACTACAAAAGAGAGAGCTGACCACTGAGGTGTGCAGACGTGCTTTGGAGAGCTCCTGCAATTCTCTGTTTATTTTAAAGCCTGACATCGTAAAAAGCAATGGATTGATACTACAGTATGATCAAACAACTTGGATAACTTACTACCTTTGAGATACATACTTTATTTCTAATTTATACCAAAAAAAAAAAAACAGACAAAAAAAAACACACACATACTAGTAAGTACATTCTTATATCACTGTGTATGCTATGCTGAATCCATGAAGGTAAGACATCTACTTCATTTACTTAACTAAGCCAAATGTTTTGTAAATATTTAAAAAAAGTCAAATAGAAATATAATTTGAGAAATAATATTTCAAATATTTAACAACATAAAGCAGGAATATTTCCAACTGTAAAGGTGTGATTAGAGGATTTCCTTACATTGTTGTTAGTGTGAAAAGCCGTGAATGAATCTCCTGAAAGCTAAACAACACCTTGATCTTCACTTAACTAGTTAAAAGATATAGGCCATATTTCTGGTCGCATTTCTCCTGAGGTCAATAAACTCAGGTACCAACAAACATTTTTGCTTAATACCTTCTATAAAAACATTTAACACAATGGCGGTCAGGCTGAATAAACAGGTGGATAGAAGATGCACCATTGATATTGAAGTTGAAAGGGAGGGGCTAGTAGAAGCATGCGAACTGCTCGATGCTATAGAGAGAAGGGGGTGGATAGCTGTTACGTCCTGTGTACAACAAACAGGGAAAACTAGGTTCCGATGGTCAGTTTTTTCGGAAGATACCGCTCAGGATATTGTCAGTGAACTTGAACTTTTTGGTCTTATGGTAGGAAATGATCATGCTAATGCAACCCATGCTGCAAACTTCAGGACTTTCATTTTGTATGACACACCATATGAGCTACTGAATGATGAAATCATGGAGATTCTAAGTGAATACGGAAAATTCGCTTGTGATGTCAAACGATTGAGTCATAGAGACTACCCACACATTTTGGATGGTAGAATCATTGTCCAATTCACCCACATGTTTAAAGCAATGCCTCACACAATTTTCTTAGGGAAATCAGGCAAAATTAATGTGAGGATGCCTGGTGAAAAGGTACGGGTGCCATACTGCTACAAATGCAAAACAAGAGGTGAGCACTATCCAAATGAGTGTCCTAGTGAAACGATTAGTCCAGGAGCAAGCACACCATTTCTGGGCTTGGTAGGTCGTTTTTTGAGGGGGTTTGCCGACATATACCAATGGAATCTATAGGGCCTGGGGTGTCTAAAACTGATTGTCGGCAGTTTGGCAATTGCCCATGGTTGCCATAGCAACCAGTTAAATGTAGTAAACAGTTTCAAAATTGGTGACACAATTTAATCAGATATCTGGGTATAGCACACAAATCAACTTGGAATTGGTTTAAAAAATGTTAATACTTTATGCAACCAGGTGAGGGCTTTTTAACAAGAATAATTATTTTACATTTAAAGGTCAGCCTAATTTGCATATGGAACGTTTTTTACTGGAATTTATTGATTTTTACTCACTACAGTGAAATGTAATATGCCAGGTTCCTATAAAATAATGTCAATCTCTATCAAGTTCAGCACATATTAATGCCCTGTTCGCTGGCTTTAAAATGACACCCCACTTCTTGCATTTTACAAAGTTTTCATAGTTAAAATTACCATGGAAACCTGAGGAAGTACTTATTTTCTGTTCTTTGACTGTAAGTTGACACTTATAGTACATGTATATTAAACAGTTTCCTCTTCATACGTGTCCAGTCAGTAAGAAAAAATAGGAATGGCATTGAATATGGGTCTAATGTGTACTATGGCTTTTCTTATAATTATCAAAAAAAAAATATGTGGTTGTCATGGAAACTAGAAAATGTGATTTTTGTCATTGTATCATAAGATTTAAATAATTTAACCAGTCATTGTCCAGCAATCTCTATAAAGTTCATAGATTTACTCAAACCACCAAATTTAACTTTTAGATAAAGTAATTAATCAAGACTATAACTGGTTTGGTGTCCATGGCAACCAAATAGCCAACTACAGCACATAGGCCTACTGGCCCAACACCTCTAAATGACAACTTCATATTTTCAAGATATGCGATGACTCCAATCGATCATAACTTTCTTAATTCTTAAGCTACAGGGCTGTAACTTTGTACACTTCCCTTCACGGTGTACCCCAATATTTCTGAAACGTTTCATATAAATCGGAAGTAATAAGGTGTGCCTTTTTTAATTTGTATTGAGTCGCATTGAGATTGACTTACTTTTCAGTAAGCAATGCAACCACTCATTTTTTTTCAATATGGCAAGATCTATGTGAATGTGTCAGATTTGAAAAAAAAAAAAGATATGTAATTAGACCTTCATTTGGAATATTAACTTTTATGATGAACATGCTTAGGGGGCAAATCTTCAGTTCATCCATGTCCAATGATGCACAAAAATGATCAAAAAATTAAAGTATATCCCATATTGCATAGAGGATGGATCAGATAGATTTTGTAACAAGAGATTACAGAGAGGTATATATAGGCATAAAGCAAACAAACTTTTTGGGAGGACTGGCAATATTTGCCCGAATTTCGTAAGCCAGATTCAATCAGATTTGAGTTGGGGAGTGGTTGAGAAGGAGAGTGGAGATGGGGAGAGGCATATAGGCCTAGATATTGCAAGATCTAATATCTACAGGGTGGTCAAAAAAAAACTTTACAGTTGATATTTCATTTTCCAGGCTGCTATGACTGAGTCAATGTCTGGGTACTAATTGTGCATACGAGCCAAGTATGTAAGATCTTTGGAAAATTGGTTAATAATCAAAACAGTTCATTACTTTTTTGATAGCAGACAAAATGGTAGCCGGGAGTGCTCCTGCGTTTTTACTACTCTGGGTTGTTCATGGCCCATCAGCAATTTTGAAGCTACTGAGCTTCACAGGACAAAATAGATACAACATAAAATGAGATTGAGAAGACAGAGGCACAATTCAGCACAAACCAGAAGGTGCTAGGGCAAGTTCAGACTTCACTATGGCCATTATAAGATTTTAAAGCAAAGCCGTCTGAAGGCGGATGATCAAAGTGTTAAAATCACATGAAAAGTACATATTAACATCTTGAAAGAGCATCTAAAGCCCTGGATAGATAAGACATACAGTGCCACAGATAATTTGATCTTCAAACAAGACGCGGCATCAGCCACACTCCCTTGGAAAGCCCAAAACTGGATCAAGGTTCGCTCTGTCAAATTTCTCAGCGGGACAATATGGCCCCTGTTATCTCAAGATCTTAATCAATGTGATTATTCTGGATGGGCAAACTTAGAGGCAGATCCCTGCAAGACACCACAGACCTTAGTTGCCCAATAAAGACATCCATTACATTTGTATGGGAAAAACGAACACAAAGTTACATTTTTGACACCTCGGCATCATTTAGGCCCACTGCAGAAAAGTCATCAGTCCAAAAGGACCTCCGAATGAATAAATTGTCTCTAGAAGAGTTATTCTTTGCTATACAAGTTGTTTTTGCATTGAAAAATAAGCAATTGTTACAATGAGCGTCATCCAAAAAATTATTCATAAGTGTAAAGTTTTTTTTTGACCACCCTGTAGCACTGACTTGCCTAAATGTAATATCTCTGACTTGCCTAGGTGTAATAACTGACAAGTCTGAATATGCAATGTCTAGTCTAGCATTGAAATGTGGAAATGTAGTCAGTGGCGTAACTAGGGGGTCTCGAGGGGGGGGGCACCTGGGGGGTATGCGATTCTCTGAGGGGGGCACTCAAAATACTAATTGTATATATTGGCCAAAGTTGAAAAGTTCATATGGAGGGGGGGGGAGCACCTGGGGGGGGGTACAGGTCCAATTATGGGGGAGCATGTGTCCCCCCCTATGCGCCCCTATAGGGATGCCACTGCATGCAGTACCTTTAGCACTGACTAGTCTAAGTGTCATATCCCAGGCGGTCTGAAGGGGGACACAAGGTAAACTAAACATTTCTAACAATTGGTGGAGGGTTTGTCTGCTCTCACATAAAAATGAATGGTAGAAGCTATGTTGCCATAACGTGAACATAGCGCTTAAATCTTTTCACAATACAACATTGCCACAACATAACATCATATCTTGATGTTGCTTCATAACGTTTATGCCAAAATCACGACGTTTTCACGAAGTTGCTGCAAGTAGAATGTGTAGGAGGTGAATAAATTTTAGGGGGCTACCCAAAGAATAACTGCACCCCTGCCTACTATGCCTATGTTGAGAAAGTGGGAGAAGGAGACATGAGAAGGACAGTAAAAAAGGAGAGGAGAGAAGTATAGAAAGGAGATGCTAGGAAAGGGAAGACCAGGAAAGAAGGAGGGGTGAGAAGACCAGGAAAGAAGAAGGGGAGAGTAGACCAGGAAAGAAAAAGGGGAAAGAAGGAGGTTATTGAAGGCATTGGTGGATCCAGGGAGGACGGCCAAGGGAGAAAAACACAGTATTTTGAAGAAAATATGGGGTGATTGGGGCTGGCGAATGCCAAAACAGATCACCACCCCCCCAGACTATCCTGTGTGGAGCTACCACTTGAGGGGAGGGGAGAAGGAGGCGGGAGAAGAGTAGGAGAATAGAAGAAGAGAAGAAGAGAAGTGGCCTGTATACAGGGGAATCCTCCCTGGTCATGCGTCACGAACTGGTCCACTAAAAGGGTGGAGCAAGTTTCATGGGTAGAGCCGGAAGTGGATCGGCGTAGTTGGATTGGAGATATTGTGAAATGAAGAAATTGACCCTCTGCACCCTCCTGATCATGTTTTATTTTGCTAGACAGTTGTTTTAGTTCATGTGCACCATTCAGATATCTTATAGTGAGCGTTTTGAACATTTCAAATAGAAAACTAAGCAAATTGCGCTACGAAGTTTAGCATTGATCTACAAGGAGTACTTTGCAAAATGTTATATTTGATGAACCTAAAACATTTTGATACATAGTTCGGAGCAAAATTTAGATTGTTATCATTCAGATGAGATGTAAATTGGAGGCCCCTTGTATCTGAGTCTTTGATGGGCAAGTTAAAGATCCCTCACTTGGGGTAACTAAATGTGTAACATGTAGCAGACTCGCATCCATTCTTCGATATCATCTATCAAGCCTTGCGAGTGGCCAGAACAGGCCTTAGAGGGCTGCACGTATGAAATCTATCATCTATCTCTCTATCTAACCCTCTTATGATACTAATTTATAACCAATTTGATCCACTGACTATCTTGGTCCTAAAGAATACATTTGGTCAAATATATGACAAGCTAATTCATATAAGGACTATGCATGTCCAGAACATGTCTAGGTTAAAGGAACTGCAATTTTTCTTGTGACTTTTCACTCAGAAACACAGGTAGCAGGTCAGATTTTATTACATTGTCGACTTACCTAGAGCTGGGACATTTTAGCTTATCAATGCGGAGCATTTGATCTGGCCCCAATAATAAAAAGAAAACCCCACAGCGCCTCACGTGTGATCACGTGACCTCTCTCGACCAATAGCGCGCTCCGGCGCGAACTCCTCTCAATCGTCATATTCAATTTTGGGGCAGCACGGTACACATCGTGCTCCTGGTCTGGCGAAATAATGGAGGAAATGGACAACTACCACGAAGAGGATGAAGAAATTACTACGAAGAATCCGCAAGTTAAGTGCTCGTTTCTTTAACGTCGTTCGGCACCGTAGCACAAAACACGTGCACAGCCGAAACGACGAATCTTCGTGCTATTTAGTCCGGCCGATGGGAGCTATTTTCCCGGGTCGGTTTGTAGCCATTTTTTCGAGCTCTGGCTTGCCATCCGTGTCTAATAACCTTGTTTATGTGTGGATGGTGGTTCTAATTACGCACTCATTCCATATTTCTTGCGTTATTGGTCATTTTTGGCTAGTTTTACTTCGTCTTAGGCGCTTTAGTTTGGCCCGGCGCTTTACAAAATGGCGGCCGGCGCCGAATTTTGGTGTCAAAGACATGGAAGTTTTGACCAGTTCAGGTCTCGTTTGGGGGTTTTTTCCTCTTTTCTGTTAGTTATCACCCTTTTCTAATAACTGGTGCTCGGATCCGTGTGGCATACCGATCTAGCATTCTTGTTTTTACTACCCGGTCGACCTTAAAATGGGGACCAATTACATTTGTGGGTGATAATACAGGAATTTGATGATCACCTTGTCAAATGTAGCACAGGATTGATTTCATTTTCTATATTTGCAGGTTGGGATACGGTTGAGGAGAAAATCGCCGATTCCACCTTCAGACTTAAGGTCAAGCTGGCACATGAGGTTTTGGGTTTACCTCAAGTGCAGGACCCAGATGATGACAGCCACTTGTACCTCCGACCAAGGGAGCCCAAGCCTCCTTTGTTGGTTTTTCCCTTCTCCCAGGAATTGGATCAGGCCTTCGGGGATTCGTGGGAAGGAGCAACCAGATCAAAGAACTATTCCTGGTTGTCAGATCTGTCTCCCCCCGCTGACGGTGTTGCCTTGGGTAAAAAGTGTGAGGCTAAATACCGGCCTAGAATGAAACACTACTGTGTTCTTCATGAAAAGCTGGTGCCAACTCCTGCGATGTGGCCCATCAGAGCTCCAATAATGGATGGGAACTTGACATCGGTACTGGGGATCGCCAAGCCCAAACGCACTAGATTGGATGATTTCCTGGACGATTCGGGCAGGGCGGTGAGCATTTTGAACCAGACAATGTTTTTTGGCAAGGCCATCAGGACCCTGCTGAGCTCGTTAGGCTCCACTTCAGAACCCGAGCTTCAGGTAGCGATGCACTCACTTGCGGACTTGGTTGACGTTCAGACCAAGAGTGTCAAGGATTTGGGTTACGTGTTGGCTGGTCTTGACCTCTCCCTGCTGCAGGCCAAGAGGGAGGAGGTTCTCAACCGGCCAGACTGAGTTCGGAGGACGTTGACCTGCTGCGGTTTGCTCCGCCCACGGACCCTGAACAACGATTGTTCGCGGGCAAGTTGCAGCTGTTTGCAGATAGGAGGGCCAGGCGCGATTCTCACAAGGCAATCGCTCGATTGACCCACCAGTCCCGTTTCTGTGAGAAGCCGGGGGCAGACTGCATGGAGTCAGACGATTTGCAGGACAGTGGTGAGTCTGCCAGTGAGGACCACCAGTGTGGCGAAAGGTCGGACGGTGAGTCTCGCAAGGACAACAGTGGGTCGGACAGCCACTGTGACGAGGACGAGTCCGTTGGGGAGGACCACACGGAGAGGGAGGGTTCACCCAGCGATGGCCACCACTCTAGCGGAGACACGACCAGTGAGGATCACAAGTCTGCTAGTGATTTAGACAGTGACGACCACCATGACGGGAGTGGTTCGTAGCTGGACTAATCTTTTGTACTGTCTTTGTGCCGCTTGTATCTACACCCAACCACGAGGGGTCGACACACCGTTGGCGGACGGTACCTGATTTTAACTGGGCGTTGGAAGAACTGCACCGTGGTGTACATATTGATGGGTCACTTGGTAGCACCTGGAAGCCTTGTTTGACTTCTACAGACTGGTCCTTTGGGATAATTGCTTTTTGCTCGATGGGGGGCGGAAGTAACGATCTTCTCCCCTTCGTTGTCTTGTGTCAGGTCCACGGACATGGAGGAGGGGTTCCTTGGTGACCAGAGATGACAGCGATGGTGGCAACCTTGCTCTGGCGGGTGACCATCATGGAAGGGAGGTACTGTCCTGACTCTTCAGCTTGGGGTGAGTTACATGTTTGCTAATTCTACTTCTTGCCTTCCAGTCGGCTGTCAAGACTTCAGGCGGTGTACATTCCTTCGCTTGACTGTCTTTGTGGCCCCTCAGGACGTCCGGTGTGCTCTGCTCTTGTCCCCTTGGGAGGTTTCCGGGGCAGGTGTGCCGGGGGCAGAAAAAAGGAGGGGCCATGCGACTTAGGTGGTTGTCCTGCTGTAGAGAGGACCCTTGGGATCGCAATCATTGGTTGGTATAACCCCCAGCGTAGCGGTGCCCCGGAAGCGGCTCTAATGATTGCGTGGAAAGGGCACGGCGGCCGATGATAACCTTCCTAGCCCATTGAGTAGGCAGGTTGATTCCGTCTTTATTTTACCTCTCTCTCCAGACCCACCTCCTTGTCTTTTTGAATTAAGCTAAAATGTCCCAGAGGTAAGTCGACAATGTAATAAAAATTAGAATTTTTTTATTAAATTATCTTTTTATAAATAGACTTACCTCTGGGACATTTATTTAATTCCCACCCGCCTCCCCGCTAAGGAGGTAGTGGATTGCTTTTTCAAAATTGAATATGACGATTGAGAGGAGTTCGCGCCGGAGCGCGCTATTGGTCGAGAGAGGTCACGTGATCACACGTGAGGCGCTGTGGGGTTTTCTTTTTATTATTGGGGCCAGATCAAATGCTCCGCATTGATAAGCTAAAATGTCCCAGAGGTAAGTCTATTTATAAAAAGATAATTTAATAAAAAAATTCTAATTTTAAGAATTTTTCAAGGAAAAGAACTGTCGTTTTGCAAAGTAGTTTTCACATAGATAATTTAATGTACGTACTAAGTATTGACATGTGTGCTTAGAGTAACTTCTCAGGAGCATTTTGCCGCAAACCTCATGGTAATTGGTTATGTAATAAGAAAGTTACATGTGTTTTGATGAAAAGAGTCAATTTCGAGAAAATGTGTGTCTAAAAGCTCAAATCTTCATATTTTAATGGACACGAGAGATACATAAATGTCCATATCTCGGAAACTATACGAGATAATGAAGGTCTGTTTGAAGCACTGTGTAGTGCTATGTCCATGGGATCAACTATCACAAAAATGAAAATGGGATATCGTTTACCATAACGCAAAATGGACCAGTTTATGACGCATAACCCCCTTTCTTCCACTCTCTGGTTATTGGGTATTTTCTAGTATATATAATGACAGAAATGTGCACTACATGAGTAAAGTTAGTTTGTGATGTAAAATGTGTTTTAAATAGCAGTGGCATGTAAAGGATTAAAAATAATTGGGGGGGGAGGGGAACAACTGGAGCTCTGTGAACACTTTTTCACCAAAAATCCGCAGTCCTCCTCCCATCCCCCCCCCACCCCGCAACAAGCTGTGTTGTGAATGGCTAGATTGCAAACTTATCAAAACTTCTGCAAAAAATGTTTAATTAAAAGCATTTAATTGAATATCAGACACATTTTAATTTTTCTTTGAGATTCTGTGGCAACTTAGCTTTAATTTGGTGTGTCAGACAACTTTCTATTCCGAATAAACTGGATGCTATGTCAACTTTACTGATGCCATGCGGGCTCTAACAAGCACAATGTAATGATTGATGCGATATGTTGCCATGACAGCAGCATATATATATGACAAGAAAATTCCAGAAGTCTTTGAGTGCTTTATCTGTTTGTGAGTTCTAACACTACAAATGTTGCATAGCTGGTTTGAAATTAATAATGTAAAGAAGAATCAAATTTCTGGATTTGTTTGACAATAAAGTGTGTATACAGCTGTTGCTATGGCAATAGTTTTTGTTTTTTGTCATATTCTAATTACTAGTACAAGACATAGTTAATCTCTCCAAAAAAAAGTCATCAAAATGTCAAAAAATTGGACCTCAACAAAGCATCCAGAGTAGGTTTGTTTTGCTTTTCCAAAAATCATTCATAAGATTTCAATTAAAATGGTTTCCATGGCAACAAGTGATCATTAATTATACATTTTTTAATGATTTTTTTTAAAAAGTGGGGGTTACCATATTTACCCCCTAGATTAGAGCTTATAGTTATTTGTCTTATTTAGCCATAGTGATGTCAAAATGTGGCAATTTTGGCAAAAAATTATGACATTGGTTTCCATGGCAACCTTTTAAGACTTTTAAATTCATCGCAGCTGCTTGAAATTTTGGGAAGGTGTAGAGGAGAGTCATGAGCACACAATCATGTGAAAAAACAAGTCATTCTCATATATGCACTTCCTGTAGAGTGAAAGAATAACAGTCGTTATCACAATTTTATCAATTTTTGGACATTTACCCTAAATTTACCTTTAGCCCCTTTCACCTGTGTCATTATTTTAAATGCGTGAAATAGCCTAATTTAGTTCTAAATATGGCTGAACTGACCATTTTTTTCTATTGCTATTTCCATTCTTAAAAATGACCATTAAATATAACAATGTCTGGTTATTTTCTGATTGTTTTCTCAACATAGTAACGGTCGCTATGGCAACCACAGGTAATTGCCAAGGTGCCGACAACCATTTTTTGATAGCCTAGGGTGCTAGCAACACATTGGCATAGGTCTCTACATGCCCTCAAAAATCATCCACGGGAGGGTGCTTGCTCCTGGACTAGATATGCAATAAATGCTATAAAGAAGGTCACAGAGCTGCCAATTGCCAGGAAAAGGTTGATGCAGCAGCTGAGGTAGAGCAATCAGATAGGCAACATCAATCTGACACCAGTTACGCTGATGCAATTAAATCACCATCAGCGCTTCTGTCTCCTATTAAGGAGCCACAAAAAAGCACCACAGCTAATGCAAGGGAGAGGGGTTCAGATTCTGGCGTGAGGGAAAGTGAATCTGTCATAGATAACATGATGGATGCTCTAGCAGATGAAATGCTAGGAACAGAACAGGTTCAAACCTCCACACCAAATTCTATGAGCCTTAGGCCAATCAATCGGCACAAAAATGCAGGACTTTCTCTCAAAGAAGTAGTGAGGAAGGGCAGGTGAGCCCCCCTACTAAGAAAGTTGTCAAAATGACAAGCTTTAAAAGAACCGATCCAATATTCAAAACAAGTATGGACTTGGATATTGGAATAAAAGACAGAGACAACAATACAAATATAAATGAAAACACTGAAAAGAGGACTGGGAGCAATAGTGAATCAACAAAAATATAGAAAGAATAAGTTTTTTTGTTTGTGACACACAAAAAAAAAATTCTTAAAAACATCTTGTATTTGATTGATTCATTTTACTTTATGTACAATCCATGTTTGCAGATAAGCTACAAACAAGTAACTATTTTATAGCACAGAAGCTTTCGCTGATGATCAATAAACTCTGCTTTAAAAAAAAGAAGACATTTTTAGCCCCTCTAATGGAAAGTGGCCTATCCATTATTAGCTTAAACTGCAGAGGGGGTATTAATGCTAAACATAAGAGAGAAAAACTAGCATATTTCCTCAAACATAACAAATGGGATATAGCACTATTTCAGGAAACATCAAAAATTGGTAAGAAAACATGGGAATACCTGCAGGATAATCTGGAATGTGAAATATTCCAATGCCCACAAACCGAAAGCAAGACTGGGCAAGGAATTTCCACTTTCATCAAAAGTACTCATACTAAATTCATTAAGCATATAAAATACTTGCCGAAAAATCGCTTCTTAGATGTAGAAATAAAATATAGGAATAAGAACATTAACATTATAAATGTGTATATACATACACAAATGCAGGAAAAATATAAAGACTTCAAGCAACTGGATGCATACATTAAAACCATCACAAATGACATTATTCTAGGAGGAGATTTTAATAGTATTACAGAGATTGGTCAGAGACAAGGAAATAAAGATAATGCTAGAATAGATAAACCCTTGCTTGATATGATTAGTGAAAACTATCTTTATGACCTAACAAAAACTTTCAATAATTTTAAACCTACATACATAGGACAAAAAAATTCTGCGTTGTTAGACAGGTTTATAACTTCTGATCAGCAGATATTTTCAAGCTATGATACCATTATATGTCCATTTAGTGACCACTTGATGGTAAAAGCTGAAATCTTTGAAAGAAGTAACGTAAGTAAGTCCAAAACACCCAAAACATACTGGAAACTAAATACATCACTTCTTGATTCAAACGCAATATATAAGATAAAAAATCTTTGGGAAACATGGAAACTATATAAAATGAGTTTTGATGACCAGGCACAATGGTGGGATAAAGGGAAAGGAAAAATAAAAGCATTGCTAATTCAAATAGGTAAGGAAGAAGCCAGAAAGAGAAGAGAAAAAGAAAACGAACTCAATGATAAACTAGAAACACTGATTGGGAACAAAAGTAAAGATTTTAGTCTGATGAATAAAGTAAGAGGTGACATGAACAAATTGCTAGAATATAGAATAGAGGGGGCAAGAGTTAGAAGCAGAGAACTGCTGCTTCCGAAAGAGGAAAAAGGTTCAAAGAACTTTTTCAATGTTGAGGTAAAAAAGCAAGCAAGCGCAAGTATTACTAGCGTTCTAGTCAAAAATCAAGAAGTGTATGATAAGGATAAAATCAAAGAACACCTCTTTGATTTTTATGCAACCCTATATAAAAGTGAAGGTACTAATGAAACTTGTGTAAATATGATGACCGCAACTATAGATAAGCCTGACATCCCTGCTGAGAAACTCACTGCAATTAATAGATACATATCAAAAAATGAACTTAAGAAATCACTTGACAACATGGCAAACAATAAAAGCCCAGGGAGTGATGGCCTTCCTAAAGAATTTTATATTAAAACATGGGATTTTATTGGGGATGATCTTACAGAAGAGATCAACAACTGCCTATTAAGAGGGGAGCTATCAGACTCTCAGAAAGGGGCAGTCATAAAGTTATTATATAAAAAAGGTGACAAGAGGCTTCTTAAAAACTGGAGGCCAATCAGCTTACTGAACTGTGACTATAAGCTGCTAAGTTCTGTTTTAGCGAGAAGACTTGCAAGTACCTTGAACTTTTTTATTAGCGCCACCCAGGGATGTGCAGTAAAGAATCACTTTATTTTCGAAAACCTGAGACTAATAGAAGATATCCTCTGCTTAAATGAAAACATGAATGGACCTCTCTTTTTAGGGGGAAAAATCACAGCCATTGATCTGGAAAAAGCTTTTGATAGGGTTGAACATTCGTACCTCTTTAAAATTCTGGAAAAATTGGACCTGGGTAATAACATTTTAAAATTCATAAAAACACTGTATAATAAAACATATGCTAAAATTCAAACAACTTCTGGCTTGTCAGAGTCTATTGAAATTACTAGATCAATAAGGCAAGGGTGTCCGTTAAGTATGATTCTATTTGTTATTTGTGCAGAACCGTTAATCAGAATGATTAACAACAATCAGAACATAAAGGGAATTAGTATTAACAAGACTAATACTGTTAAAGTCTGTGCATATGCAGACGACACTACTTTGCTGTTAAGGGATGAAAATGATGAAATGCTATGTAATGAAGTTCTTGATATATATTGTCAGGCATCAGGGGCGAAAATTAATGTTGAAAAAACCAAAAGTTTAGATTTTGGAAGAAGGAGAAAGGATAAAAACATATATTCCCAGGATTCAATTGAAATACCAGGAATATTATTCCACCACAACCAAAATACAAGATACAAACTAAATTGGGACAGAGTCATAGCTAAAATTAAAGGGAGTATGAACAGATTGAAAACAAGGCACATGTCAATACTGGGAAAAGCAACAATGCTAAATGCCTATCTTATATCACAAGTGTTATATGTAAATAGAATATATCCGCTCAGATCAAACACACTGAAAGATTTAGAAAAAGCTATGAATAACTTCATCTTTGAATCAAGGCCGATAAACTACAAACATGGTGAGATGATAAGACCATTAAATAAAGGGGGTTTCTTAATCCCTGACATAGAGTCAAAATGTATGGCACAACATTTAATATGGCTCAAGTACTACCTACTATCAGACCCCTCCCATCCCTGGAAAATCCTTTTCAAAGGAATGAACCTATCTACCCTGAAGAATATCAAAATAGAAGAAATAGGCATGCCAATTTTGCATACCCTTAAAAATACAACACACAATGTCATTAAAGATCAAATGGCTGCCTATAGAAGTATCTCTAAATGGGAAGAAGTGTCATTCAAAGAAATTTACGATTTGATAGTAGAAAGAAAATTCAATTTTTTCCCCATTGAAACAGTTTTAAAGTCAATTGAGTGGAAATCAATATGGACAAGTTGGGAGAGTCAAAATATTAGTAACAAATATAAAATAGATCTACATACAATTATAGCAGATAAGTTCAATAACAAAAAATACACAAATAAGTCAGGAAATTGCCCTACATGCGACTACCATGTAGTCCAATCCAGAGATCATAATTTTCTGAACTGCAAAGGTATACTAGGTTTGAAAAATTACATCAGCCTCAAATGGCAAATAGAAATAACCCAAGAAAAAATATTCTTTGCAAAAGCCGAAGGTGAAGAATTCAAAATCTGTACAGCATATACATACACAATATGTAAAATGTTGAGAGTGTGGAAAGACAAATGGGGGACACCATCAAAGGAGGTGCTGAGGGACAAATTTGAAAGAACGCTATCCAAAATTTGCTGACATTTTGTAGAGGATGACTGTTAAAAGAAATGTCTGTGACAACACTGACTGATTTTTAGGTAGTCGTTCGTATGAACGTCTACCTTATGTAATCGACAATGGACAAGTGGAAAAACGCCCGCGAAAATCGGAAATTTGAAATACTGTAATGCAGATTTGACTCAGAAATCGTCCGTGTGTCCAAGAACCACCTAAAAAGCAGTGTGCGTAAGAAATATATCTGAAAGGAACAATTTACGATCACAATTTCAGTAGAGTGAAGTCTATCGACGCAGTGTCTTCTTTTTTAGCACGTGCGTGTGACTAGAGGGGGGGGGGGGGCGTATGACGCTCGAGTTTTCCGCTTGGGGCGCCAGGGTGCATCACCAATGTCAACAACTACAAATGAAAATAGCCTGCCGTGGCCAAAATTAGGCGAAAATCGGCAAAAGAAGGCCCCAAAGCATCGAGAAAATGTGATATTCATATTGCGACAGAGCCAAGCTACGCTTAGGTATGTGTATTTCTACTGTAGCCCTTCTGGTTGCTGAGATATCTGGCCAATCGTCTGTCCTCTGCTTTACATGACAGAGAATTAGTGAAATCACTCAAATATCGCCCACTTGACGATCGTCCATGCGTGTCTTGCAGACTCAATCAATAAAGCAATAAGCTTGCCCTTTGCAATGCATCTAATTACAGAAACAGTCTAACAATGCTAATTGTACTCTTTGAAGTTCTTTTGTAAAGTTTGCTGTCACCCTCAGTTTATCATGCAAATTGCCATTGTGGAAGTGCACTTGAGAAGTTGAGATTCAATAGATCTGTGAATCTGACAAGTGTCAAAGCTGATTGCACTTTACAGTGCAGCTGTGATGTCCATTGACCTCATGCTGATACTTTTCATTGTGAGTATTTGGTACTACAAGAAGAGCAAAGTAGAATATTCATATATCTCAACCAGGGGCGGACTGGCCCATAGTGGGCCCTTGGGCAAAATCATTGGCAGGCCCCTATATTGTCGCAATAGTGGCTTTTAAAAGCCACCGAAATTGTAGAACATAGATTGTTCTTACCTGCATGATATGAAACAAAATTTTGAATAGAATACGAAGTATGAAATCAAGCAAAAACTTCTGTATGACAACAGGGAGAGCCTGGAGTAGGCCTTTGCTTGTCTGATATCCCTGATTTGAAAATTATCATCATGATCATGCAAAAAATAAAAAAACTCAAGAGGAACACATTCCTCCTTGATACTTTTAATTGAGTGTTAGACGGTGGGGGATTCAGAAGGGGGACATTGGGGGGCCCATGCCCTCCTATACCCTTTTGAAGCAAAATATCCTAAATGTCCACACATGATATCAGGACCCCCTAGTGGATCATATCTACATACAAAACTAAGAGAGAGGCCCCTTACTTCATTGTTGATTATGCTTGTCAAGTTTTAATTGTATACAACTTTTTTGTATCGATGTCTTAACCTATAAAAAAACTTATATGTAAGTATTCTTAACAGTCTATCGATTCAACAAGATTAGGAATATTTCTGGCGGTATTTTTTCCGTGTGAAACGTCATCAAAACGTGTGTATTACAGTGGCGAAGCTAGAAATTTTTCAGAGGGACAGAAAGTACAAATTGAGCTACAGACCTTAATACATGTCCGATTTTCAAAATTTAAAAACCTGGATATATCAAATAAACTCCTCCGAATTCATTGAACTTATTAATTTTGCTCTACGTACAGTATTAAGTTCGCAAATAAGCATGTCGGCGCATTACGCTGTGAGGATATTACTTCAATTGCTAAAACACAGTGACCAAAATCGACCAGTGGCATATCTAGGGGATTTTTTGCAGGGGGGGGGGAATCAACTTTTGTTGAATAGGTGTGAAGTTGAATTGAAAGATACAGTTGCTTTGAGAAATGCATACCATAATAAAAACACACATGTCACAGTTAATTCAATTGTACTAACACATTTCCAGATTTCTACATAGCAATTAACAAAATAACAAAAGGCACCATTTTCATTCAAATAACTGAGGTTTAATTTTATTTGCAAAATGTCCTGGTTAAGTAAGATATGCATGAAACAAGCCTGGGGAGGCTTAGACATTTGTTTCATAAAAATGCCTACTCATGTTAGATATTAAAACTTTTTAATTACATGCCACATGCCTTCAGGTTCATGATAAAATCGATACAGTACCCTTTTTAAGGGTACTTTTCTTGTTATATTAGGCCCATAACTCCATTTTGTCCTCTTTTATGTCACTTTTGATAATTCAAATTTTTTTAAACTTTCTCGTGGACCCCTTCTGGTGGTGGGCCCCAGGGCACTGCCCTCTGGCCCATAGGCCCAGTCCGCCCCTGATCTCAACACTCAACACTCAGAACAGTAAACATGAAGTTTTATAATATATTTCTTCTACATGTTGAAATAGGCAATCATATCATATGTGTCAGATGATAATAGCAGCTGAGAACTACAACATGTATGTGTCTGTCATTGAGTGCAGTCTGTGGCAGCTTTGAGTTATAAAATTTCAATCAATAATTTCAATCAATGATCAATCAATGATGCCAGTCAATGAATGATGTCAGTCAATGCCAATCAATGATGTCAATCAATGATGTCAGTCAATGTAGTCAGTCAATGATGTCAGTCAAAAGATATCAGTCAAAAGATGTCAATCGATTCAACAATGTCAGTCAGTTGATATCAGGCAGTGATTTTAATCCATGATGTCAGTCAGTGACGTCAGTCGATTATGTCAGCTAGTGATGTCAATGATGTAAATCGATGTCAGTCAATGATGTCAGTCGCTGATGTAAGTTGATGATGTCAGTCTGTCATTGATATCAGTCATTGATATCAGTCAATGATGTCAGTCAATGATGTCAAACAATGATGTCAGTCAATGATGTCAGTCAATGATGTCAGTCAATGATGTCAAACAATGATGTCAGTCAATGATGTCAGTCAAAATGCTGTGATACTGTGTTTATTGTATGTTTTACTTAGGGCTTCAAGAAATAACACCTTTGTATATAGTTACATCTTCATCATACAATTAATTCACGGACCCCTTACACTACCCTGTATCGTCAGTTCACCGTGATACGTCAGTTCACCGTGACAAAAGTTCTGGAACCTGTCCAACAGTGCAAACTTACTGCAGCAAAGAATGACCTCCGAAAATCTAGTTACCCTAAGTCCTTCCAGGTGTCAGGGTCAGTCAGTCCTATTTTAGTGCTGCCATCTAGCGGGAAACTGCAGAATCACGGAGAAGTTACGATCACGGTAAAGTGACGATAGAGGGTACTCCAACTAAACTACTCATTGTCCTTTTCTGTATTCTCTACTATGTCCTTAACCAGCTTTGATGTTCAAATTACAGTGACAGAAACTGAAGTGATGTTTTCTTATATCTAGCTATACAAAAACACCCTTTATTTATCCCCTTTCCCTCATGTGCATTCTTTCACGGGTTTTATGTTACTTTATAGTAATTTCTCCAAATCCTCACTTGCCTTTTTTAATGTTTAATCTTAACATTTTAATTGATAAAAATTGTTCGAGTTAGCAAACTAAAGGTTCAAAGACATAGGTCCTAATTTGTAGATGTTGCATTTTAATATATTTTTTAAGATAGACAGCTTCTTTTATTTCTTAACTAAGAATTGTTATATCAGCATTTGCACGGACCCTTTCACAACTTGGGGGGGAGTTTCGCTATCACACACTCCATGTTAATCAATAATCACTGAACCTTCAATATAATACCAAAACGACTACCTTTGAATCCCTGGATTCTTGTTATTTTTATGGAACTGATGCCCTTTTACTCTATATATACTGGTTTAAAAAAAAAAAAATAATAATAGAATTAGATCAGATGCTTTAGGGCCCCAGTGCATAACTTTAAACTGCACTTGTATTTTAAAACTGAATGCACTCGTATATCATTATCACTGCTCACGACCTCTACAAATATTATCGGAATATTCTAGAGATGAAAGAGACAGACCTATATCATCAGTCTAGAAGCCCTTTAGAATAATTGATGAATTGTTCCCCTAGAAACAATATCCCTATAACGTGACAACACATCATCATACCACTGGTAGATTGTACTAAAACACACTGGTGCTGATGGCTGTGGATGCCACGTAATATATGCCTGATATATAGATATCTGACATATATTTATTCATATGGACAGAGTGAAGCAATATACAAAACAATCACAAATAGATAGGAAAGAAGAAAAACAATAATAATATGATCCCACATACCCCGCTATATCCTAGTCCATTGATAATATCTTTGATAACGTGACAACACATCATCATACAACTGGTAGATTGTACTAAAACACACTGGTGCTGATGTTGTGGATGCCACGTAATATATGCCTGATACATATTAGATATCGGACATATATTTTTATATACCTGGACTACACAGAATTCATTGCTTTCACTGATTCATTATCTTATCATCACATGAAACCGCACCATATATATATGCCTAACAGGCCGTATAATTTTTTAAAAATCATTTTTAGACTGCACTGCACTGGGGTCCTTACGATGAGGAGTTTGTGGGGTATTACCTGAACATGAGCTTCAAAGTAGAGTGCCATACAATAGTTAAAGGGTCCTGGTACATAATTTAATATGCACTTAGTTATCAACAAATAAAGTAGAGTGTAGGCCTATCATTTGCTTCAAATAAAATTCTCTAACTTTACCTCTAGTCATCAGTTACTTCAAAGTATGGTAAAATCCATAACGTAGGTAGTTATACATGTGCCATGGCAGAGAATTATTTCTATACTGATACTCCAGTGAAATATTTAAGGTCCTTTAAGGACAATGGACTTGGACAACAATCTAAAACAATAACAAAGAAACAGCCGACTATAAACTAGAAATTCTTTTAGTCCACTGGGTCAACAACAATTGCCAATTAAGTATAAGACCGATATCCTAACATACAAACAAGAGCTTTTCAAATAACAGCTGAGATGGAAATTCTCAAGAAGAAAATGAAAATTTTAAGAAAAGCTCTTATAGAAGGTGGCTTAAAAAAAGAAAAATAGAATTCTATCACTGAATCTGTAAATTAAAGTCAGCTGTATACTATGCATACAGTGGCGTCCCTATGGGGGGGCACGAGGGGGCACAGGCCCCCCCATATTGGACCTGTGCCCCCCCAGGTGCCCCCCCATATGAACTTTCCAACTCTGGCTAAAATATACAATTAGTATAGATAGATAGATATAGATAGATAGATATGGTAAGTGCAGCCCTCTAAGCCCAGTTCTGGGCGCTCACGAGGGTTGATTGATGAGATGGTAGAGAGAGCGGGAGTCCTCAACATGTTACACATTTACCCCATGTGAGGGATCTTTTACTTGCCCAGCATAGACACTGATACAAGGGGCCGCCAATTTAACGTCTCATCCGAACGACATCCAGCTGGGATTTTGCTCATGAAGGTACACTGAAAATTTTGGGTTCCCCACCCGGGGTTCGAACCCATGCAGGCAAAGACCTTCAGCGGAGCAGGCGGGAACCTTAACCACTTGGCCACCCAGCTGATATAGCAGGTGCCCCCCCAGAGAATCGCGTGCCCCCCCAGGTGCCCCCCCATTTGAGACCCCCCAGTTACGCCACTGTATGCATATTTCTAAGATCCCCACGGGTAACCTTGGATCAAGAAGATACAATGTGGTACATCGTACTAAAACGGGCTGCATTGTTATCCGAACTGAAACAAGGTTATTCATGTGCTGATCCAAAAATTGTTGTCCTTGTCCTTAATGTAGATACATATACATGACATCACACTATTACTGCCCATCTGATGACTATCTAGTGAAAAGTGGGGTACATCGTACTAAAACGGGCTCCACTGTGAACAAAAAACCTAGAATCCGAGGATGTTACAATCTGGCAGAAATACCTAGAAACAATAAGAAAACACAGCATAAAATATTGTCTTTGCAAAACATGACTTGGCACAAGATAGAACTAGGATTAGTTTTATTCGTTAAATGGTTTAGCTATTCAAGAGGGATTCTTAAAGTAGATTACACTGTACCGGGGTCCTTACGATGATGAGTTTGTTTTGAAGTACGCTTTGATTACGGGAGTAGGCCTGAGATCAATGATGACTAAAGAGTCGGATCAATCTCACAGCGCCAAAACCTAAAGAAGTTGGAACCTTAACTCTGAGTTAAAGTAAATAGAAAAAAAAAAAAAAAAAAAAAATTCGGATTTACCAAAAGCTTTGGATAATTATTGGATTTACACAAATTCCATTTCAGACTATTGCCAGGTTGGTGAATGTTATTTATTTATTAGCTTTTATTGTAACTTTTATACATGTATTTGACAGTTGCAACTTACCTACAGACCAAAATTTATAAGCAGGCCAGAATTCCTATCATGCAGACCAAAATTTATATCATGCAGACCCAAATGTATAGCATGCAGACCAAAATTTCTATCATGCAGACCAAAATTTATAGCATGCATGCAATCATATAATCATGATGATGCAGACCAAACTTTCTATCATGAAGACCAAATACAGACCACAATTTGTGGCTTGCAGACCAAATGCAGACCAAAATTTCTATAATTTATATAATGCAGGCCAAAATTTCTATCATGCAGACCAAATGCAGACCGAAATCTATATCATGAATGCAGAACAAAATTTGTAGCATGCAGACCAAATACAGACCACAATTTGTGGCTTGCAGACCAAATGCAGACCAAAAGCAGACCAAAATTTCTATCATGCAGACCAAATGCAGACCTAAATGTATATCATGCAGACCAAAATTTGTAGCATGTAGACCAAATTTATGCAGACCAAAATTTCTATAATTTATATAATGCAGACCAAATGCAATAATTTCTATCATTCAGACCAAAATTTCTATCATGCAGACCAAAATTTCCATCAAGCACCAAAACTTATATAATGCAGACCAAAATTTGTAGCCTGCAGACCAAATGCAGACCAAAATTTCTATCATGCCAACAAAAAGTTATTGCCTTTAATTGTAGTTAACTTTTTCTTTAATTCTATTCTCTTCCATTATAAAAATGTACCTTCCAGTTTAAAACACTATTTCATCAAATTTTCATGCAATACACTATTGCTTCCTTTAACAAGCTTCATGATTGTAGTAAGCTATCCCTGGACCTGGGGGCCAGGAGGGGGAGGGGGGGATCAGTAAGGACGTTCAATTCCTCTGACCAAGATTAAATCAATGGCAGTTGACAGCCACAGTCTGTGTGGTCTGCATCTAGCTCTTTGGTCCGCATTTGGCCCGCATTTGGTCTGCATACTTTACCCCCATGTAGTACTACCGTAGCTTCCATGGAAATGAAGCCACGACTGTTTGTTTTAGAGCTGGTCCGCATGGTCCGCATTTTACACTGACCCCACAACTGTTAATGCACAAGGCAGCATCTTTGAATGTGGAATACTGTTTTAAATTAGCTTTTTTTTAATTAATGACTGGCATTAATGAGATTAATGTTTTTCTTTATGGTGGATTAACATGGGGGGTCTGGCGCATTATCTGCCTGGTAAAGTGCATGTATAGTAATAATAATTATCCATAAATGCATAATTGAAAATTGATCATCAGTTGAAGTGAATCAAGAAATTAAATAGCCATAGGCATATTGGTGTGCAGTCAAAACGGCGATAGACCAGAACGGCTATTATAGAGGTTTGACAGTGTCACAAGGGGATGCGAAAACGGCTATGATTATGCTTACTTATCCAAAACGGCTACAGGTCTATACCAGAACTAGGTCTGCACTGTTACACAGAACGGCTATACCTTAAATTTCACTCTTAATTCCCTAATTGAACTTCAAGAACAACACACCTTATTAGGAAGGGGTGAAACTTGTGTCAGAGAGAGATGTCAAAGCTGATTGCACTAAGCATTTTTGAAGCTCCCAGGTATTGACCATATTAAACTGATATATGATCATATATTAGTTATTATATTACCCATTATTTATTGGCTTGTCATGTGACTGATCTCCTGGCTTGTCATGTGACTGATCTCCTGGTACATGATTGGCCTTAAATTTTTGATGCAGAATATATAATATATAATATATTATATGGTAACTAATAATTTAGATTTTTATATATATTTTTAAATAGCACCAAATAATTATTAGTTAGTCCTACCACAGCTTTGTATTAGTGACTTCTAAATATGGGAAATTTGTGTGACTTAAATAGTGATTTGGCTTATATATATGACATTGTGTATATCCTCAGTGATAACAACATTGTCAGGACAATAGCGGGCGTTAGTGGAACTCTCCTTTTTCCAGCTCTCCTGTGTTGACGAGCAGAATAAAACTATTTCCGGAAACATCAGCCTGGGAATTTACAATGGAGCCGGGGTTTCTAAGGTCCGAAACAAAGTCTAATCAGCCTGACAGTACTGGAATATGGTGGCAATCCATGCGAAACATTCCATTTAAGACTCGGCAATGCACATCCGTAATGTTTTCAATGGATTAAAAGTGCCCTGGGGCCTGGAATGCCAGCTCCACTGACTCAGCAATGGTACAAAATGGCAGCTTGTTCCCGGAAATAGTTTTATTCTGCTCGTCAACACAGGAGAGCTGGAAAAAGGAGAGTTCCACTATCACGGCCTATTGCCAGACACTCAGCCACAACAAACAAATCAATCATGACGAGTGCACGATACAAGCAATCCGTGATGCCAGAGACTGCCATATAGACTGTTTAAACAAATGTGAATGTGAAAATTTAATTTATCAACTGTGTGTAAATTAATTTAATTATTTATCGCTACTGTCTTTTTTTTAAACTTGCTATTTCAATTCTGTCTATACCATTGTAAATGCGTATGAATAAATAAATATATATATATAATATTCTAATTTTTTGTTTCAGCTATCCATCAGAGAAGGTATGACAGCAAGCACATCTGGACAGTGGACGCTGGATTGTCGAATTATAGAGGCCTAATTTCTCAGTTTCCAGATGTATGCATCATTGAAATAAATTTGTACTTTCCAATAAAAGTTTCTTCCAACAAAACTAGACAAAATAGTTCATAAAAATACTTTTGCCTTTCAACTGCATATAATTATATGATATGCGCTTTGGCCTAAGCCTATGTGTTATATTGCTGAAAATGCACTTAAAAATTAAAAAGCAGGAACATGTGAATCTCCTCAAACTTAATATTAAAAATGCTTGAGCTTTCTCGATGCTTGAACATGTGATTTTCATCCAACAATTTTTCTTGATTGTCTGACTTTAGTAAATTTATTTATGTCAATGATTTATTTTTATTTTTTTTTGTTCTGCTAGTCTTGTGAGAAGCTGGTGTCACTGGAACTGAAAAGAAAAGAAGTTTCTGAAGGCATTTCATTTTTGTTTGCTTATTTAGGCTATGGTTCATTCCAGATTTCAGGATAAGGTCCTCTGTGTGTTCATCTATTCAGAACTTCAAACTTATGTTGCCAACGCATGTGAATCTCATCAAAGTTAATGTTCTAGAGCTTAGTAAAATGTTCGAGCTTTATGAATGCCTGAACATGTGATTTTCATCAAATTTTTCTAATGTCTCTCACTTCAGTACCTAATATGGTTTATGTCAATAATTCCATCTTTTATTATTCTGTTCTGCACGTCTTGTGGAAAGCTAGTGTCACTGCGGATTAAAGTGAAATTTGCTAAACCTGCAAATAACGTTCCTGAAGGCTTTTGATTTTTGTTGGGTAATTTTAAGTTATGGTTCATTCCATACTTCCAAATAAAACTCTTATATGTTCATCTGTTCTGAATTTTTGCTTTCCACAGCTGGTACATTCTAATTGCTTTCTACTGTATTGTCGTACATCAAAGAAAATTGATAATGGTAATCTCTATGTTGTACTTCAAAAATGAAAAGTTTCGATGCTGTGAATGTCATTAAAAGATCAAAATTTTCATCTCAATAAAGTTCTGATAAGGATATAATTTCGTTCTTGACGTGATGTCAATCAATGAGAAAGTACAGTTTTCCTAGAAAATTCAAAGAAAAAGGTAAATAACTCTTTGCATGTTTAAAATTATGCGGTGTTGGAGGTCAGCCTCGAGGCCTGATTTTAATGGCCTTGGCTTGGTCTCGGATGCCAAATCCTTGACCTTGCCTCGCTCTCTGATCTCTTTAGGCCAATGAGTGATGTCTGAAGGCCATATTTTGATGGCCTTGGCTAGGTCTCGGATGACATATCCTTGGCCTTACCTCGGCCTCCAGTCTTGGCCTCGGGGTCCTGGTCTCGACTAGATCACTGAAAATTACCTCTTAATCACAGAGCCAAATACTCTGTTATGTCAGTTCCATCCCTTCCCCAACCACTACTACCTCTTTGCACTCTCATTTTAACTCATCTTCCCTTTACCACCATTGACATCTATCTCCCCACGCCAGCGTATCTTTTTTTTCAAAAAGATTTTCTTGTTCATATATTCAATCCATTTTAAAGGCAGGTCTTTAAGTCATCAGATTGTGGACAGTGTTGGCATTATGCATTTTTCTGGTTCTTGGATTTCCTGATGTGTCTTCTAATCCTTCAAAAAAGCCTTTATTAAGTTCAGATGGTTCTATTACTCGTGCTATCTTCTTTATATCTATATTCAAGAAGTTTCTTTCTCTTTCTGTCAGATTTTGAAAGGAAATTGTATTAATTTCGTAGATGTCTTTGATCTCACAGACCGATCATAAAAGTTGCTCAGCTCATGGAAAACAGACGCTACGGAATCATGAATAGTTAATTGACTAAATATGTTTAATAACATTGCTTCCATTGTTATTTATTGCATCACAATAAGCTCATTGCTTGTTATGCGAAAAAAAATCATTTATGTACTTTCATTCACTGAGTGGAGCCAATTACGTTGGACAGGTGCTAAACTTAACTGCAAGAAATTACTACAAAATGTGGGCCGCATTCCATGACTTTAAGTTTCAATGGCAACCAAAAAGCCATTTATTTTTATTTCTAAAATCTGATTTTTTGCAAATCAATTGCATATTACATACATATTAACTGACCCAAATTTCATGTGTTTCTCTAATATATATCAAAAGTTATGATAACTTGGACAGAACTCATGGAAAACCCCTCGATCGTATCTGCCTGTGTCTAGGATGCCTCTTTTTCTGCTTGTGTCTAGGATGCATCTACTTCTGCTTGTGTCTAGGATGCCTCTTCTTCCGCTTGTGTGTAGAATGCCTCTACTTCTGCCTGTGTCTTGGATGCCTCTACTTCTGCCTGTGTCTAGGATGCCTCTACGTCTGCTTGTGTCTAGGATGCCTCTACTTCTGCTTGTATCTAGGATGCCTCTACGTCTGCTTGTGTCTAGGATGCCTCTACTTCTGCTTGTGTCTAGGATGCCTCTACGTCTGCTTGTGTCTTGGATGCCTCTACTTCTGCTTTTGTCTAGGATGCCTCTACTTCTGCCTGTGTCTAGGACTTATTTTTGTGTCTAGGATGCATCTATGTCTGCTTGTGTCTTGGATGCCTCTACTGCTTGTATCTAGGATGCCTCTACGTCTGCTTGTGTCTTGGATGCCTTTACTTCTGCTTGTGTCTAGGATGCCTCTATGTCTGCTTGGGTCTAGGATGCCTCTATTTCTGCTTGTGTCTAGGATGCCTCTATTTCTGCTTGTGTCTAGGATGCCTCTACTTCTGCTTTTGTCTAGGATGCCTCTATTTCTGCCTGTGTCTAGGATGCCTCTACGTCTGCTTGTGTCCAGGATGCCTCTATTTCTTCTTGTGTCTAGGATGCCTCTACTTCTGCTTGTGTCTAGGATGCTTCTACTTCTGCTTGTGTCTAGGATGCCTCTACGTCTGCTTGTGTCTTGGATGCATCTACTTCTGCTTGTGTCTAGGATGCCTCTATTTCTGCTTGTGTCTAGGATGCCTCCTCTGCTTGTGTCTAGGTTGACTCTACTTCTGCTTGTGTCTAGGATGCCTCTACTTCTGCTTGTGTCTAGGATGCCTCTATTTCTGCTTGTGTCTAGGATGCCTCTACGTCTGCCTGTGTCTAGGATGCCTCTACGTCTGCTTGTGTCTAGGATGCCTCTATTTCTTCTTGTGTCTAGGATGCCTCCTCTGCTTGTGTCTAGGATGACTCTACTTCTGCTTGTGTCTAGGATGCCTCTATTTCTGCTTGTGTCTAGGATGCCTCTACGTCTGCTTGTGTCTAGGATGCCTCTATTTCTGCTTGTGTCTAGGATGCCTCTATTTCTGCTTGTGTCTAGGATGCCTCTATGTCTGCTTGTGTCTAGGATGCCTCTACTTCTGCTTTTGTCTAGGATAGCCTCTACTTCTGCTTGTGTCTTGGATGCCTCTACTTCTGCTTGTGTCTAGGATGCCTCTACGTCTGCTTGTGTCTTGGATGCCTCTACTTCTGCTTTTGTCTAGGATGCCTCTACTTCTGCCTGTGTCTAGGATGCCTCTATTTCTGCCTGTGTCTAGGATGCCTCTTCTTCCGCTTGTGTGTAGGATGCCTCTACTTCTGCCTGTGTCTAGGATGCATGTACTTCTGCCTGTGTCTGGGATGAATTTATTTGATTGGCTTGTATCTTGGATGCCTTTCTTTGCTTTTGTGTCCAGGATGCCTTTCCTTACGCTAATGCCTAAGATGTCTCTCTTAAAGTTTGTGTTTAAATTTTTTTTCCTACCCTTTTTTGTGGATGTCCTGTATGCGTCTACATGCACTTGTGTTTAGGATGCCTCTCTTTGTGCTTTTGTCCAGGATCCTCGAGGAGTGTATAATTTCTTTCTGCAGTTCTGCAGTTCTGCAGTTCTGCAGAAAAAAACCGCAGAATTCTGCAGTTTCCAAAAAAAGTTCAGAATTCTGCAGTTCTGCAAAAAAACTGCAGAATGCATTTTCCAAAGGAATTGCAGAATTCTGCAAAAAAGTGCAGAATTCTGCATTTCTGCAAAAAAAGTGCAGAATTCTGCAGTTTTCAAAAAAAGTGCAGAATTCTGCAGTTCTGCAAAAAAATTGCAGAATTCTGCAGTTCTGCAAAAAAGCAGTACATTTAAATTTCTTCCTCCACCTGCATATTCTGAAATAAATTCTGCAGTTTGGGAGTGAAATTGCAGAATTCTGCAATTCTGCAATAAATTCTGCAGATTGGGAGTGAAATTGAAGAATTCTACAATTCTGCAATAAATTCTGCAGTTTGGGAGGAAGTTGCAGAATTCTGTAATTCGGCAATAAATTCTGCAGTTTGGCAGAAAACTGCAGAATTCTGCAATTCTGCAATAAATTCTGCAGTTTTGCAGCTCCATGCAGTATTTTTTGTGAACCTCTGGTATTTAATCCAGCTTATCGATTGCAATGCATCTGCTAAGTTCTGACTTCTTCGACAAGGATCTTGCCACTACCCAGGAAACGTAAGTTGGGGGGGGGGAGGAGTAGCTGTTCGGGGGTCGGATCGTAGGTCTAGGGTTTTGATGCTCGTCTGTCCCTGCAGCCTCTCTGAAAAGTTTCTGCAGCAGAATCTGCAGTTCTGTAGGAATTCTGCAGCCTGGGAGGTTTTATGCACTTCTGCAGGTAGCAAGCTGCATATTCTGCAGTTTCAAATAAACCTGCAGAATTCTGCAATTCTGCAATAAATTCTGCAGTTTGGGAGGAAACTGCAGAATTCTGCAATTCTGCAATAAATTCTGAAGTTTGGGATTGAAATTGAAGAATTCTGCAATTCTGCAATAAATTCTGCAGTTTGGCAGAAAACTGCAGAATTCTGCAATTCTGCAATAAATTCTGCAGTTTTGCAGCTCCATGCAGTATTTTTTGTGAACCTCTGGTATTTAATCCAGCTTATCGATTGCAATGCATCTGCTAAGTTCTGACTTCTTTGACAAGGGTCTTGCCACTACCCAGGAAACGTTGGTTGGGGGGGGAGAGTAGCTGTTCGGGGGTCGGATGGGAGGTCTAGGGTTTTGATGCTCGTCTGTCCCTGCAGCCTCTCTGAAAAGTTTCTGCAGCAGAATCTGTAGTTCTGTAGGAATTCTGCAGCCTGGGAGGTTTTATGCACTTCTGCAGGTAGCAAGCTGCATATTCTGCAGTTTCAAATAAACCTGCAGAATTCTGCAATTCTGCAATAAATTCTGCAGTTTGGGAGGAAACTGCAGAATTCTGCAATTCTGCAATAAATTCTGCAGTTTGGGATTGAAATTGAAGAATTCTGCAATTCTGCAATAAATTCTGCAGTTTGGCAGGAAACTGCAGAATTCTGCAATTCTGCAATAAATTCTGCAGTTTGGCAGGAAACTGCAGAATTCTGCAATTATGCAATAAATTCTGCAGAACAAATTTATTGCAGAATTCATGCAGTATTTTTGAACCTCTAGTACAATGGACTTGTCATTACCCAGGAAACATTGGTGGGGGGGGGGGTAGCAGTTCTGGGGTCGAGTTGGGGGGGGGCTGCTTCAAAATAAACCTCTATGCCTCTATGGACGTTTTGACACTCTGCTCGGCCAATTCTCAACCAAATTTCACTCTGAAAAAAGTGGTGGATATCCTGCAACCAGGTATATTTACTACAGTTGTCAGTCTTTGTCTGTCGGTGTTTCTTTTTGCCGTACGGCACTTTTTTCGGCGATCGGTAAGCTCGCAAAAATGTCCTTTTTGCAAACTGCTGCATCAAACTAAACCTCTAGGACATTTTGCCACTCTGCTCGGCTAATTCTCAACCAAATTTCACTCTGAAAAAAGTGGTGGATACCCTGCAACCAGGTCTATTTACTACAGTTGTCAGTCTTTGTCCGTCGTTGTTTCTTTTTGCCGTACGGCACTTTTTTCGGCAATCGGTCAGCTCGCAAAATGCATTTTTGCGAGCTGACCGATCTCCGAAAAACGTGTCGTACGGAAAAAAGAAACAACAACAGACAAACACTGTCAACTTCAATCGATAGACCTGGTTGCAGGGTACCTGCAACTTTTTTCAGAGTGAAATTTGATGGAGAATTGGCCGAGCAGAGTGGTAGAACGATGACTAATCCACAAGAAAACAAAACATGCAAGTGCTGCTCCCCACAAGAGTGGCGACCTGGGAGAATGGACACCAAAAAAAGAAGAAGAAGAAGTCCATAGCAGTTCATTTTGAACGAGCATCAATACCCCAGACCTCCCACCCGACCCCCAAACCGCTACTCCTCCCCCCCCCCCACAACCAACGTTTCCTGGGTAGTGACAAGACCCTTGTCGAAGAGGTCTGAACTTAGCAGATGCATTGCAATCGATAAGCTGGATTAAATACCAGAGGTTCACAAATAATGCATGGAGCTGCAGAACTGCAGAATTTATTGCAGAATTGCAGAATTCTGAAGTTTCCTGCCAAACTGCAGAATTTATTGCAGAATTGCAGAATTCTGCAATTTCACTCCCAAACTGCAGAATTTATTGCAGAATTGCAGAATTCTGCAATTTCCTTCCAAACTGCAGAATTTATTGCAGAATTGCAGAATTCTGCAGTTTCACTCCCAAACTGCAGAATTTATTGCAGAATTGCAGAATTCTGCAATTTCCTTCCAAACTGCAGAATTCATTGCAGAATTGCAGAACTGCAGGAAGAAATTTAAATGTACTGGGATCCTCTCCCTACACATGTGTCTACGATGCCTTTACTTCAACTTGTGTCCAGGATGGCTGTCGTTCTGCTTGTGCCATTTTTTATGCTTGTGTCTAGGATGCCTTTTTCATTCTTGTGTCTAGGATGCCTTTTTTTATGCTTGTGTCTAGGATGCCGTTTTTCATGCTTGTGTCTAGGAAGCCTCTACTTCCGCTTGTGTCTAGGATGCCTCTACTTCTGCCTGCGTCTAGGATAGCCCTGGACCCCTGTGGGACAGGGGTCATGAATTGTCCCATTGGAAAATCATGAGATTTGAAGGACATGGTCTGGGAGAATGAATTCTAACCTTTTATCCAATAGTTTTGAATCAAATTAATGGTGCATTTGAAAAGTACACTTTTTGCTCCTGACTGCACCTAATTTGATCTTCTTTAGTCAAAGGGATACATGTAAAATATTTCATTGAAACTGAAGGAGTGGTTTTTATCCTTATACACAGGGAAGATGGCCGCTTTTGATTGGTCCAAAGCTGGTAATGTCATAACAAACATCTGTGACATCATAGTCTTGGTGATGCCACAATGGTGACTTCACACTTCAAAGTGAGGCTGATGACTGACTCTCAAATTTTTTGGGCATATTACTCATTTAAATGTGATATTTACAAGACAAATGTTTGTGGAATAGCTTTGAAATAGTGACGTCAGCAGGGAAATATGTGGGCTACCCATAGACAAAATTTCATCAAATTTGGATAAAAATTGACTGATTTAGAGCAATTCGCCTGTCTTCAAGTCAAAAACTCAAAATTTTCAATGGAAAGACCCAGGGCTTTGTCTAGGATGCCTCTACTTCTGCTTGTGTCTTATCTACAGTTTGTCACGTCAAGCAGAGGACAGACGTTTGCCTAAATATCTCAAAAACCACAAGCCCCACAGGAGAAATACACATACCTATAGGCATTTATTTGAAAAGTGGGGCCAAAACTAAAATGGTCACTGCAGAAAAGTGAATCATCCAATTTCCATGGGTGTTGTATTTTCTGAAAAACCTGTGATAGGGCTATCAGAAAAAAATACAATGACACATTTAATCACAGTTTCCATTATAAGAGGCTAAAAAAACACCAAAAATGGAGTTTTAAAAGGTCCCCGGTTTTTAGACCCTATTTGGGTAGGCTGGCATTTTTGTCCAGAACATCCCACAGCAATGATCAATATTTCACACCATCTCTTATGCCTTGAGGTATAACAAAAAAATATCAGGTGATTTTTGAAAAATATTGCACTATTGGTTTTTAGGCAATAATGATCCGAAAGCTGACTGTCACACCTTGGTGTGACTATTGAAAAAGTGACTAAACTCCATTTTTCGGCCACTAAAACCACTTTTGGCCATGTCAAATATATTTTATTTTTGTAGTCCTACGTCCAATCTTTCATATACTGTTTGAATTTCAGTGATATTGCCAATATTCATTGAGATATGAAGCTTCAAAGTAGTGTAACGTACGGGATAGTTCGTGTAACGTACCTCACGCTAGTAAGAAATTGTCCAAAATGACTAAGTCCAACCTCCAAGAACATCACAGTGATCATTGTGACCTTTTTCCGTGACTGTAGTGATTGTACAGTGACTGTCATGTCTCAGAGAGACACAATGTCACATTGATTGCCATTCTTGATTACTATTTTCGATTGCTATTTTCGATTGCTATTTTCGATTGCTATTTACGATTGCTATTTACGATTGCTATTTACGATTGCTTTTCTCGATTGCCATTCTCGATTGCTATGAATGGACTTCACAAGCCTCACTGGTCAGGTCCCAGTAAGATTATTCCAATCTATGAATCTATCTTGTACATACTGTATATATTACTTGTCGGTAAAAAGCAGATTTCTGCTTGTGTTTCTTGTTTGTAATTGCTATTCCGACTTTTCTTTATCTTTTATCTTTTTATCTATGTATCTATCTATGTATCTATCTATGTATCTATCTATGTATCTATCTATGTATCTATCTATGTATCTATCTATGTATCTATCTATGTATCTATCTATGTATCTATCTATGTATCTATCTATAGCTGCAGATAGATATGAAAAAAATCGAGGGAGTTTTTTAGCGCACAACATTCCTATGATCTGGGATGACCTCATCCACATGTTGTTAGCATTTCAAATGAATATAAAGAAGGTTTCACTTTCATTGCTAACAGCTATTGCCTATCCCCAGTCTTCAATAGCTACTTCTCAGTGTGACTGTTGTGAGGCTTCTCATAAGAGTCATCATTGTGACTGTTTACATTATTCTGAAACTTTAGATAGATAGACAGATAGATGACTAAAAAATGTACCTTGACATATGTACACTGTCAATTTTTCATCTGCAAAAGTTTAAATTTTTTTTGCCAATGCAAGAAATTCAAACATGTAATTCCAAACTTACAGATCATGAAATGTTACACTAATTACTTTGGATAAGATGTCTTTACCACACATTCATGGTCTGTAGATTTTGTAACCATAAAATTATCATATTATTGTCGAATGCAAGGCTAGTTTTTCCCTTCAAAATTGCAGTTTATACAGTGGTTGGAGTAGCAATAGCTACTTGGGCCGTATTTAGTCACCATAGTCACAGTAATAAGAGTCATATTTGATGGTATGTAGGTAACAGTAGGTTTCAATTCAGTCACATCCTCAACATTATTTTCAACGAGTGAGTTTGGCTATTCAATAATCATGCATCATAGTCACAGTAAAGGGCGATTGTGGCTATTTAATCACCATAGTCAGTGTCATGAAAGTATTTCATGATATCTTGCTTTGGAATCATCACAGCCTTAACATGATTGTTATAAGGCAGTAAAATTATTTCATCATCATAGTCACAGTGACGAAATGATCTGAAGTTTGGAAATAGCTTCTCAACATTATTGTCTCAAGACAGATCTAGTTATTTTTGTCGCAGTAGTGAAAGTCCACATGTCATGGTGTGTAATATTGGAATCAGTCACATTCTCAACATAATTGTCTTAAGACAAATCTAGTTTTTTAATCACAATAGTCACAGTAATGGTGATGGATAGACCAGACCTAGGTGATGGATAGATAGATCTATAGGTATATAGATAGTATTTCATGGTCGATTTCGTAATTATTTTCAGCTTGTTATAAATGCTTTTAGAAGTTGATGCTGGCGAGTAAAAAATATTTGTAGACTGTGCACATTTTGGGTGTTATTGATAGGATATGACGACCTCCAGTTTGTTGGCAAGTTTTCCCAAAATCCTAAGGTTACAGCTTGCGCCACAACGCTGCTAAAAATGAAAGGTTATCGTTTAATCACCATAGTCACAGTCACAAAAGTCACATTTCATGGTCTGTTGGTTTGGAATCAGTGATGTAATGAACATGCATTAGGCAAATCCTGCTTTTCAATCACAATATTCAGGATAATTAAAGTCACATTTCATGGTGTGCAGGTTTTGGGACAGTCACGTTTATCATATTATTTCAAGGAAAAGGCTAATTTTTAGTCACTATAGTAACAGTCATGAAAGACACATCTAATAATATCTTGCCTTGAACTGTTTTTGATATTATGTACATACATAATTGTCAAAGATCAAGACATAATTCACCAAGCGCGTCAAGTACAACTTTTTTTGTTGAGACCATAGTTTTTTTTTTGTTTTTTTTTTTAAAACAATACATAGCCTTCTGAAAGTTAATTTAGAATTTTACTGCTGCCAAACATACACTCCTTCATACATTGTAATGTGCCATTCATTGCTGTGACTATGTTGACCAAAATAATGTCTTTACTCCTGATATTGGAATAAAGTATTAGATTTAATTCCAAACTAACTGACCATCTAATATAACTTTCTTCGCTGTGACTATGATACAAAAAATTGTGCTGGTGCCAAACATACACTTCTACAGACTTTTTTGTATCGATGTCTTAACCTGTAAAAAAACTTATATGTAAGTATACTTAACAGAAAATCGATTCATCAAGGTTAGGAAATCATTCTGGCGATATTTTTAGCATGTAAAACGTCATAAAAAAGTGTGTATTACAGTGGCGAAGCTAGACAATTTTCAGAGGGGCAGAAAGTACAAATTGGGCTACAAACCTCAATACATGTCCGATTTTCAAAATTTAAAAACCTGCATATATCAAATAAACTCCTCCAAATTCAATGCACTTATTAATTTTGCTCTACCTGCAGTATTAAGTTCGCAAATAAGCATGTCGGCGCATTACGCTGTGAGGATGTAACTTCTTCAATTGCTGAAACTCAGTGGCCAAAATGAACCATGCAGTGGCATATCTAGGGTTTGTTTGCAGGGGGGGGGGGCTTTTTGCAAATTAAGGACTATCTATCGACCTCTTTATCTATCTATCTATTCATTGTCTAAAAATGAATGTTGGTTACTTAGGCCTATTATAATATGTTTTAATAATATTCCTTCATTTCATAGAAAATTTTCAAAATCAATTTTGTTTTTGAACTTCAAGCCCAACATAAAAAAGTGTGTATTACAGTGGCGAAGCTAGACATTTTTCAGAGGGGCAGAAAGTACAGATTGGGCTACAAACCTCAATACATGTCCGATTTTCAAAATTTAAAAACCTGCATATATCAAATAAACTCCTCCAAATTCAATGCACTTATTAATTTTGCTCTACCTGCAGTATTAAGTTCGCAAATAAGCATGTCGGCGCATTACGCTGTGAGGATGTAACTTCTTCAATTGCTGAAACTCAGTGGCCAAAATGAACCATGCAGTGGAATATCTAGGGTTTGTTTGCAGGGGGGGGGGGGGCTTTTTGCAAATTAAGGACTATCTATCGACCTCTTTATCTATCTATCTATTCATTGTTTAAAAATGAATGTTGGTTACTTAGGCCTATTATAATATGTTTTAATAATATTCCTTCATTTCATAGAAAATTTTCAAAATCAATTTTGTTTTTGAACTTCAAGCCCAACTTTACACACCTTTAAAATTTCTTTAGTTCAGAATAGGTGTGAAGTTCAAGGTTCATGATAAAATCGATACAGTACCCTTTTTAAGGGTAATTTTCTTGTTAATATGGAATTCATAACTGTGACTATGGTGAGTCTATGGTGACTAAATAGTGACTTGACTTTCGATATGCAACTTTATTTGCTCTGACAAGGGTAATTGAACAATACCCTGTCGTATCATAGTAAATTCTGGAATTTTACTAGTGCCAAACACACACTCCTACAAACCATGTAATGCAACATTCATTACTGTGACTATGGTGACTTAATGTGACATACATTACTGTGACTATGGTGACTAATTAATGACTTGCCTTTCGCATTGAAATAAAGTAGGTGACTAATTCAAAGCTAGCAGACCTTGTAATACAACTTTATTTTTGTAACCTGATATTCGTTACTGTGACTATAAATTATGGCGACTAAAAATTGCTTGTCCTTTGATACCAAAGTAAAGTATGTGACTAATTCCAATCCAACAGACCATGTAATGCAACTTTATTTGATGCGACTATGGTAATTGAATAATGCCCTGTCTTTGATTTTAATTTAAGATTTCTTCTTGTGCCAAACATACTCTTCTACAAAATTTTAATTTGACATTCATGACTGTGACTATGGTGACCTAAATAATTACTTCAATATTAATATTAAGTATGTGACTGATTCCAAACTAACAGACCATGTCATGTAACTTTATTTGCTGTGACTATGATATCTGATAATGCCTTCCCATCTGACACCAAAATATTAAAATTCTACTGCTGCAAAAATACATGCACACTGCTACAGACCTTGTAACTTAACATTCCTTACTGTGACTATAGTGACTAAAGACTACTTGCCTTCCAATATTTGTATTAAATATGTGATGTAACTGATTCCAACCCAACAGACCATGTGATACAATTCTTTGCTGTGACTATAAATGCCTTCCCTTCAGACACCCAAATTTTAGAATTTGACTGGTGCCAAACATACACTCCTACAGAACTTGACATTCATACCTGACTATGGTTACCAAATAATGACTTACTTTTTCAACACTGAAATAAAGTATGTGATAAACTCCTAACCAATAGTCTATCTAATAAAACTTTCTTTGCTGTGAGTATGGTAATTGAATAATTGCCTGCCTTCTGAAAGTTCATTTGGAATTTTACTTTACTCATTTCGGAATTTTACTTTTACTGACTTTGTAATTTGACAAATCTTCTCCAATTTCCTACAAACAAAACAGAAAACATAATCACATTTTTGCATCAAACACAAACATATTACACTTCAGCAAAGCCTTCAGTGATTAAGTCAGACACACCCTCAAAACTGACCAATGAACAGGCCTTCAAGCAGGTTATGCAAATGAGGCCGATTTCGCTATTATGCACTTTCCCGTAAGAGTTACGAGTGTGAATCTTATATGAGTAGATAGGTCTCTCTGAGACCTTTCAAATGACATATCATACGTCTCTGAGACGTTAATAGTTGCTTCGCAAATTGCCGGTAAACTTTTGAAGTGGAGAGAAATGCTGAGCGCTGATTGGCTGAGACGCTCGTGACGCAAATCTAGCATAATGTGGATTTCCTAAGAGATTCGTCTAGGGTAGATTCTCTGGGTGACATATTACAACATATGAGGAAAAAAGACCTAGACATATAACATTCTAGCCTGCCTCGATGTACCCCACAGAGGTGCTGCAGAGGTGTAAAATACAAATACACACATACCCACGGTGACCATGGTGATTAAATAATGACTTGCCTTTCGATATGGAAATAAAGAATGTGACTAATTTTAGACTAAAAGACCATCTAATGCAATTTCTTTGATTTGACTGTGGTAATTGAATAATACCTTGCCTTCTGACCACTAATTTGGAATTTTACTAGTGTCAAACGTACACTCCTACAGACCATGTAATGTGACATTCATTACTGTGACTATGGTGACTAATTAATAACTTGCCTTTCAATATGAAGATACAGTTTGTGACTTTGATAACTAATAGCATCTTCCCTTCTGACACTCAAATTTTGTGCCAAACATACACTCCTACAGACTCTGTAACTTGACATTATAACTGTGACTTTGGTGACTAATTAGAATTATACTGATGGAAAACACACCAACAGACCATGTTTTACGTGTAGTTCATTTCTTGCGATGACTATGGCAATGTTTTGCATTGTGAGAGTGACTTTTTCCAATTTCATGTGCAAAATTTGGATTTACTATGGTAAGTAACTAATGCTTTGCCATTTGAAACTCTTTTAAAGGTACAAGACATGCAGAATAGGACCTTGTAATGTGACTGTCATTACTGCATGTGACTGTTATTACTGTACGTAACTATGTTAACTAAATAATGTTCAGCCTTTTGACACCCGAAGTCTAGACATTTTCATTTGCTAAATCTACAACCTCAGCATTATATTGTGACTTTCGTTACTGTGATGGTGACGAAATTATGCATTGTTATTTGCTAATAGTATTGAGAATGTAGTGCTTTCAAGCACGTAGACCAAATGAGGTAACTTCCACTACTTCGGTGTTGCCTCTAAATAGCCCACACTGGTGCTGATGGGGCGTAAAACACAAACTCACTCACTCACTCACTCCACTACTTCGGCTATTGATTTATTAAATTCAAAACATAGGGTTAGTTATTCAGTCACTATAGCTTTTTTCATAGGCCTTAAAGTCATATTCAGTGTCTGTTTAGTTTGGTTTGGTAACATTATATGCAATAGGCAAAGACAAAATTAGTTTTTTGTAATAGTAATAAATCAATCTTTAATTAAAGTCACAGCTTGCACTCTGGAATCATAATCATGATCAATAATATATATTCTCAAAGACCAAGGCAGAATTTATTACCATTTCATTTTACTGTAGTATAAGATGGACAGGTACCAAAAACTGCTGAAGGCTGATTTGTTGTTAACCTTGCAATGTATTCTAGAGACTAGAGAAAATGGAAAAAGAAAAAACACATAATTCTAAAAACGAATAACCGTGACGGTCTATGAACTCATCACTGTATCACCCATACTGACTGATGGTCATAGTCATAAAGGTAACTTGATAAAATTCTAAGAGATTAATATAAGTGAAGCACTAAGTTGTTGAATGGTCAGGGTACTGTCAAGACTGTTCATATCAGCACATTATAGTCAAGATAATACTGAAGTGACTGTTTTCTGTGACTGCAGTGATGGTTTTAGTGTGACTGTTGTGACTATTACGTGACCAATTTACTAATTTTTCAGTGAATTTTCATGAAAAGTCCAGTGACCTGTTGACTCCAAAATGACTTTTTCTAAAACAGGGACCATTTGGACTAAAAATATGCCATATCAGATTATCGGGTTATCGGGATTCAGAGATTCACTTTTTTGCCCCTGGGGAGCTTTTTGGCCCCACTTTTCAAATAAATGCCTACAAGTGAAGCACTAAAATGTTGAATGGTCAGGGTACTGCCATGACTGTTCATGCAGCACATTTCAGCCAAAATAATACTGAAGTGACTGTTTTCTGTGACTGTTGTGATCACTGATGGTTTCTTGGCATGACTGCTGTGACTATTGTGTGACCAATCTACTAATTTTTTAGTGAATTTTCATGAAAAATCCAGTGACCTGTTGACTCCAAAATGACTTTTTCCGTAACAGGGACCACTTGGACTAAACATCTGCCACATCAGATTATCAGGATTCAGAGATTCACTTTTTTGCCCCTGGGGAGCTTTTTGGCCCCACTTTTCAAATAAATGCCTACAAGTGAAGCACTAAAATGTTGAATGGTCAGGGTACTGCTATGACTGCTCATCCAGCAAATTTCAGCCAAAATAATACTGAAGTGACTGTTTTCTGTGACTGTTGTGATGGTTTCTTGGCGTGACTGTTGTGACTATTGCGTGACTAATTTATTAATTTTTCAGTGAATTTTCATGAAAATCCAGTGACCTGTTGACTCCAAAATGACTTTTTTCGTAACAGGGACCACTTGGACTAAACATCTGCCACATCAGATTATCAGGATTCAGAGATTCACTTTTTTGCTCCCTGGGACCTTTTTGGCCTCACTTTTCAAATAAATGCCTACAAGTGAAGCACTAAATGCCTACAAGTGAAGCACTAAAATGTTGAATGGTCAGGGTACTGCCATGACTGTTCATGCAGCACATTTCAGCCAAAATAATACTGAAGTGACTGTTTTCTGTGACTGTTGTGATGGTTTCTTGGCGTGACTGTTGTGACTATTGCGTGACCAATTTACTAATTTTTCAGTGAATTTTCATGAAAAATCCAGTGACCTGTTGATTCCAAAATGACTTTTTCCGTAACAGGGACCACTTGGACTAAACATCTGCCACATCAGACCATCAGGATTCAGAGATTCACTTTTTTGCTCCCGGGGAACTTTTTGGCCCCACTTTTCAAATAAATGCCTACAAGTGAAGCACTAAAATGTTGAATGGTCAGGGTACTGCTATGACTGTTCATCCAGCACATTTCAGCCAAAATAATACTGAAGTGACTGTTTTCTGTGACTGTTGTGATGGTTTCTTGGCGTGACTGTTGTGACTATTGCGTGACTAATTTACTAATTTTTCAGTGAATTTTCATGAAAAATCCAGTGACCTGTTGACTCCAAAATGACTTTTTCCGTAACAGGGACCACTTGGACTAAACATCTGCCACATCAGATTATCAGGATTCAGAGATTCACTTTTTTGCTCCCTGGGACCTTTTTGGCCTCACTTTTCAAATAAATGCCTCTATGTATTGCTTAGCTCATTTGTAATATGAATATCACATTTTCACAATGTTTTGGTGCAGTTTTTGTCTGATATTTGACAATTTATGGAAATGGCAGTCAAATTTCGCAAAATGTTGACATTTGTAATGCTGCCAATCTGACACACAATGGGTGGTGACGTCACAAAAGTGCACTGCAGCACCACACCAGACTTAGTTCTAGTCAAGTTGGTATTAAATAGACTTCCAATCTCATTGTGGTGATTTTTATGGCCTGCACAAAAGATGCTAAGTTTCTGTCTCAATGCTTGATGTGACAAACTGTAGGATGCCACCACTTCCGCATGATTCTAGGATGCCTCTCTTTTTGATTGTGTCTATGATTCCTTTTATTTTGCTTGTGTCCAGAATGCCTCTACTTTAGACCAGCAGCTTTCCTCTACTTCTGCCTGTGTCTTGGATACTCTTGGGGGGGGGGGCACTCACATTACTACCTATGTGCTGCTCAAAAGACAGGGTTTTAACTGTTTAAGGAGGATTTCCTGATCATAGGGTCATTTTTTTGGCCTGGAGAGCCTGACTTGTACAACATAACCAGTTTCAATTTAACCATGATTTCAGAGACTGCTGCATGGTTCTACGGCGGTCGTCCCTGGAACGTATTTCTTTATTTTAGAAAGTGGTGTGCGGGTCCAGTACCATGCTCTCGTATTCCATCTGCATGCCGTCATAACTGTGTTTTTTTTTATGTTTCTATTCAGGGCGGCATTATTATATAGTTCAGTAGAAATATTGGATGCAGGTCATTCAACCTCTTTATCTAGATCAAATTTAGATCTATAAGAATATCCAGTGGAGTTTAATTGGTTCACAGATGGGATTAAATATGATAGAACTGGTCGGTTAAAATCCAATTTGGCCACTAATTATTGGGCTTAGAGACTTTTGACCATTCGATTTTCAGGGGAGAGGGGACTACGAGATTTCCTTGACGAAAAAATAATTTATTTTACCTTACCCCAGTGGCAGTAATTATTTAGAGTGCAAGAGGTCCTCAAATATTCGTTTCTGAATCAAACAACACCATGTTGACCGAAGAAATACCCGCATCGGAAATTATTTATTTCAAGACTGTCTAGGAAGAATTTATTTATTTCCAGAAAACTGAGCAATATACGGAAGCCATTTTAGGACATGGAAAAAAAAAAAAGTTAAATTGTACAAACGATTTACTATATTGTACAAACAATCTAGTAAATTGTACAAACAGTTTACTAAACTGTACAAACCATTTACTATATTGTACAAACAATGTACTATATTGTACAAACAATCTAGTAAATCGTTTGTACAATATAGTACATTGTACAAACAATGTACTATATTGTACAAACGATTTAAATTGCTATATTGTACAAACGATTTACTACATTGTACAAACAATTTACTACATTGTACAAACGATTTACTACATTGTACAAACAATCTAGTAAATTGTACAAACAGTTTACTACATTGTACAAACGGTTTACTACATTGTACAAACAATTTACTACATTGTACAAACAATCTAGTAAATTGTACAAACAGTTTACTACATTGTACAAACGATGTACTACATTGTACAAACAATGTACTACATTGTACAAACAATGTACTATATTGTACAAACGATTTAAATTGCTATATTGTACAAACGGTTTACTACATTGTACAAACAATATACTACATTGTACAAACGATTTACTACATTGTACAAACAATCTAGTAAATTGTACAAACAGTTTACTACATTGTACAAACAATTTACTACATTGTACAAACGATTTACTACATTGTACAAACGGTTTACTACATTGTACAAACCTTTTACTACATTGTACAAACGATATACTACATTGTACAAACGATTTACTACATTGTACAAACGATTTACTACATTGTACAAACAATCTAGTAAATTGTACAAACAGTTTACTACATTGTACAAACGATTTACTACATTGTACAAACGGTTTACTACATTGTTCAAACCATTTACTACATTGTACAAACGATATACTACATTGTACAAACGATTTACTACATTGTACAAACGATTTACTACATTGTACAAACAATCTAGTAAATTGTACAAACAGTTTACTACATTGTACAAACAATTTACTATAT
Source organism: Platynereis dumerilii (assembly GCA_026936325.1). NCBI lineage: Eukaryota > Metazoa > Annelida > Polychaeta > Phyllodocida > Nereididae > Platynereis > Platynereis dumerilii. Next base: position 183,497,867 of record JAPTHN010000001.1, on the reverse strand, counting down.
TGTACAAACAATTTACTACATTGTACAAACAATTTACTACATTGTACAAACAATGTAGTATATTGTACAAACAATGTACTACATTGTACAAACAATGTACTACATTGTACAAACAGTTTAAATTGCTATATTGTGCAAATGATTTACTGTCCTGTACAGACAATCTATCTATCTGTCTCAATCGGTTTATCAGCGTTTCCTTACCCAAAGATAGATAGAGAGATAGAGCGATAGATAGACGGATGATTGGGGTTTTACTTCCTGTATTTGTGCACTTGGTAGACTAATTAGGACAGGAGGAGGACATGGCAATGAGATGAAGGATGATTGAAACAGCTGTCTAACGTAGGCCCAGGTGACATTGCAATAGCCGGATGCGAACCCTGGAACCAGTGATTGGAATGGCAGCTAGATAGATAGATAGATAGATAGATAGATAGATGGATAGATAGATGGATGGATGGATGGATGGATGGATGGATGGATGTTCACCGAATATCTGATGTCAGGTATTTCCTTCTCTTTATTCCAACTTTTGAGGGAGAGACTTGATCAAAATTTAGGATGTAATGTATACCTGGTAAATCGTTTAAACGATGTAGTAAATCGTTTAAACGATGTAGTAAATCGTTTAAACGATGTAGTAAATCGTTTAAACGATGTAGCAAATCGTTTGTACGATGTAGCAAATCGTTTGTACGATGTAGCAAATCGTTTGTACAATATAAGTAACGCTGGCTCAATCACTGAATTGTCATTTGCAAGATTGAGGTTTGTGAGCCAACCAGTTGTCCGATTGACTTCAAATAAATTGCATTTTGAAGCTATTGAGTTCAGCTTTATGTTGATATGTTTTGTTTTGCAAAAATTTAACAAGAAGTTGGTCAAAATAAAACGCGAAGATGAGGTACGGACAATTTTGTTTTTTTTTGCACATGTCTCCTAGTTCAGCAGTGATCAGCCTGGTTCAATCTGATGGGTATTTATCTATATCTTATTTCATTATCTATTCTATATACATATATAAAATTCCAAATATAGATAGATAGATAGATAGATAGATAGATAGATAGATAGATAGATAGACAGATAGACAGATAGACAGATATATAGATAGATAAACTCTTGCAAGATGAGCTTTGAACACAATTCATCAATCATTCTATTTATATCTATTCATCCAGCTATCCATCTACATGAATCTATTTATAGGCCTAGATGTCTATCCATGTATTGAATCTATCCATCTATCTATTTATATGATTGACATCAATTCCAATGAAAGTATGTGAGCGGCCAGGGATTGCTAAGTTAGTGTCACCGGGAGACCAACTTTTTCCAGAAACTCTCATTATTGCGCATTTGGTTGTCTTAATTCTTGAGTGTCCATTCCTGATTTTCTATTTTCATTAATTAAAATTAGTGAAATTCCTTTGATGAACACCAGTTCAATTTCTAAATCAGTTCAATTTCTAAATCAGATCAGTTCAATTTCTAAATCAGATAAGTTCAACATCTAAATCAGATCAAAAGTTCAAACTCCTATTTGCATGCATATCAGGAGCCATAATTATAAATCTAAGTGATATTCAGTTGATCGTTAAATGTCGCACATCTAAACTGCTCACACTTAAAAATGCACAACTATTAACAAAGCTTAAAAACTAATTTCTATTTGAGGTATGAACTTGAAATTTGGCACTGATGCAGCTGAATATACTCAAAAATGTTGAGAACTGGCTGCATCAGGCCACATTTTGTGAGACTGCTTCAAAAACCCAATTCACAACCAATGCAAATCGAGGCAGAAAACCTTTTTTCCATTAAATCCATCAGAGTCCAATTTTTCATGTTTACAGATAATGAGAGTTGTTCCCCTGACCCTTTCATGCATTTTCACTGCATGTTGTTGGTTTTGGGTTGATTTTAGCCCAAATTGGTGTGTCTCAGATTTTTGTTTGTCACATCTTCTTCAAAACGGTTGCGTCATAAGCTTGGATAATTACCCCAATGTGACCATTTTTTGAAATGCAATCTGGTTAGACTTCTTTGTTGACACTATAGGAAATCATTAACATGTGGATGTGGTGGGTATATTTCAATATTTGGCATGTACACGAATGTGTATACCTGCAAAAACGAACATATACACGGATTTGGCATTCGTGTAAGTGTCAAATATGGCAATCCACGAATTTGTGTAGGTGCAAAAACGAACATTGCAACCTTAAACTTGGCTAAAACTAACTCTAAACCTAATTTTAACACTAAACCCTAATGATATAGCACTTCCACGAATGTTAGTGTTAACAGATGCACGAATGAATAATAAAGCACATACACGAGTGTTAGTTATTACATGTACACGAGCATCTATGCTCGTTTTTTCATGTCCACAAATTCGTACATGCTCGTTTTTACACCTCCACGAATTCGTGAACATGCCAAATAATGAAAAATATATACATGGTATTCTGCGTATTACAGCCTCATTCAACTTTGCAAATCTCAAATTTGAAAGAACCATACAAAATTGTGCCTGGTTCTTCGGAAAACCAATGGATTTTCTCCAAACTTTTCAAATCTCTTGCCAAACAGTTAATGAGCATGCTTGGAAGGTTACAAAGAATTATCTTTAGTAGTTTACAAGTTCTGCCTCTTTTAATAGGTGTGCGTTTTAAGTCTGAGCAGTTTATGAATAATGGTTTAAAGTTGTTCTATCGGTCTCCCAGTCAAAAATCCATAAAAATGCTCTGCTTCATCTACATTTGTTATATCGTTTGTACAATATAATAAACCGTTTGTACAATGTAGTAAACCGTTTGTACAATGTAGTAAACCGTTTGTACAATGTAGTAAACCGTTTGTACAATGTAGTAAACCGTTTGTACAATTTATAGTAAACCGTTTGTACAATGTACTAAACCGTTTGTATGATGTAGTAAATCGTTTAAACGATGTAGTAAATTGTTTAAACGATGTAGTAAATCGTTTAAACGATGTAGTAAATCGTTTGTACGATTTAGTAAATCGTTTGTACAATATAGCTGATGCTGGCTCCATCACTAAAATGTCATTTGCAAGATTTAAGATTGTGAGTCAACCACTGGTCCGATTGACTTGAAATGAATTGTATGTGGAAGATATTGAACTCAGCTACATAAACATATGTATTTGAATGCCAGGAATGGGCTAGAAGTTGGTTAAAATAAAACACAAAAACGAGACACGGAAAATGTGCTTTTGCACTTGTCGCCTGGTTCAGTCTTGTTCAATTTTGCAGGTTATTGATTGGATATTTTATCAATGTCTTATTTCATTATTTTCTACTAAAAAATTACTCATTATAGAAGACAAAATATAGAAATAGAGTTTGTTTGGTTTCACCTGCACAGATACATTGGGGAGATGCAGGGAAAATTTTTTTAAATTGTTTGCATGGCCACATTTACCCTAGAGGAAGACACATAGAAAGATATATAGGAAGATACAGGTTTAGACAAGCTTTATTCGGGAGTCCAAAAATCAGGAATACACTCTTGGCTTTGGGGCCCTAATAAACGACTTTCAACATATGCATTATATATGTACAATACTGACACAGATAAAATTAATACAGTGATAAAATTTGGTAATTAAGCAGAGATTAAAAGCAGTGGGGTGTATATAATCATAGAAAAGTTTAAAACGTTTGAAATGAAAGCTAAGAGTCCATATACAAACTTGTGTCTAAAAAAAACATATACACTGCTCATTGAAGGTATATATCAACTCCCACCAACGATTTGTGGCCAATCAGAATGGGACACTCGATGATTTCAATTGGGTAACAGGGGGAGACTTCATCAACATTTGTTATATCATTTGTACAATGTAGTAAACTGTTTGTACAATGTAGTAAACCGTTTATACAATGTAGTAAACCGTTTGTACAATGTAGTAAACCGTTTGTACAATGTACAGTAAACCGTTTGTACAATGTAGTAAACTGTTTGTACAATGTAGTAAACCGTTTGTACAATGTAGTAAATCGTTTGTACGATTTAGTAAATCGTTTGTACGATTTATTAAATCGTTTGTACGATTTATTAAATCGTTTGTACGATTTATTAAATCGTTTGTACGATTTAGTAAATCGTACAAACGATATAGCTGACGCTGGTCCATCACTGAATTGTCATTTGCAAGATTGAAGATTGTGAGCCAACCACTTGTCCGATTGACTTCAAATAAATTGCATTTTGAAGATACTGAGTTCAGCTACATGGACATATGTGTTGTTTTGCCGTGGCTTTAATAGAACTTGGTTAAAATAAAGCGCGAAAACGGGGTACGGAAAATATGGGTTTTTTTTTGCATGTACTTTTGGACTGGTTCAGCCTTGTTCAATCTGGCAGGGTTTTGAAGGGTTTTTTAAAAATCAATGTCACAATGCTTCCAATACAAGAGCCTCTACAACGTTTTGTTACTACTTCCAGAGAGACCAGGTCATGAGCAAGACATTGATGTTGGCCTATACACTTTAAAAAAATTAAATCATTGAATCACATTGTCCATTTTGGCTTTGCGTGTGACATGACAACCTTATACTGCAAAAGTGTCATTCTGAAATACAGAAACATATAATGGCCTTTTTCTGTATTAATAAGTGCTCAGCTAACCAGGATACAATTCCAAATTGCAAATTTTATTCAAACTGCATTTACTTGCATGTATTTTAAAGTTTTACTTTCATTATTTTTCATACAGTGTCCAGTGTGATGCCAAGAAATGATCCCATATGTAATCATTTACCATTTAATACATCAAAAGCTATGAGATATGGATACATTTGCTGCTATACACATCAAATGGGACATCACTGCCTTTCATATGATCCATAACACATGCATAAATTCTATACGAAAGCTGAGATATGACCCGAAATACATGTCCATGTTGGGCCAAAACTGAAATTTTTCCAACTCACCACATTGGACCAACGGATTTTAGAGTAAAAAACAGATGCATAATCATTTCGTTTGCCGGTCACCATCAGACAGGATTAGTTTCCTTAAAATCAGATTAACATTGAAAAAAGTATTGGGTATAATCATGACAAATCATCAGCATGATGACACGCGAAGTGCCATTCTCACAGTGCAGCAGTATATTTTAAATATTAAATTTCCTGGCTGTAAACACCAATCCTCTGTACTGTCTTCATCAAATCCAGCCACTTTCAAACCTCTTCCCAGTAGGGGTGGATGGATGATTGGGGCTTTATGTCCTGTATTTATGCACTTGTAGGCTAATTAGGACAGGGGCGGACATTTACTATATTGTTTTGTAAAATTTGCTAGATTGTTTGTACAATGTAGCATATTGTTTGTACAATGTAGTAAATGGTTTGTACAATGTAGTAAACCGTTTGTACAATGTAGTAAATCGTTTGTACAATGTAGTAAATTGTTTGTACAATGTAGTAAACTGTTTGTACAATTTACTAGATTGTTTGTACAATGTAGTAAATCGTTTGTACAATGTAGTATATTGTTTGTACAATGTAGTAAACCGTTTGTACAATATAGCAATTTAAATCGTTTGTACAATATAGTACATTGTTTGTACAATGTAGTACATTGTTTGTACAATGTAGTACATCGTTTGTACAATGTAGTAAACTGTTTGTACAATTTACTAGATTGTTTGTACAATGTAGTAAATTGTTTGTACAATGTAGTAAACCGTTTGTACAATGTAGTAAACTGTTTGTACAATTTACTAGATTGTTTGTACAATGTAGTAAATCGTTTGTACAATGTAGTAAATTGTTTGTACAATGTAGTAAATCGTTTGTACAATGTAGTAAATTGTTTGTACAATATAGCAATTTAAATCGTTTGTACAATATAGTACATTGTTTGTACAATGTACTATATTGTACAAACGATTTACTAGATTGTTTGTACAATATAGTACATTGTTTGTACAATATAGTAAATGGTTTGTACAGTTTAGTAAACTGTTTGTACAATTTACTAGATTGTTTGTACAATATAGTAAATCGTTTGTACAATTTAACTTTTTTTTTTTTTCCATGTCCTAAACTGGCTTCCGTAGCAATATTAAAATTGTTTAATTAAAAAAAATCTCCGAGCCAAGAAGATTAAATGTTAAAGTTACTGCAACCGCCAAGGTCCTCCCAGCTTCTCCCAGCCCTGTTGGCCTGTTCAGAGCATGGATGTGTCCAGTGATCTCTATGAATGGATTGGGCGGATCCCATTGGCTGCCTGGTAACGTCACGAGATGGCCTGGTGCCACCATGTTACTGGGAATCACTCAACGTCAACAAAGGCACTTGGGTTGACAAACCCTGCTCTTGCGACTGTTTGGGGCTAATAACTTCTTTCAAGTGTCCCCCTCTTCAATAAAACGAAGTACAGTATGCTACAGGAGCATATCAAAAAACAACTTACTCAGACAATTTTAAGCCTGGAGCCGTCGCTGTTTTCAGCCACTGCTGGCCGTTTCTTGCACTGTCAATGCAGTCAGCTGACAGCTGGGGCAATCTTGAAATTTATGGCAATCATGAGCAGGATTGCCAAAAATACTTGATACTGAATCATTAATAAAGTGCAATTCATGCACACACAAAGAACACCCCCCCCCCCCATGCCAATTAATCTTCCTAATTACAATTAGCTAGGTAGGCCTTATACCTTAGTTAGGCCTATGGCTTAAGTTTGATAACAGGACTTCACTGTTTAATTAATTGTTTTGACTAATAAAAAAATTAAATTGCTGTTTCATATTCTCGCCTGATTGGAGTTTAGGCCTACATAGTTAAATTACATGAATGAAATAAACTGCCTGGCTCAGTTGGGTTGGATATAGGGACTTTTTACTTATATTAGGCACTATTAGTACTATGCATCAACCAGTCAATACACAAATACATATAAAATTTCATGGATTAATTTTACATGCTGCTTATAATAAGGGGTCGAACATTTAATATCCGGGGGGAGGGGGTGGGGGCTTTGAAATTATTCATTTTGTTATTATGTATTTCAAGCAACACATTGTTGAGAAATAACCTCAAAAGAAATTATTATTTCAAGACAGCCCAAAAATAATTTATTCATTTCACCAAAACAGAGCAAGGACTTATTATTATTTTTTTTTAAATCCCTTGAATTGTACCCCTAATTGATGGGTGGATAGATGAACGGGGCTTTATGTCCTGTATTTATGCACTTAGTCGGCTAATTAGGGAATTTATGACTGGGGGGTAGGAGTTTTGCCCGAGGGGGAGGGGGTGGGGGCTTTGAAATTATTCATTTTGTTATTATGTATTTCAAGCAACACATTGTTGAGAAATAACCTCAAAAGAAATTATTATTTCAAGACAGCCCAAAAATAATTTATTCATTTCACCAAAACAGAGCAAGGACTTATTATTATTTTTTTTTAAATCCCTTGAATTGTACCCCTAATTGATGGGTGGATAGATGAACGGGGCTTTATGTCCTGTATTTATGCACTTAGTCGGCTAATTAGGGAATTTATGACTGGGGGGTAGGAGTTTTGCCCGAGGGGGTGCTAACTTTTCACACGTCTTCCAAGGGAGGGGTCACCAATTTTTGACAACATGTCGAAGGGGGGTAAGACATTTTAACAAAACCAAAATGCTATAAAATGAGAATATACTCAGTTAGACCACACATTTTTACTCGCAAAAGTCCGCCAATCTGTACGCGTGACTATACAAGGGGCAGATGTATAACAATATAGGCCTATGTATGTATTGCTTTGTATGTTGAGGTGGGGTAAAAATGAGCATGAAACCTAAGGGTGGGGTACTAAAAGTCTGCATAGAACTCAAGGGGGGTATCAATTTTTACGGGAAGTTCTGGAAAAACTCCCACCCCCAGTCATAAATTCTGAATGGTCCCTTAGGTCAGGAGAACAGGGGTATGAGGCGAAGGATGATTGAAACAGCCATCCAACCATAGGCGTATCGGAAAGGGGGGGGCAGGGGGGGGGCGATCGCCCCCCCCAAAGTTTGGGAAACAGTAAGATTCGGGCAAAAAGGCTTAAAAATTTGGGCAGATGATTAAATAAAAACTACTGAAAATTAATGATTTCCAGGCAATTTAATTTGAAATGTTTATAAATTTAGATCATGAAATTCGGGCAAATGTCGCTCGCCCCCCCAAAAATCGCGCGCGCCATAAGCCTATGCATCCAACATGGGCCCAGGTGACCCGGCAAGAGCTGGATTCAAATCCCAGCGATTGGCAGCCTAGCACGCTACCACTAGGCCATCCCCCCCTTAGGAGTTTTGTCAGAACTTGCCATCAAAACTCAATGTCGTGGTATGACTAAATTACCCCCATGGTTGTAGAAACCATGCAGGGTGCTGCCACCTAAAAATCTGGCAGCTTTAAAATTGACATAGAATGTGAGCAAAGATCTGAAAAATTCGGACAGAAAGGCCCATTGACGGACTGCCCCCCACCCCCAAGACACTGCCCCTCCCCCCACCCCTACGCTATGCAATAATTTATACCTCCCCTTTGCTTTCATGAATGCATAATTTTTGCTGCCCCCTTAGGATCTATGCAGAAGTTTTATTCACGGCACTGATACTCATGTTTTATTATGTTTTTCTTTCGTTTGAATTTCATACCCCATTGAATATTTGTAAAAAATTAGTACCCCCCTTTCAAACATGTGTGAAAAATTAATACCCAGCATGGCAAAAGTCTTGCGGTGTCCCATCGCAAGTCATAAATTCTGAATGTGGATGGATGATTGGGACAAGAGGAGGACATGGCAGTGAGGCGAAGGATGATTGAAACGGCTGTCCAACATCTGCCCAGTTGACCCTGCAAGAGCTGCAGGATTCGAACCCTTGACTCAGCGATTGGTAGCCTAGCAAGTAGGTTCCTCGCGCGAGATTTTAACCCACAATAGAGACACTCGTACTCATTAAGGCGACATTTACATGTCACTGACAAGTATATCAAGAAGACATTGTGAAGAGTTAATGGACATCACAATAATTGAAAATTTCTCGACTTCTGCAATTTACACAAATGAACAAAATTAATATTGCTGCAGAACCTGACAACTTTCGTTGTCTGAAATGCATCCTTGACTGTATCGTGATCTTCAACACAGTTTATGACACTGAATGCTTGTAACCATCAAGCTTCCATATATTTATAACACATTCATTTCAACCAGAGGCCTGACTTGTGTCAAAATTGACATAAGGCCACACATAGGCCTAATTCATTTCTAGGCTCTTGGATCGAATGACCCAAAAGATTTCGCTGCCAAAAAAAGACTGCTTACCCATGATTTCACTCAATTGACACAATACAAAACTATCGACCCCATAAAAGGTGCCTCACGCGAAGATCCGAAAACATAACATCAATTATACAAGGCCAAATTTTCAAAAAACCTCCAAATTCGTTTGAGCTCGCAAGTTTTTTTTTTCTAAACCTTTGTAACACAGATATTCATAAACAGAAGTCTTAAGGCTGTTTACTATAATTGTATTTAATGTCACAATTATGAAGATTACATACAAGAAAATATGACACAAAATAGGCTAACTCTTTTTTACTAAAATTGTGCCATGTTTACAGAGCTGGGGTTTAAACAGGCTGAACTACAATGTTGGCTTAAGATCCCTTTAATGATAAAAATTGCTAAATTCACACATACTTCAGTTAAAGAGTATAAAAATAATTAATTTTATTTAGTCTCGACTGATTACAAAAAGTCCAACATGAGCTCCATTGAGCTAGTACTCGAGAAATAACAAAACAGTATAAAACAGTATAATAAATAATTGTTATAACTTGTTAACCAATAAATCAGATTCTGTTCTCTAGTTCTAGTTTCAAGGTCTATCACATTTATGATTGATATGACTATTTTACATAAAGTCATTATTATTATGTATTATCTTAAAAACCAAGTATATTGAAAATACTCTCATCAAATGTGTCAAACAATGCTCTAGTTATCTGGTTATATAGAAATTCACAAATTTTTTGTTCTGCGACATAACATATTAAAACAATTTTTTAGTCTGGACCAGGGCTTTGGAGTCGGAGTCAGGAGCCGGAGTCGTGGAGTCGGAGATTCTGGGTGGAGTCACCAGGGAGTCGGAGTCGAACTTTGATTTCCAGGTGGAGTCAGAGTCAAAAATGAAATTGGTGACTCCTGAGTACTAAAAATAATTAATATAATTTAAAAAGACTTGGTTTCAAACATTTTTGAATGTATCCCAAAGTTTACACAAAACTTCATAAACAAATATTCGTGAAACAAATCGAATGAAAACTTTTTAGATTTACTTTTTCTCCCCTGTTTATCATGTAATATTTGTGTAGAAAAATGCTGATAAGTGGAGTTAGGAGTCGGAGTCGTAATTCAGGAGACCTAATGAGTCGCTTTTCAGCAAGCCAAGGGATTTGGGAGTTGGTTCACTTTCTTCCCGACTCCAAAGCCCTGGTCTGGACCAGTGGACCAAAAAATGTATGTTTTGTCCCAACAATCAAATCAAATTAGATCCTGAACATGTCTACCATTGATTTATGGATAAGCACCAATCCTAAAAAAATTCAACAGATGCTGTACTATATATCAACTATATTTTATTTATCCAATTCCAATCTGCTAGACAGGGTTGCCTGACTTTAGTCAAGGCAATTCCAATAATGATTTTAAACATAAGAATCATAGCTTATTAGTAGTACACATTTTTGTAAATTAAAAATCATTAAATTTTAAAAATATCCTTATAAAAATCTGAACAAATTTCAAGCTTTTCCTGGATCACAACTGTTATTACAATTTTCCTGACAGCTGAAGTATTGCATACAACAGAAATTACTGGTTTAGTCTCCCTAGACAAAATAAAGTGCGGCTGGAGAGGTGTGAACAATTGTGAATAAGGCTGTCAATAAGCCAATCATGTTGCTAAATGCTCATTCACTTTGGGTGCATCAGTTGGGTACAAAATGAAATATTAAAATAGCCAAAATAATCCTATCTATTTTTGAACAACTTAATTTCTAATTTTTTATGGAGATCTTTTCTTTTTTTAATAAAAAGTTACTGTATAGTAATAGTAAATGCCATGAATTTTAAATGATAAAATATAGAAAGTTGTTAGTCCCAAACTGGCGACTCCTGAATCCAAGATATAATTACACAATTGATAGCAAAATCAACACATCAGCAACAACATGACCTGTATTTTAGGTATTAAAGAACCCACACCAAAAAAATTAAACAAGTATGCATGTGTGTGTGTGTGTGTGTGTTTGTGTTTTACGCCTCTGCAGCACCTTAATGGGCTATATTGAGGCAGGCTAGAATTTTATATGTCTTTGTCATTTTTCTTCATATTTTGTAATATGTCTGAGTTTGATGTAAAAATGAAATTATGTTTTCTGGTTTGTGTGTAAGAAATTGGAGTGGATTTGTTGGTAGAAGTGTGTCTCTTTGTCGTTGAAAGTCTCTACAGCCTTTTAAAATGTGTTTGATTGTGAGAGGACATTGACAGTCATCACATATTGGGGCAGGATTACCCAGTAGAAGGTGAGAGTGGGTTAGTCGTGAATGTCCAATAAGACATCTGTGGATCACAATTTGATCCCTCCGCGTTCCAACTTTAATACTTTTAACTTCCTTGATTCTGGGAAATATGCTTCTTAGTTTATTATTCTCGCAAGCGTTCCACATAACTTGCCATCCAGATTGGATGTACTCATTAATAACTGGACGCAGATCTGTGTACGGAATTGTGTCATTACTTACATCCTTCGAGAGGGCTTTTTTGGCCATAGTGTCCGCCCTTTCGTTTCCGGCAATATCCACATGACCTGGAATCCAACAGAAGATAATCTCTTTATCTTCTATTCCTGAAAGAAGCATAAGTATATCCTGCATAATGGGATGATCCATCTGTTTACCTGCAAGAGCTTGAATTGCTGACTTAGAGTCAGAACAGATTACAAATTTGTCTTTCTCAGACATTCCCGCAAGCCAGACAGCTTGATAGATTGCTAGGAGCTCAGCTGAGTATATAGAGCATTCATTGGGAATGCGCTCACTATATAAATTTGCCTTACAAGAAGTAACTGCATAAGCAGTCCGGTTTCCGTCTTTGGAACCATCGGTATATAAGAATTTGTGATCATGATGTTTTAGTTTGATGTCTTGAAACCTAGTTTGATATTCAATGGGATCCGTATCTGCCTTTTTTAGTTTTTCTAATTCTAAGTTAATAACAGGATTTTTCATATTCCAGTAAGGAATCTGTGGAACCCTGTTTTCAGAAATAACAAATGCATCTATTCCAGCTGCTTCCAGATGAGGCCTCATTCTCAGTCCTAGTGGCCGTATGGCGTTCGGTCGATTGTCATACCGATATGTCATGTTGGGATGGAAGACAACTGAAAATGCAGGGTTAGTTGGGTTTGCGGCCAATTTCACCGTGTATTGAAGAGACAATTTTAGACGTCGCAGTGACAGAGGTGGTTCTTTTGCAAGAACGTACAAGCTCTCCACTGGCGACGTCCTGAATACACCAAGACTCAATCGAAGACCTTGATTATGAACTGTGTTAAGACAACGAAGATAAGAAGGTCGTGCCGATCCATAGACAATACAGCCGTAGTCTAAGCGGGATCGTGTGATTGATCGATAAAGCCGAAGAAGGACAGTAGTGTCACCTCCCCAGTTCAATCTGCTCACGACCTTCAGTATGTTCAAAGATTTCAGGCCAAGTATGCATGTGTAAAAAATAAGGAAAAAATGTAGCATTTGTTTCCATCTGCTGAGTGGCAACCAAATATATTGTAGTAATGCAGTTAAGTGGAGTCGGGGTCAGAATTTAGCACACACAATCAGTTCCAGTCAGCTTCAGAGTTGTTTTTTAAGAGGCCAATTTAAAGGAGTCGTAAGTTCACTTGATACCCGACTTCGAAGCCCTGACTGGGCCTTCTATTTGATCACTGGTGCAGTGTGCATTGTGCAAGGTGGCAAATGGCTGAGTGTCTGATATTCAGAGTACATGTACTTTGCAGGCAGATATGAGTAATCTCATTTGGTCCAATTTGGAGGACAGCGATGAAATTCTGGGTATAATCCCACTGCATGGAACCCAGGTTTTGACCATATTTCAAATGTCGGAAGTTTTTTCTTCATATATTCTGGAGCCAGGAGCAAAGTAACGACTTGCGATGGTGAACAAAGACGATTAATCCTTTGACTTGAAGACATCCGTCATCCTGTCTGCATTTGTATATTGAATATTATTGATCACACCAATGTTGAACTTGGCCTTCTTCTCTGACACCATGTGTTATAGCAGGGACCCTGTAAAATAAAAGAAAGTAAGAAAATATATGTGAAGGCCTGCAAAATGTATTATGGAAAATAAATGTAATTTAATTACCATAACTGGCATAAGTCTTTACAAGATTTTTCAAACAAGAATGAAATATCGGTCCTGGACCAAGGCCTGGCTCTCAGGGTAATATTGTACGATGAGGCCTACCTATCCCCTCTTGCAAATTATAATAGTAGGCCTAATGATATTAATTTTATTTTTAGTATTTTTGGCCTAGGGCTTATGTTCAGATGCTACTTTCACATTTCTAACAATGTCTGAAAGCTTAATTGCACTTGGCAATGACACCTCATGTGACACTTCAATACCAATCAGGATTGATCTCATTCTAGACCCCAATTGGTCTAAATGCCATTAACAACTGTGTCATATCATGATACTGTCTTCAGACACTGTTAGACACTGCTGGATTAGGCCACAATGCCATTGACAATGGCCTAAAAATACACAAGCGCGACGGCAATTAAAGCAAAAAATGCCGATAATTGATGTCTACTCACTTATGAATTGCGTTTCCATCTTCCCCAGAGGCCAGAATTTGTTGTAAACCAAAGTTCAAGTCAAAATACTCCACACAAATTCAGTATTCAGTGTTTTCAAACAGGCTGACCCATGCTTGTTTACCTTGCTGGCACAGCGCTTCCCAGTAACATGGCGGCACCACGTCATCTTGCCTCGTTATGGCATTGAGCCAATATAGAGATCACTGGATGTGTCATCTCTTTGTTCAGAGGTCCCTGAGGTCCTCCTCCACCTGCTGCCATGGCAACCAGGCGCCAGGGTCTCATCCATAGAAATACATAGAAGGGACATGAGGCTCTGGCAGATGAAGCAACCAAATCCACCATCTTGGAACTGCCCTGTATCCTGAAACAATGGTATCATGACGTCATCAATAACAGTGATGTCACTTATAACAATGGCATGATGTCACATCATAATTAGTCCATTGTGACGTCATGTCTCAGGGCAGTTCCAATATGGTGGATTTGGTTTGACCAACCTTTACGCTCTGTTCAGTCTTTTGCAAGGGCGAATGATCTTCTGAGTGGTAAGCTGGATTGGGCCTTCAAGCAGATTGACCTCAAGTCCAAGGAGTGTGAAGAGAAGTCCAAGATCATCACCGAAAAGGATGACGAAATATCGAGACTGAGGGAACATGTGGCAAAACTGACGACTGAGATTAGCTTGAGGTGCTGGGAGCAAAGAAAGAAGAAGAAGTCGTTGCTTATCGGAGACAGTCTAATAAGAGATGTGGATAGCAATAAGTTAGACAACACCGATGTCAAGGTGCTGTCTGGAGGATCTGTTAATGATGTTCTGAAGCATCTGGAGGCTGCAGAGGAATCGTATAATGCCATCTACCTATGTGTGGGAACAAATGATTGTGCTTCAGATGAAACCAACATAGAAAAAACGAGAGACTGTTATGCCAATTTAGTAAGTGCAGCTAAACAGAAAGCGGAGAAGGTGGTAGTGTCTAGTGTACCCCCAAGGCTGGACAACGATGCTAGAAGGCAGAGGGTTGAAAGTCTAAATGCCGGTCTAATCAGTTTGTGTGCAGAGACCAAATCAACTTTCGTAGACCAGAGTGACAGTTTTCTGCTTCTGCATGGCGAGGTCAATGACGGGTACCTACTTAGTGATGGATTACATCTAAGTAAACCTGGAACCCAGCGAGTAGTTAAGAATCTCCAGATCCCGTTGAAAGCGAAAAATTCTGATGTGTGCAAAGCTCCTAGAAGGTCAACAGGTAATACAGTTGAGAGCAGGAAGCCGGTCAAACCAAGCACATCAACGAACCAAAAGGAACCGCAGAGCGTGAGCACACACATGCCCTTAAAGGATGGAAAAATGGTGGAAAAGTTCAAAGGATCCAGAAGCACCTTCAGTAACTTTTACCCATCGAATATAAAAATCTGGAACATGCAGTTTCGTACAAACGAACATGCGTATCAGTACAGAAAGGCTGTAGAGATGGGACTACATGACACAGCTGATTCGATAAGGAGAGCTGAAACACCAAGACAAGCGCAACTCATAGCGGAAAAAATTGACACGGACGACAACTGGTCGGAGATGAAAAAGGACATCATGAACACCCTATTGATCGAAAAAGCTCGTCAATGCCCAGAATACAGACAAGACCTCCTAAGATCTAGATGTCGCCACCACAGTACACACAAGATGTCGCCACCACAGTACACACAAGCTTGAAATTTCTCTCTCTCAAAATCGGATTTTTCTGTTATTTCCTTGAAAGTAAAGGATATACTTTCAGGACTAAGTTTTTGTTTGAAGCATCAAGGACACTCGTTCAGAAGGATCAAGTGATCCAATTTACAGGGAAGTGACTTTTGGCTATTTTATTGCTTCAATTTGGCCAGCCCCTCAATATCACCCAGGGAGAAGGTTAGGGGGGGTCAGTGAAGCACAATAGCCTGACACCCTTCATTGTATGTTGAGGAGGTGTGATATACTGTGATACACAATACACATAGACTGTGATACACAATACACAATAAGTGGTGACTGTTAAGGTGTTGGCTTGAAGCTGTAATGGCAGATTCCGAAGACAAAGGCCCACCTGACACAGACAATGAACCTGTGAATGGCTCTATTATTGTGGAAGACAGTGACACAGATGATCAAAACATGAAAGATCAAAATTCCCAGAATGAGACAGAGAGCCCCCTGGGGGATGGAAGCCACCTGGGGGAGAGTCCTGAGATGAAAAATGGCCCCACTTCTGAGGAGAATCCATCTGGTGAGAATAGCTGCCCTGAGAAGATCCAAACTGAGGAGAAGATCCAAAGTGAGGAGAAAACCACCATGGAGAAGAGCCCTGATGAGCAAAGTAACTCTCATGAGTCGAGCACCTCTGAGAAGCTGAACACTCCTGATTCATCAGATGCAGCTGAGGACCAGGTGGATGAAGTACAAACATGCTTGTCAAACTGCAAATTTCGAGATGGTGATGAAGATGCCACCCCAAGTCCATTTATTCAGTGTTGCCTCTGCACCATCTGGTACCACATTGATTGTGTTGGTGTAACACAAAAACACTTAAAACAGCTGAAAAAGATAGGGTTCTGGCCCTGTCCAAACTGCCGATTGTTATCAAGGAATTTGAGTGAAGTCCAGAAATCGGTTCAAGATATGGTGTTGCTACTTGGAAATCTCAACAAAACTGTCAGCAATTTGCCTACCTCCCTACAGAGTGATGATTCTGATGCAAGAGAACAATCACATTCGCTGGAGCTGTTAGCTGCCAAGATAGAGGAATGTGAGAAACTGAAGGCTGACAATGAAAGTCTGAGACTGAAGTTAAGACTAGGATACAGCTACGATCGCTATAGACTCTGATTCAGAGGACAGTGGCAGGTCTGCATCTGGCAGAACTACTAAAGCTGAGGGACATTTAGTGATTGGTGACTCTTTGCTAAGGAATGTCACCCCTATTGTGGATAATATCACTGTCGCTTGCATGAGAGGAGCTAAATTCAATGATGTCTTGAAGAAGTTGAGGAAAACAGAAAGCTACTACAAAGAAATAACAATTGTTTGTGGGACAAATGACATTGCATCCAAGACAGATATCGAAGATATCACAGAAAATCTGCAAAGTCTTCTGAAAATGGCGAAATCCAAGGCAATCAAAGTGACTATCTGTAGCATTCCTCCTCGCCTGGACAAAGTGCCTGTGGTCAGACTGAATAGCTTGAACGAACGTCTGGCTATAATTGCTCAATCCCATGATATCACTCTTGTGAACAATGACCTTAACTTCAAATTTCTCAACGAAATTCCTGATGAGAGTCTCCTGTTGTCTGATGGCCTGCACTTGTCTGCTGCAGGTGTGAATCGCCTGTTACAGAACCTAACTTTAGACAAAAAGTTAAAGTGCAACTTGGATGATGTGCAAAGTAGTGAGAATCCCCAAATAACGAAGCACACAAAGGAAAGACAAGAGATAAGTAAGAGGAAACTCTGTACAAAATCCAAAAACGGGATTACACTATTTTATGGGACAGACTCTGTATTCAGCAATCTGCATACTGAAACTCCAATATTTGTTGATGGTAAAAAATATTACTGTAATGAACAATTATATACACACAAAATGGCAAATTTCTTTGGAGACAAGGATGCAGCTGAAGTGGCAATGACAACCATGGACCCGTACAAGCTCATTGCTCTGCAAAAACAGATCAAGAATTTTGATAGGCAGACCTGGTTACCTGAGGCAGAGAAGACGCTGTTTCTGGCAAATATGGCGAAGTTTGCCCAAAATACATCAGCCCGAAATGCTCTAATTGAGACTGGTCAGAACATCATTGGAGAAGCCACCTACAACAAGACTTGGGGGATTGGTGCATCAATATACGATCACCGATCTTGGGATGGAAACTGGACTGGAAGAAATCTAATGGGACATATTCTTATGAAAATTAGAGACTCTCTGATTCGCACAAAGGAAGAACAGTTGGATTCATCTCCATATAATAGACAACCTTCCCAATACAAAGAATGTTGGTTTTGCGGAGAGAAAAACCACATCTCTAAGAACTGCAGGCACGGTGGGAAATTACAATGTAACTCCTGCTTGGCCTGGGGCCACAAAGCAAAATTTTGCTACACCTAGGATTTAGGCCACGATGAGCGAGCCGTATGTGAACTGAACAGTGGCTCACCTGAACAACTATTTGACTATTTTTACACACGAGTGAATGAAATTTTATCTGATTGTGATGTTTTTAATGTTACTGGTAAAACAGTTAGAAATAATGCCAATGAGTGTAAGAATGAAGTTATAAATGTGTGTGACACTGTTGATAATTCTTTTAAGTATACTAGTAACACGAATTTTGAACCTAGTCTAAGTTATGCTGATAATGCCAATGTGAATGCTGACATTGTTGTGGATGATGTAAGTGATACATGTCTTGAAAATTTCAATAATGAGACTGAAAGCAATTGTGATGAGGATGTTGTAAGTCTAGCAGGCGAGAGTGTATATGTTCTTAATAATGCTAGTCATGAGAATCTTACAAATGTTATGTACTATGCTGATTCTAATTCAATTGACGAAAAATCTGTTCCGCAATCTAATAATACAAGAACTTCTCTTTCTGGTCTAAGACTAGGAAACTTAAATACTAGAAGTCTCATTAACAAATTAGAAGATTTCACAGTTTTTGTAAAGAAGTTCAATTTTGACGTAATTGGTATAAATGAAACGTGGTTTGATGAATCTATAGACAATGCAGAAATTGAAGTTTCTAATTACTCAGTTATTAGAAAAGATAGAAATCGATACGGAGGTGGAGTTTGCTTTTACATCAGAAATTGCATTCAGTACAAAATATTACATGATATTGGCAGTTGTATCGAGAGTTTGTGGATCTCTATTAAACTTAAAAATACCAATCTTATTATAGGCACTGTCTATAGACCACCAAACTCCAATAGGGAATACCTCGATAATATATTGAATACAATACAAAGAGCAGTTGACCTGTCTGATTCTGTCATTGTTATGGGGGATTTAAATTTTGATTGTTATGATGATCGATATAATGATAACAATCCTATTTGTTGTATTGAGAAACTCTTTAACATGAAGCAGATAATACAATCACCAACAAGAGAAACTGTAACAAGTAAATCATTACTAGATGTAATATTAACAACAAACTGTGAAAAACATCTGAACACTGAAGTCATTAATGTTGCTATGAGTGATCATTATTGTATTGTGACTGATTATTGTTTGAATGAAAATGTTGAAGCTGTCAATCACAAACAAATTACTTTCAGGAATTACAAAAACTTTTCTCAGCAAAGTTTTCTTAATGAATTAAGTGTTTGTCCATCTGTCATATCTACAGATTTTGGTGAAAATGAATTAGAAGAAAGATGGGAACTTTTCAAAAGTGCTTTTCTTAGTTTAAGCAATAAGCATGCCCCATTTAAGACCATGAGACTTAAAGACAGGAAAAACCCATGGATAACCAATGAAATCGTCAAAAATATGTATAGAAGAGATTTTCTAAAGAAAAAATCTGTTAAAACCAATGACAAAGTAATTTATGCGGAATACAAAAAGTTGAGAAATGAAATTACGAGTGACATTAGAAAAGGAAGAAGTTTATACTATGAGGAAAAACTAAACTCATGTGTAGGTAACTCCAAGGATACATGGAAAATCATAAATGAGGCTGCAAAATCAAAACATCGTGTAGATCCTCCGGCTAATTTAAGTCCTACACTTTTCAATGACTATTTTAGCTCCATTGGTGAGAAAATCACTGCTGACACTCATGGCAAACCAGACACTATTCCGTGGAAACAACCACCATGTCTTTCAACATTTTCCTTCACTCATATCAATGAAAAGAATATAATTGAAAAATTGAAACAACTTGGATCTGATACTTGTAATGATGTGTTAGGATTTGATTCTAGACTCCTTTATTATAGTCGTTTTATTATTGCACCTTTACTGTGTCGATTATTTAATATGTCATTGATGACCTCAAATGTTTTGAAGGACTGGAAGTTTGCTCGAGTTACCCCTGTGTACAAAGACAAGGGTGATATTTCTGACATGAATAATTACAGGCCAATTTCAGTTATTGGACACATTGCAAAAATTCTTGAATCTCAAGTCCACTCTCAATTTCTGGCCTATTTTACTGCAAATCATTTAATAACATGTGATCAGTCTGCATATCTGAAAGGCCATAACACCCAAACTGCTCTTCATAGAGTTATTGACGATTGTATTGATAATATTTGCAGCAAAACGTATACTGGAATATGCTCATTTGATATAAGAAAGTGTTTCGATTCTATTGACCACAATCTCCTTATTACCAAGGTTGGATTTTATGGGATAAAAGGTAAGGAACTTGAATGGTTAAAGTCATATTTATCACAAAGAAATCAGATTGTTAGTTTTAATGGTAAAGTCTCTAATGTACAAAATGTTTCCATAGGGGTACCTCAAGGTTCTATACTAGGACCACTACTGTTTGTTATTTTTGTTAATGACATTAGTCAACATGTTGGTACAGCTACTGCTAACTTATATGCAGATGACACCCTAATTTATTGTAATGCTGATTCGATGGTCGATCTTCAAAATGTGATACAAAGTTGTGTTGATAATGTCTCTGAATGGTATTGTAGAAATAATATAGTAATCAATACAGATAAATCATGTTCTATAGTAGTTAAATCAAGACGAAATATGTCCAATTGTTCACTTGATATCAATGTCAACGACTGTCAGATAGAAAATGTTTGTGTTCTAAATTATTTAGGTCTACAAATTGACGAAGCTCTCACGTGGAATGTCCATATCTCTAAATTGTGCAGAAAACTTTCATTTAAGACTTCTAAATTGGCTCGCCTGAGCAGATTTCTTCATAAAGGTGTACTAATTAAGATATATAATGCTACAATTCAACCATGCATTGATTATGCAATATCTGTATGGGGTAACACTAGTCAGCACAATTTGAACAAAGTACAAAGACTCCAAAATCATTGTGCAAGAATTGTCGAACATAATTTTGACTATATTAATGTCAGGGGTTTAGACCTGGTTAAACATCTTGGCTGGATGAATATACGTCAGCGCTTCGTCTATTTTCAGATATTACTAATTTATAAATGTGTTTATGGTTTAGCGCCTGATTATCTAACTAATAATGTTATATTTGATTTTGAGGTTTCATCAAGAACTACCAGAAAACATGATATGAATTTATATCTAAGTGTACCCGAAAATGAATTCCACCGTAACATGTTATTTAACAATGGGGCTAGAGAATGGAATCAGCTACCTGCAGATTTGAAAGACTGCTCTGACATTATTAGGTTTAAAAGATTGTTAAAGAGTTACATAAAGAATAAGAAATGAATGTTCACTGTTAGGGGATATATCTATGGTTATGCTTTTACAATTTTATTCTACTTTGTTATACTTTACTCTTGTTTCTGATATCGTTTTTATGTATTTATCATTTTATTCACACCTGTTCTTAACCTGTTAAAGGGCCCGGTTTTAAAACAGCTCTGCTGACCCGGTTTTTACCCTTGTTAAATATATTCAAAATAAAATAAAAATATAAAAAAAAGATCCGAGGACAGGATCTTAGTAGAGGATACTGGCCACGAATATTGGGGCAGAGGCAGATTTGATCAAAGGTCTCAATATGTTGGGAAAATTGCATATGGCAATTCGAGCCAATCCGCCATCGATGCAAGACCGAAATCTTGCTCGCTCGCCAGCTCGACGAAACCTGCGCCAGCAAAGAAACACGTCATCTCGAAATCCTCCGACGCACAAGGAACAGCAACCCGGGTGTTACAACTGCGGCGAAAGGGGACACTCAGCTGAGACCTGCAGGCTTCCATCTCCCTTCTACTGTCATACGTGCGGAGGTCAAGGCCACAAGTGGAAGTTTTGTAGAAACAGATACGATCAATAGGTTGCTGGCCATGTAGGAAAGGCCGTTGAAGTGGACTTTTCTGAATATAAAATTGAACCATATCCTAAGAGTTTTACTGCTTTTATAATGGACAATGGACACATGTCCGAGTCGTTTGCTGATCTTACCCAACAAACACAAAGACGTTTTTTAGACGTTTTATGGACGTCTATTTTTGGTTCTGTGGACGTTTTGTTAAATTTTTTTCCTGCCTCCATCTGTAGGGGCCAAGGAAATAGCCAAAAAAGGTTTTTGAAAATGTTTTGAAGCTCATTTTTGTAAAAGTCTTTTTTTACGTTTTTCAGAACATTTTTCAGAAAGTTTTAAAAATGTTTTTATTTGGACTTCCCAAAAGGTTTTGAAAGAACACATTTTAGCCATTTCTTACCTGGCTAGGCAAAACGTTTTTATAACGTCTTATTGTGGTTTATTGGTTGAACCCTTCAACCTCACATTTGCCAACATACAAAGATATTACATAAGATAGAACTCGCTAACACAATTAACAGTCTGAAGTTTTAATACAAAAGCATGAAAGAAAATCCATGCAAGGTAATATGAAACATTACATCTTCAACAAATGCATTGCATCACCTGATTTTAAACATTCCATAAATATTATTACTTGAAGATCTATCTATTGAATTCTTCCTCTTCTAAAGTCTATTTTGTGTTTGATTTAGTCGGTACTACATTTAGATCACAGCGAGTCAGTGACTTTCCTGATAGTCCTTGATATCAATCCATTGGTGTTTTCATTCTCCAAACATTTCAGGAACACTTTTGCAAGTAGTCATACATTTTCTTACATGTCCAAAGATTATCTCCAGAGGGCTTCATTTTGAAACTCCAATAGTCCATTTGTCAAAAGTAATTCAACAGGTCGTTTGTATCCCTCAAAGTGCATAATGTTTATAGCATGGTGGCTGAACCAACATACACAATATTATAGTCCTTCATGCCAAAGGCAATGTGTACAGTTTTTGCAGCTTTAAAGGTATCTCCAAACATAGTAGACCTTGAGAACAGCTTTCCTCCAGCCAAATGTAATGTTTTTGAATGTATGAAATGCATAGCCCCATCTTTTGGCTCTTCTTGACCTGAACAGGATGTGACAGTTCAAATCTGAGGAACCAGGATGTAGGTTAACAGTCCTGGGTCTGATAATCGAGGGAAATGAGCATGGACCTTTTCTATACATCTAAAAGAGGTTTTTCAAAGTTGTCCAGACAAAACATGTAGAAACGTGGGCACAGAACAGCTAAAAGACGTCCTTCCAAAACATTTCAACAATGTCCAGAAGTAACTTTTTTGAAGATCTTTTCCTGTCTGTCAATTGGCAGCATTTGAAAACCTTTTTTACAAACCAAGTATTAGTGTATGCACAAAACGTTCAAAATGCGTCCCTTCAAAACATTTCAAAAATGCTTAGAATAAACCTTTTTTGAAGATATTTTCCTGATGGTTATATTGTGGTGTCTGAAAACGTTTTTTGAAAACCAAATGTTAATGTTGGCATAACACTTCAAAAAGATGTTTTTCCAGAAGTTTTCTACAATGTCTATTAATGACATTTTTGAGGATCTTTTCTTGACTTTTAAATTGTGGTGTTAGAAAACGTTTTTTTGGGACCAAATACTAACTATATAGCAAAACGTTTTATAGACGTCTAAAAAACGTCTTCTAAAAAAATAACCAAACAAAAACCCTACAAAAACGTTTTGGAAACGTCCTGTGTTTGTTGGGTAAGAATTTTAATAGGAAAACTGCTAGAATTGAACATTTTATGAACAGTACACATTCCATGCCTGTAAATATTGATGTATCAAAGGGGAACATTAACGTAATTTGTGATGAGAAGCCTATGTGTAAAAATAGTCATGTTTATGATGTACCTAATCTTGACCTTTTGAAGTTAAACACTGACAATCTTGCCCCAGATGTAGCTGAACCTGATGATACTTGCAGTAGTAAACCTCTGTCAAGATGTACTTTGGAAACTGTGAATGAATCAACATGTGATGAAGTGTGGGGTAAAGAATTATGTGGAAATAATAATGATAATGATAATTTGTCTTATAATATAGATCATACTGAACTGCAATGCAACAATTTACATTATATATCGCAAACTAAAAATGTGTGTTATAAAATACAGGTTGATAAAGTGTGTGATGAACTGCATGATAATTTATGTGCTGATTTGCATGCGGTTGATATATGTGATGAATTGCATGGTGCTAATATATGTGATCAATTACGTGGTGTTATGATTGGTGACGAAAAACAGGTTGTCAACACATTTGATTCTGAACTGGATAATAACAATACATGTGATTTGCATGTGGTTGATATATGTGATGAATCGCATGGTCCTAATATATGTGATGAACTGCATAGTGTTATGATTGGTGACAAAAAACAGGTTGTCAACACATTTGATACTGAACTGGATGATGATAATATACGTGATGATTTACATACTGTTGAGAGATGTGATAAATTGCATGATGCTAATCTGTGTGATGAATTGTGTGGCGATTTGATTGGTGACGAAAAACAGGATGACAATATATTTGATGTTGAAAATGCATGCGATAAATTGAACATTGACGATGAATTGCCTGTGGATAATGTATGTGATGAATTGCATGACGATATTTATAATCACAAATCGCATGAATTGCATGATAATATTTATAGTTACAAATTGCATGTTGACGATATGTTTGGCGAATTAAACGCAGACAATGTACTTAATGAACTAAATGTTACTAATGCTAGCGATGAATTAAATGTTAGCAAAAAATTGTATGCTGATAATGAAAAGAATGAATTGAATGGTGAAATTTCATGTGACAAATCATATGTTAATGACATGGTTAATCCACTGAATTTATTGAATGTTGATGATGTATGTGATAGACTGCGTATTGATATGGCATGCAAAGAATTAAATGGTGATAATGTACTTGAAGTACTGAATGGTGACAAAGTACACCGTAATTATGCCCCCTGCGACGAAACAATGTCCGATACCTCTAATTCTATTCCAGAGAAACAAACTGACACTTTTGGACCTTTAAAAACCTACAAGAGTAAATTTCCAAAATGTCTTACTGTAAGTTATCTGAATATTAACAGCCTGCTAAGCAAATTTGATGAATTCTGTATTGTTATGAAGGATGAATTAGCGGACATTGTCTCTGTTGCAGAAACAAAAATAGATGAAACAGTGCTTGATACTGCCCTCATTGTAAGAAATTATAAGTTGCATAGGTGTGACGGAACACGTTCCTCGCATGGTTTGATTACATATGTAAGGTGTGACATAACACATTGTAGGAGAACTGACCTTGAAAATAGCAATTATGGAGCGCAGTACATTATCATTGAAGCTTGGTTAAAAAAGAAGAAATGGTTTTTCATATCGGTATACAAACCACCGTCGATTAACAATGATGTGTTTACTAAGGAAACATCTAAGATTTGTGAACAAATATTTAAGGAGAGTAGTGATGTTCTGATTATAGGTGACATGAATATCGATATGAAAACAACCAGGAATAATGAATTGAAAGAATTATGTGAAACTATAGGCCTAAAAAATATTGTTAAAGAACCGACCTGTTTCAAATCTGCAAACGAGTCTTTAATTGACGTTATCCTGGTGTCTAAACCATCTCGTTTTAATGAGACCATGGTATTTGATACAGGGCTCAGTGATTTTCATAAAATGGTTAGTGTATCTACCAAAATGTACGCTCCGAGAAGAATCCCTAGAAAAATCACGTATAGAAGTTTTAAGAATTTCAATGATGAAAAATTCAGAGAAGACATTAGAAATATACCCTTTGATGTAGCTCATATTTTTGATGATGCTGAGGACATTGCCTGGTGTCATGAAAAACTATTTACAGAAATTATTCAGAATCATGCACCATTAAAGGCAAGGGTGCTTAAGAAAGATCCACCCCCCTTTATGAACTCTAAGCTGAGAAAGGTAATTCATAGGAGAAATCAGCTCAGAAACCAATTTTGGAAAGATAGGAGCAGTTCCAACTGGGAAACATACAGAAAGATGAGAAATCTGGCAACCAAAATTAGACGCCAGAGTGAGATAAATTTTTTCAGAGAGAGAAGCTCTATTAAAGATTCTAAAGAATTTTGGAAATGCTTTAAACCTTATATTAGCAATAAATGTAAAGACAATTCACAAACCATAACTCTTAAAGAGGATAATAATGTTATTACAGAGCCATCTGAAATCTGTGAAGTTCTTAAGAACTATTATGTGACAATGGTTGACGGCATAGGTAGGCCCGACAAGTTTGTTGAAACTGATAAGAATTGCATCATGGATGCTATTAATGAGCATTCAATGCATCCAAGTGTGAAAACCATTGAAGGTTTGAGTCTTACGCCGGAAAGCTTCAATTTCAGGCGGGTTAGGGCAGATGAAGTCCACAAACAACTTAAGAAGATAAATGTTCGGAAGGCCATAGGCCACGACAATATCTCGCCGTTCTTTCTCAAGACGGCAGCTGATGAACTAGCACTACCCTTGATGAAAATTATAAATACTTGCTTAGAGCAAAATTACTATCCAGAAGTCTACAAAAGAAATGAAATTACCCCAATCTTCAAAGCGAAAGATCATTTTAAGAAAACAAATTATAGACCTGTAGGATGCAGTATCGCAGTCTCAAAAATAGTAGAACAAGTTATAGCCAATCAAGTCAAACATTATTTCGAAAAAATTTTTCATGAAAAGCTCTCAGCTTATAGACAAGGCACAGGCTGTGAAAATGTAATTGTAAATATTATTGAAGACTGGAAAAAAGCCCTTGATGAAGGAAAGATCATAGGAACGCTATTAATGGACCTAAGTAAGGCTTTTGATTGTCTTCCCCATAAACTATTAATTGCGAAGTTGAGTGCATATGGCTTCTCTGTTGAAGCATGTCAGCTCATTGCAACTTATCTGGCAAAGAGAAAACAGAGAGTGAAGTACTATGGAATGCAGAGCGATTGGTCAATAATTACCAAGGGCATCCCACAAGGGAGTGTGCTGGGCCCGATTATGTACAATGTATTTATTAACGATCTCTTATATACCATTGACGTGAACTTTTACAATTATGCGGACGATAACATCATTTCAGTAATTGGGGAAAAAGTAAATGATGTCCTTGCTCTTTTAACAACATCAGCAACAAACTGTATGAAGTGGTTTGAGGATAACATGCTCAAAGCAAATCCTGACAAATTTCAGCTGATCATCATGAATCGCAAGAAACACCCTTCTTACAGTGATTTAAGTATCAACATTGATGGAACTGCTATACATCCTGTTGAATCTGTCAAATTACTTGGAATTCAAATTGACGTAAATCTTGAACTTAGTTCTCATGTTGAAATTTTATGTAGAAAAGCGACAAGAAATCTGAAAATACTACTAAGGATGACAAAACGTATCAAGGAAAAGAAAGATAGAATGATATTAGTTGATAGTTTTGTCCTATCATGTTTCACATATTGCGCCATTGTATGGCACTTCTGTAATAAAACCCTGAGAACAAGGATTGAGAAAATTTTTGAAAGGAGTCTAAGATTTTTAAATTTAGACTATGAAAGCGACTATGAAAAATTATTGCTTATGAGTAAAAGAAACACAATGACCTTAACGAGATTGAAGAAGATAGCTTTATTTATGTTCAAATGTTACAAGAATGATCATGCAAGCCATTTGAATGCCCTAGTAGTTGAAAAATCTAACAAATATGGTACAAGAAATAGTCACACTCTTACATTAGAAAGATTTAATACAATTAAGTACGGTAAAAATAGCTTAAGATTTACTTGCGCGAAATTGTTAAATTCTATACCTATTAAGTACAAAGTAGATGATTTTGAAGAATTTATAACTTTTATTAATAGATGGAACTGTGATGAGGGTGTGAAATGTGACAAGTGCCTAGATAATGTATGGCATGGAAATGTTAAGTCTTATTAAAGTACTGTACATAGACATTTTAATGCATATTTTATTCATGGTTATTGTATGAAATTGCAATGTTTTTAAAGTTTTTAATCTCATTAAGAACTTGAGAAGTTGAGAAGATGATTTCTGTTAGTGTGATTTGATTTGTTGCATTGTAAATTTTTTTTTTTTTTTTAGTAGCATTAGAAACTAGTTGTAGTAACTTTGTAGTCTCTTTTTCTTGTAGTAACTTCTATTATTTTTATAAAACTCTTGTATTAATATAAATATCTTGTTAATGTATTGTTTTTATTACGTTATATTTATGCTCGAATACTAGCTCATACGAGCTATTGTTTTTTGTAAATCATAATCGAGTTGAAATAAAATTTATTCTTATTCTTATTCTTATTCTGACCTCATCTTGAGGTGGCTTCATACAGCCTCATGCACATGCTGATATAATGTATATTATCTTTGGCCTCATGTCCGTTTTATGTATTTCTATGGTCTCATCAGCTGATCATGTGACCTGTCCCGACATGCAGCCCGAGGTAAACAATTAAGGACGAGGAAATGGCGAATCTGTGCTGCAGTGAGTGGATTCTTGGTTGTAAACTCTTGAATTTAATGCATACATGTAGTGTCCGTGCCATTCTTAAGATCGAATTCATAACTGTGTGGACCTGCAGCTTGTGTGCATGTAGTTACAAGCTGCGTATTGTAAGTCTGACCGAGACTGAGTAGTTAGCTGTGGTTGTACCTTATCTTCCAATACACAACAACAACACGCAAATACAAACCACACGATACATTGTGCAGCTCTGTGACTGACACTGACTGTGCATCTGTGTATTATAGCTCTGCATGGGCAGTTACATGCACTGTAACTCGAAGTTTGAATATTGTAAACAAATAGACCATGATGTATTGTTTGTCTAGAGTATATAATTCACTGATCTGCTGATGGTACAGAGTGGTTGATAAGTCCTTAACCATCTGTATTACTCCCATCTGTAAACTTTGTATTATATGTTCATGCCCCTACCACTATAATCAATAAAATATAATCAATAAAATACAATACAACTTACCTGGTACCATTTCCAAACCCAAAGAACTAGAACTGTTGGCCTACTATGTCTAAGCCAACTAAGGTCCTTAATTGATTTGGCAGTAAGTCAAGGCAGGGGCGGATCCAATCTGCCAATACCCAACAACAGCTCAAAACTGGCATAATTTTACATTTTCCACTTTTCAGCTCTGCATAGTATGATGCCCAATATGACGAAAATGACTCGAAAACGCCTAAATTTAAAGATATTTTAAGTCTCATTTTTTGAAAATCATGTGTTTTTCAGGTCTCGCCAATGGGGATTTACATTATAAACTTCAAGTGAAATATGCTACCTCTAAATATTAGAATGAGCTGAAACTTTGCACACATACTCTTATATACCAACCTCAATAGCAAAAAAAAAGTTAGGTTTGATCCATTGAAGATTTCCAAAATGTGGGGCGCCAGTCCCACCCTAAATATTATATATATAATATATATATAAACAAAATTTGAAATAAATATGCTGAACAAAATAACAATAGGTAGAAAAACCTGTGTCAATCAGCAAATCTGAAAATTCTCAAAATTTACCACGTAAATTTACCTTGCCTCTGCTAAAAAATTCTGGAGTTTTACCCCCTTAGGAATATTGTATATTGTACCTTAACCAGTATAATGTTTTCTTCTTTTTTTAGGACCTAAATAACGTTGGACTGTGAACGTGAGGCAAACGATGTAGGTTTTGCTCCACAATGGTTAAGAAGGATGGAATCGGTCATTGCAAGGTAAAATTTAGTTAATAATTGATTGATAATGTTCTTGAGAAGTAGTTAATTCATTGTGGGTTATGTCCTGTGACACATGTTAAAGAATTTTATAGCTTGTTTCTGTGGGTCTTTGACATTTTACCCTGCAAAATTGTGTTGAAATGGCAACTTTTTCCTCTACTGAGTTTGTTCTTCACTTCAGTATATTGCTGGATTTATATTTTCTCAGCAAACTATTGTTTTCTTGAGTCAAAATTGCACCTTGTTCCTTATTTAGCTCTTTAAATTTAGGTTGGAAATGATGTAAATATGGCAAAGTATTTTTTATTTTACAGCTGTGTTCAGTAGGTGGCGCCGGGCATTCCGCTGTCAACTGGTACAGTCACGTGGAGGGCAAAAAACATATGAATGTAAGTGAGAAGAATTGATTTTTTTTACTTACAAACTTGTACTAGCCAGAACAATAATTTGGAAGCTGTCAGTGTTCCCATGGTACTTGATAATTCTTTAAGGTGGTCTTGAAGAACGTTAAAATGGCAAAATATCAAGTGGCCCTTGAATCGTGACAGGAGGCCGAACAGGTCCTTGAAAATCCATTGTTGCGTATTATGTAGCTATTGATACACAATGGAGCCGGACATTGATCCCAAGTTTTTCGTGTCTTCTCGAGGCATTTTCTTAAGGTCGTTGGGTCGGTCAGTTGTAGGAGCTAGATATTAATTATGGATGGCTTAATGTTAAATCAATTTTAGAGGATTCCAGAACTTTTAGAAGTAGTCTGTAGTTTACTTCAAATGCGACTTAAATTGTAAACACAAGAACACTATCAACTGGGTTGGCTGAAAGGGGCAGAGGTCAATTTTATCAAAAGTGTTTTGGAAATGCGACTTCAAATAATTTTGAAATGCCCTGGAGAAGTCCTAAAATTCAGTTTTCGAATTTTTATGGGAACCCTAGCCCCTATGTGACCCTCTGTATTTTGGCTAGTTGTGCACAATCACATCTGGAAATTACAACACTGGATCTATGGGAACCCTGTAATTGTATCTTCTAACTTGTAGTTGATTGTTTTTCTAGGCGTTCAATGCATTTATCAAGAGGAAGTCGTTGGAGGAGTTCAAAAAAGAAAATGGCTCGTCCGGAGTTCCAGCTGCCTTTCTTTCACCTTCAGGTAATCTGCCATTTAAAGGGCGACTAGATATTTTTGGCTAATTTCACTTTTTTTTTTAGGCATGCTCATCTAGGCTTCATGGTGTTTCTTTTTTGTTCATTTCAAAATGTCAATATATATGACAAGAGATTGATAAATTCTATTCATGGAATCTGTTAGGAGGTAAATAACCTGAACATGTAACTTCGTTTTTCACCTTAAGGATTGGTTAATTTGTTTTTTCTTCAGAACTTTTGGGGGTTCAGGAGAGTATCCTTTCTCTCTACAAAGCCAAGATGCCCAGTCAGATGACCCCGGCTCTTAAGGTGTGTGGTCTGCTCTTTCTGGCAGTTGACGTATCTAGTTCAAGAAGCAATATGTTCATTCTCACAATTTTTGTGATGCAGTTGTATAGTGAAGTACAGTTTGATGCAATGATGCAGTCTTGTCAGAATTCAACCTTTTGTTGCAGCAACGATATTGTGAATTCATCGTTAGAAGCGGCAAAGAACTGAAATACAAGTGCAAGGTAGTGAATTTTGCTCTTTATTTGTATTAGAAATAATATTTTGGCTGCAGGCAGTCTGATTTAGTAGTTGTGAATGAATAATAATTTATTTTGTTTAATTTCAGCTCTGTGCAAGGGAGACGCATCACATTGTTGGATGGATTTTTCACATGTTTCAAGTGGATCATACTTCGGTGGGTTTTTTGGACATGATTAGTTAGTGCTACAAAAGTGTATAATATATATGGTATAGTATACAAATACGGCATGATTAGACCTGTATGCCGCCGCCAATTTGCGGCTGAGCCTCTAAAAATTTAGCTAGCCAGCCGCCATTATCCACTTTGATTAGCTGGCCAGCCGCCGCCGATTGGTTAGCGCCGACTGCCGCCGATCTGAAGGCCCAACATGAAAGGCTTCTGCCTACACTGTCATCCATGCAATATGCTGCTTTTCATTGCAATTAGTCAGCATGATGACCCCCAATAATGGTAGGTATGTTGCAAAAAATATTAAAATGTTCCAAAGCATCCAAAACCCACACGAAGAGTTGGGTCTTTTTGCAACTAAGACAATAGTGCAACAATTGTTCAAATCGATTGAGAAATAAGGAAGATATAGCAAATTTTGTGTTGCTAAAAGCCTTTAAAATTTTCCCTTCACTTACTGTGTTAAATGCGCAAAAGCTGTGACCTGAGATGCGATGTTTCTTGAAACAAGTGTGAGTAACTTCCTTGTTTTCTAAGATAACTGCTTGAAATTTGGAATATACTTAGATTACATTGTAACAAAGGTTGTCCAAGTATCGGTAAACCAAACCCATAAATCGGTATGATCATATCATCCAATTAATTGACCTTTTTTAAATTCTAAATTTCCACCCACATTGTAGCACGAAGATCCCATGCGCTTGAAGGTACTGGTAAGATAATATACTAAGTGCATTGTAGGTGCCACTTTTTTTATACAAAACTGGACCTTCTACTACACAATAGAGCTTTTTGGTCAATTTAAGCACTCATTTCTATTTAAGGTTATCTGGTCTGTAGACTGTGAAGGTCCACTTGGTCCAAAATCGTGAAATAATGCCTCAAGAAGGAGGACACGGCAATGAGGTGAAGGATGGAAACTTTGTGAGAGAATCTCATCAATTTTTCAATCGACTTCGTCGATTGGTTCAAATGGCATAACTGGTTTGAGTCACGTGACATCGACGAATTTCGCAAATTTCGTCTCATTTTTCATCATTCAGCAACGGTTTACAGATTTCATAAGTACCTGAACAGTGACTTTTCATATGCTAGCACTTATAATGCCTTCTGTGGTTGTTCCGCCGTATAAATGACGTGTGGCTGACTTTTTATTTCATCAAGCTATCGTTTGAAAGACTGGAAAACTGGAACATCCACGATTGTTGCAAAGTTTTGATAATGGAACCGGATGTGCACGTAGAAATTTACGCTAGGCGGCGCCACCGATTATTTCGGTTGGCGAATATTTCTTGCCACACTGACAGATCAACATCCTGTCCTTCACAGATTTGTTAACAAGAAATCTTATTTGGGCATGTCTTATAGTTAAATAAATGTCAGAACATGATTTACTGGTGTCAAAACCACAATAGACTCCCAAAGAACAATCGAAAATAGCTGGTGAGTTTGTACATTGGTCCATTTCAATTGATGCTGCTAGTAGGAACTGTCTGGAGTTTAGCCAGTTAGATGATGATAGTAAATTTATATTCTTAATGAGTGAGGAGTCAATGATTTATGAAACTGCCAAAGCTTGCCAATTGATCCTGAAAATCAGAAACGATTTTATGTACTAATTTTTAAATTATTTCTGAAGGAAGTTTTTATGATAAGAAATGATTTTATACTGATTTTAATTTATTTAATGAAGGTGGATTTTATGTCTCTGTGCTTGATTGTAATATTTTAAAAACAACTCAGGGTGAGCCAATACATAAAATCCTATTTGATTTGATTTGAAATGGACCAATGTACAAACTCACCTGCTATTTTTGATTGTTCTTTGGGGAGTCTATTGTTTCGTTTATTTGTCAAAGGGAGGTGTCAAAGGCTTCAAAGCTGATTGCACTTAGCATTTTTGAAGCACCCCATTGATTGTAAAATGACAAATATGAACATTATGATATAGTAGGCTAAAGTGTAAAATCGATAAAACAGCTTAAATGCTTTAGTTAAAAACCTTGTTAAAAATTAACTCAAGCGACCATGCATGGTTTGATGTAATATTTCTCTTTATAAGTCTTCACATTATATATAAGAACACATTATGAATTTTTGGACTTTATTTTGCTTATAATTTATTTAGTTACTAACAATTAGTCTTACAGTAGAAAGATTAATTGCACATATGATGTACAAACATGACATAGACCATCTATGTTAAGATACCTATGAAACATATTAACTTAATTGTATAGGCCTATTGATGACAATTAACTTACAGGATTACAGAATTACTGCTAGCCTTTGAAGCTGCAGAATTGCAATTGCCGTTTTGGTTAAGCATAATAGCCATTCTGGTAAAGTCTAATAGCCGTCCTGGCAATGGCATTCAATTTCAATATTTGCAATAGCCATTTTGGTCAAGCTGAGAAAAATCCTCGCCCTTTCGGCAATAGCCGTTTTGACTGGTAGTCTGTTCAACAGGTTCAATACTTGAAATTTTGGAAGTAGATTGTAGTGAAAGGTCCCTGCGATGAAACGTCCTGCTGCCATACATGCGCTTAGATAACTTCGCTCGCATGAACAAGAAGGTCACTATTGTGGCATAATAACAAAATAGCCCCCCGCTTTGTGATTATGCTGCATTTAACATATGCTCCAACTGGAGGAAAATTTGCAGTATTTTTCATTTCCACATACCATAACACAGCCAGGGGTGCCGGAAGGAACCGCAGGCAGCAGGAGCACCCCTGAATACAGCCCAACTCCTCATCGTATAACTACGCGCTTTCAAGATTCCGCATTCATCAAAAAATTGTTTGCGTTCTCGTGATAATCACTGTCACAATACGGGCACTTACTGTCATTACATGATTCAAGAACTCCATCACACTGTTCTTTTTTACACATTTGTGGGCCTAGGCCTACCGCAATCCATTTACACCATAACTACATTTTTCCAAAACGATAAACTCAGCTGCAATAATTTATTGTAATATACTCTTCAACATATTAAAACTCTTACAACCAATATATAATATATGTCCCCTCTTGTATCACCTCAACATAACGCCTTCCCGATCATGCCATGCATTTCACATTTACTCAAATTGCCCTTCCTTTCATCGCCATGCTTGTCTGTTGCTGAGTGGTTAGGGCAGCACCATCTTCACTAATCACTATCACTTAGGTCGATTGTTGAATCCCTGGATTCTTGTTTGGATTCTATCACAATTTGTTTGTGATTCTCTTCGAAGTGTGTGACAATCTCATTTTTGGAAAATCATGCTTTTTTCTCCATTTTTCAGGGCTCGCCAATGGGGATTTACATTATAAACTTCAAGTGAAATGTGCCACCTCTAAATATTAATGGAATGAGCTGAAATTTTACACACATACTCCCATATATCAACCTCACCTGCAAAAAAAAGTCAGGTTTGATCCGCCTAAGATTTCCAAAATGTGGGGCGCCAGTCCCACCCTAGCTCCCACTGCCCCTACTAAGACATTATTCTAGTAATTCTATTGATTATGAATGCAATATATTTTACAAAGGGACATCCCAACATAGTTTAATCAGGGGGTAAGTTTACACACAATACATCCTTCATCTGTATTTTGTTTATGGTGCAACATGTAGTTTTTTTCTGCATCTATAGAATGTCTTGAAACTTCACGAAATTGAAGTTGAAACGTTTCTCTCGAATCCTGGTTACTTTTCAAGGAATCCTGGTGCGATTATCTGTGAAATTAAAGGTGTTGAACATGAGTCTCCACTTTGTAGAGGTGCTAGCATGTGAAATCACTGAGGCGTGGATGTAAAAATATAATATATCAACAAGCAGGGATTATATCTAGCATATATAATTATAACATTAGGTAAAATTGATAAAAAGATCAGTAAAATCATATTTTTCTAGAGGTACCATTCAGGAGTACTACAACTGCTTATACAAGTGACATGGGAAAAATTTTTCACACCTTATCCTGTGTTTTGTAACATACCTAATAATGGGCCTAATCAAGGGGTGTCATGAATATACCAATTAACCATTTCATTGTCTCAAAGAGGTGTCATAGCCTAATTGCAATTAGCAGGTTAACACCTCACTATGCAATTCATAGCCCTCAGTATTGCCCCAAACTGAAAAGATATGAATTTCAATTTTGAGTGCTATATATTATCTGGGCTTTTTGTAAGGACCATCTCAGATCTGTGTTATAAGCTCCAAATGAGGAAAGATTTTACAGTGGAGGTCCCTAACTAAAGGGGCAAAAATAATCAGCCAAGTGCTATTTGTCATCAATTTATGTGTACTGCAGTGGTGGAGCTTCTTGAGTTTCTGGAGGGGGCCACTAGGAAGTTGGCCTTGCAGATATACTTTCCCTATAGCAGGAGTACCCTCCAAATTTACCTCCAATATTAGGAGAATACTCATGCTACAGCAAGGGTAACTGTGACTACAATTTACAAATCAAGTATATATTTGCCCCTCTTTATGCTCATTAGCTCCTTCACTGCATGACCTTGGGAGCTGTCATGGTTGAGTGATTGGGGACCATATCCAAAGCACACCTGGAGCATAATATTATCCCAAAGAGATTTCCATCAAAAAATTATATAGCCTAAGTGTATAAACATGAGAATATCAGATATTCAACTTCTCACAAACTGGCCAGTCTAAAAGTGTAATAATCAAATATTATGCAAGCCACAATTAGTTTGTTGTAATGGAAATAGAAATTTCATGTTCATGACAAAGAATTTAAAAGGGCTTCTCATTGCTTCATTTGCTGTCTATGTTAATAACACCCGTAATCATGCCTAATCATGATGTAACATGTATTAAGTTTGTTATATCACACACTCACAGTGGTACATTGGAGGTATAGATGCAACTACACATACATAAAAAAACATTATTTGAACATTTGCAAAATAAAATATGTATTTGAAGAAACCTCAGGTCCCTACAATTCTTTTTTTAAAGAATTTCTTGTTAACTTCTACAGACTGCCTGAGACTGGGATGTTCTTATGTAGAACTTTGTATCTTTGATGCGCTTCAATGTTGTTCTTTTGGTTTCAGAAAATATTCAGTGTGACAGTGTCTATAGCCAATCTATGAATGTTATCCTTTTATAAATCGTTTGGGGGGAGGGTTGGTCTAGTGGTAGCGCGCTGGACTGCCAATCGCTGGGTCCCGGGTTCGAATCCAGCTCTTGCCGGGTCACCTGGGCCTATGTTGGACGGCTGTTTCAATCATCCTTCACCTCATTGCCGTGTCCTTCTCCTGTCCTAATTAGCCTACCAAGTGCAAAAATACAGGACGTAAAGCCCCAATCATCCATCCATCCAATTTATAAATCGTTTTATGAAATTATGGCCCAATCCAATTGTTTGAAGGAATCTTACACTACATGTATATAATAATATTGAACTTGGGCAGCCAGTGAAGTAGATATTAAGACCAGATATTTTTCATTGATCATCCCCAGAATTCTTGCTACTAAAACAGCCTTAGGCCTCATTTGAACACTTCGGCAAAAGATTCTCTGGGTGCATTTGAACTCCCCAATATAAGTATCAAAGTCAGCATGGTCAGGGTGAATAAGGCGTATCATTCTCCATGCCAAATATACATGCACATGTCTGTTCCTATGTGATAATTGATTTTTCCGCTATAATAAAAGACATTGGACCTGCAGT
Organism: Platynereis dumerilii; assembly: GCA_026936325.1. Taxonomy (NCBI): domain Eukaryota; kingdom Metazoa; phylum Annelida; class Polychaeta; order Phyllodocida; family Nereididae; genus Platynereis; species Platynereis dumerilii. The sequence continues at coordinate 183,460,569 of JAPTHN010000001.1, read as the reverse complement.
GATAATGTGACATCACTCATGATGATGATCACTGATGTTAGATCCCTTATACCTTACTGAGGAATGCATTGTGTATTCTTACCCAATGTGAGGGATTTTTGTTTTCTTCCCTGGAACAGACACTGATATAAGGAGAAAACGTTTTAATGTCTCTTCCGAATGACATCTAGATGGGATTTTGCTCATGAAGGTCCATTGTAAATTTTGGGTACCCCACCCGGGCTTGGAACCCCACGCAGCCAAGCCTTCAGCAGAGCAGACCAGCATCTCTAACCACTCAGCCACCCAGCTGCCAGTAGGCCCTCAACTACTACTCTGCTGTCATTGCAAAGAGATTAGCAATTTGTAAAATAAATCTTCAATGAATTTCTGATTGATATAGCTGATAGCCAGCCAGTATTGAATTAAGCCAGCAATCTCCATCAAGGTTCCTGGCTAAGCAGCTATCAGCAGCTAGCCACCTGGTAAATCTGTCAGCCAGCTGATTTTTTAGCCAGTGGCTGGCTTACAGGTCTAGGCATGATATGAGTGCAATATGAATTTATGAGTGCAAATAAATTTTCATATTGCACGATAATAAGTGCCGTATTTGTTTTATTACATGACCACTGTGCTTCCAATATAATGTTCCATTCTGAAAAAGAATTTTTTTTTTTTTTTGTCAAAAAGAAATTTTTGAAAAAATCATATTGCACTCTAACCATGCAATATGAAAAAATATAAAAAAATTCTAAAATTTTTTTTGTGGAAAAAATCTCATATTGCACTCGAACCATGCAATATGAGTTTTTATGATGTCGTCATGTGACTGACTTTGGCCAATCAGCATCAGCATAGTGGTCATGTAATAATATAGCATAATGCATTTACTCTGATTTATTGCTATTTCCTTTCAACAGGAATCGACCAATATTTAAAATTGAATAGAATACTCTTTATCTAATGTGCGTGAACTTTCACCTGCAACAAGTCATTATACTTCGATTGTATTTTGATTTCAGGTCTCCTTTAATAAGATTCTCAAGATTGGAATTGCAGAATACTTCTCTAAATTTAGAAATGTACCAGGACCATGCTGTATCCATTTCGGTAGGTGACACTGTTCATTTTTATTGACACTGAGAGGGAGCAAACATGAATGTCATATCATATAAGATTTATATTGATAGAGCCTCTGAAGTCTAGATCCATTTGCTTCTATCTTATTCTGAATGAACCCTCTTCAACTGGACCTGAAACTTTAACCATAAAACTAACCTTTAGAATTGCCTTTTTGTGTGGTAAATCTTTCCTAAACTTGGCTAAAGAATATTTCAACAATTTATTTTTCATGCTGTCAAAGTATGTATTTGTTTACAGTGCTGTCCTGCATTTTCTAATTCAGTTGGCTTATAACTTGGAATGAAAGTAGTTATTTTAAAGTAAACATTAAATTTAGGTTAGATTCGGCAGCGTTTCATCTTAGATTTTTTTTCTGGTTCATTAGAATTTAGTTTGTGTATAAAAGTGAATAGGTGCATTGATTTTGTACGTGCTTAATATGCATGCGTTGCAGATTAAACAACTTGTGGTCTAGCATTTCAATATTTCAAAACTTTTGTGCTTTTGCTGCAGGCAAGTTTCCGTCCTGGGCCCCTAGATTGCCTCCGTTTCTTCTGCCTGGAATCCAAGGAACTGATGTTGCAGCAAGAGACCCCGGAATCTCTCCAGGAAAAATTTCGGTATGAATATAAGAAAAAGGCTCTGTATAGTGTATACTAGCATTGTGTCTTTTACTGGCTAAATAGCTGGGATTTATAATGATAAAGTAGTAGTTACCCCTTGGCGTCATTAATACAAACTGGGCAAATTCCACAAAATAGGACCAGCTGCCTGATATTTAGAAGTTTTTAGTCACCAACACTTGGTTCTGCATCTTGTAATATATATATCTTGTAATATATATATATGTAATGTCCCTTGCGAGATGTTCATTCTTTTCAGAACTTTTCTTTAGCTTAGAAAACCTGGGATTATGTTGTGTTTATTAAATTTTTTTTTCTAATGCGCTTCTTATGCTGTTCTAATACACAGAAAAGCGTAATTTAAAAATGGATTTGTTGAATTTAGGAACTGAGTGAGTGACACATGTTTAGTATGATTTATCATTTCCTTGGCCAATAACTGTGTGGTATGTACTTGAATGAAAATGTTTTTTGATTTTCTTTTGCAGAGCTCATCACAGAAGGCTGCAAATTTGGAGGTCCCTGAGGGGAACAATATTAAAATGATTCAGGGTTCTAAGAAACCAGTGAAACTTGATCTGAACATCAAAGGATCTCAAAACAAAACACAGACACCAAAGAGCAATCTGGTAAATTGTTCCACGCCAGTCATTAAGGAGGCTACCATGGTCACATCATTAAGCAACAAGTCAGCACCGCCTATTCAGCCTCAGCTTGGAGAAAATTTGAAATTTCAGGAAGCGATCAAAGCTGAAGTGACACAGTGCCCTAAGGAAAACAATATTAAAAAGGCTCAGTGCCCTAAAGTGCCAATTAACCACGATCGGAACAGTAACGTGACTCAGTACCCCACACCTAAGGAAAACCATATTAAAATGACTCCGTGCTCCATGGAGCCCACACAAATTGATCTGATCAAAGCAAAACCTCTTTTCATACCACTGACAAGAACAAAGAAAAAGAAGTCAAGAATAAGGAGATATTCAGAAGATTGTTCCACAGAAAAAAAGAGGTCAAAAAAAAGAAAAAACAGATGTTCAAAAGATTGTTCCACGCAAGTCACAAAGGGGGTTACTATGGCGACATCGTTAAGCAACGAGTCTGGGCCACAGATTGAGCCTCAGTTAGGAGAAAATTTTGAATTTCCTGAGGGGAGCAATGCTAATGTGACACATCGCACTAAAAAGCAGATAAAACTTATTCTGAACAACCAAGAATATCAAGTCAAAACACAGACAGAAAAGAAGAGTAATCTCTCAAGTGGTTCAATAAGTGTCATTGGAGATGTTACTGCAGCACCTGTTCAGCCTCAGTTTGGAGAAACTTGCCTGGAATCCCAAGATGAACCTGATCCACAATGTCCGATTCCTGTTTCTGAAAATCCCTTGTTGTCCAAACCTTCGCAACAACCATACACCTTTGCAGAGTAAGTTAAATTATATTCTTGAAAATTCTATAGCCCAGTGCAGTAATTAAATACATGTATTGATACATTGTGTCCAAGTTTCAAGCCGCCTTGAAGGGTAGTTGGTTTTAAATTATCATGCTGACGGCATAAAACTATAAGTCACTCATTGAGTCATTGGGCATGAGAATTGAACTGTGTTTGATATTGGTGGGAATATTTATTGCTCGCTTTAAAATGTCTTGATTTTTTAAATATTTTCAAAAGGTGATGATCTGGATTATTTTCAGGGGTGAATCTTCAAAGTCAACTCTGCATCCTGCTAATGGATTGGCGTGGTCTTCCATGGAGGAGACCCAAATTTGGAACAATCCTGGCTCGTCAGTTGTGTGGACGTGTGATAAAGGGAGAAGAGGATGCTCACAGAACCTGCATACCAATCTGATAACCCTCACTGAATCTGAACCAAGTCCTCAAGAAACCTCGGATTGGATTGTTAGCGATGCTGTGTTCGATGGGTCAATTGCAGATGAGAACGATTTCTTGAAGATGGATTTTGAAATCGGCTACAATATTCCCGAGGAATCAAATGGCCCGGACGACATCTGCCCTAAGACAAATGAATTTGCTAGAGAGAAGTTTGTACAGAGCAATTTTCAAAAGGAGAATAAGCTTGTTTCAATTAAATCTGAGGGTGACTCCAACATGAGATTGATACAAGAGAGACAGACTAACTCTGGCTCTGATACAAGATCGATACAAAAGAGACCGCCTGACTCCCACTCCGGTACAAGATTGACACAAGAGAGACTTTCTGACTCTAGCTCCGATACAAGATTGATACAAGAGAGACATTCTGGCTCTGATACAAGATCGACACGAAAGAGACAGTCTGACTCCTGCTCTAATACAAGATTGATACAGGAGAGGCATTCTGACTCTGGCTCTGATACAAGATTGATACAAGAGAGACATTCTGACTCTGGCCCCGATATAAGATTGACACAAGAGAGACATTCTGACTCTGGCTCTGATACAACATCGACACAAAAGAGACAGTCTGACTCTGATACAAGATTGATACAAGAGAGACATTCTGATTCCGGCTCGGATACAAGATTGATACAAGAGAGACATTCTGACTCTGGCTCGGATACAAGATTGATACAAGAAAGACATTCTGACTCTCGCCCCGACATAAGATTGACACAAGAGAGACATTCTGACTCTGGCTCCAATACAAGATTGACACAAGAGATGCAGTCTGACTCTGGCTCATTGACACAAGAGAGACAATCTGACTCTGGCTCTGATACAAGATTGACACAAGAGAGACAGTCTGACTCTGGCTCTGATACAAGATTGACACCAGAGATACAGTCTGACTCTGGCTCTGATACAAGATCAGTACAAGACAGACATTCTGACTCTGGCTCCGATACAAGATTGGCACAAGAAAGACAGTCTAACTCTTACTCCAGTACTAGATTGACGCAAGAGAGACATTCTGACTCTTGTTCCGATTCAGGATTGATACAAGAAAGACAGTCTGATACAAGATTGACACAAGAGAAACAGTGTGACTCTGGCTGTGGCAGTGATGAGTTTGATGGTCCTGATCCATTAGAAATGAGGGAAAGGTCTGTGACACAAGAAAAAGGAACCAAAAGAAAGTTGTCGCGGGAAGAATCTAGTGACGGAAAGAGAGCCAAGTGTGATGACGATATCTTGGAAAACAGATGGAAAGAAAGAAGTTGTGATATAAATTATTTGGTATGTGCTCTTCATAGAATTTACTTGGATTATTTGAATGCTGCAGGCTGTTGTATTAAATTGACATAGTTTTTTCACTTATTGGCTATCATTGATAATTAATTTGCTCTTATTTGGACAGGATTCAGCAAAGCAGGAAGCTCAAGCCAGGCTGGAACAGTTGGTTAAGTGTCTTCGTGTCTCCAATTCCGCTGACTCAGACTCTTTGATGAAATTTGGTGACCTCTTGGATCCAGACGCCCTCCTTCAGGTTCTTAATCCGGGATTTCTGGACAGTGTCAACAAGCTCTGTGAATTGCTGGATGGAGATAAGGATCCTGTGAAGTTGGTGAGTCGAAATTAGAATTGCTGGCACTTGATTTCTACAAGATTCAATTTGCACTATGGAAAGCGGGCAAATTAATTGGTGTTGTGCTCTACTAATTGCTTTGATATGAACTTGTCTGCTATTGAAATTAATTTTCATTTACACTTTATTTCCAGAACGATTTCTTGGACCCTGGGGCTGTACCAGATGAGGGCCGGAAAGAACTGCTGGAAATACTTGACATGGAGTGTGAATTGTAGCTGCATGTTTTTGACCTTTTGTTGTGAAATGTTTTCACGTTTGATCTCAGGAATGCCAAAACTTGAATTAGCCGTAAAATGTGATATGCTTCAGTTCGGAATGTGATGTTAATGTTGATAATATGATACAAATTTACAAATGTGCACAACAGCACAAGCACCATGTCATGAAGTCAGTTAGTACTGTTATTTATTTTTATGAAATGATGCTAGCTTACATTGTTGGGTGTGTAGGTTGTCAATCTCATACTTTGTATCCTGCTTCTAAACTTTTGTTTTAATTTGGTTCAATATTTTAGAATGGATGTCCTACTTGTGCAAGATCTGTGTTTGTTTTAAAATGAGTACCTAATATTCCAAATTTCCTATTGTGCCGACTGAGCATCATGAACGCCATTCAGTATAGTTTGGTGAATAATACAGTTCAGCATATGGAGTAGAATTAGGGTACTCTCAATAAGTACAGTGCTTAATGCTCATTGTGTTCACATTTTGATGTCTTTTAAAAAAAATTTCTTTGGCCAAAGACCAAAAGTGTCAGGTTAATGTATATATTATATGCCATGTGGCATATATAATACTGTTTTGTATCATTTCTTTGTCAAACAAAGTTTGTATTCTTATAAAACTATTTTACATTGTACCTCAAATGTTGGAGACAGTTGCCCTAGTTGTTTTATTACCCTGCTGGCTATGTAATAGCCTACGGGGTACTGCAGTCCTCAATGCCTCAATGTGCTGGGGATTTCGTCAAGCATAACTCACTTTGTGTTGCTCATATTTCATTCAAATTTTGCCTGTTATCTTATTTTGTCATGCAGATGGGAATGACAAGTCCGTGCGTCCATACGGACACGCGGACGTACGGACGTACGGACACACGGACGGACACACGGACACACGGACAGAAGGATGGACGCACGGATGGATGGACGGACGCACGGACGTACGGACACACGGACGTACGGAAACACGGACGTACGGACGGACAGACGGACGGACACACTGACGGACACACGGACGGACACACGGACGGGCGCACGGACACATGGACGGACGGACACACGGACGGACACATGGACGGACGGACGGACGGACGGACACACGGACACACAGACGGACACATGGATCCGAATGGTCTCAATGGCTTCACATAGAGCCAGCGGGGTTTACGTGCTTGCACGGTATTTTTTTAAGATATTGTGTGCTTTGATCTGTGATTGAAAAAAAATCTACCAAGAAATTGAAGACGGAGTTCCTGGACCCATGAAGTTACATGGAAAATTTAATGAGATATTTTCAGTCAGCCTGAAGGAAATTCATTGAGGCTCAGGAGTGACATGTTTGGATTCTTGTTATAGATTAAAATGTTTCTTCAGATTAGAAGCATGTGATTCTCATCAAATTGTGACTTTTTGGGGGCAGATGTGTTTATGTCATTTTATCTTGACTTCACATGCCTTTATGGATGACATTGAGCATTGTCAGCAGTGGATGGCCATCTGACTATTCTTTGAAAAGAAACCTGAAATCTTCCGGAGATATTATGTATATAATTAGTTCGTGCAAGTATGAACAGGAAACTGCTGTTGTCATGTCAGCATGTGATTTTCATTTACATATAATATAGCTCTGTCTGTGTCATGCATCAAAATGTTCTAATTCCCCAAGAAAACTGCATTGAACTTGTATGGGAATTCTTTCACCTTATTCTTTGAGGCCCGGGATGATTTTTAGTCCTTGTTCAACCTCTTTCCTGTATAGTTTATGTTTTTTGAAACGAGAATAGGCGGTGCCATGACCATATACTACATTGTAATATTGGTCTTATGAGGGACTGATACAGCAAATAATTGATGTAACTCATTTTGAGTCGAGGTAGTAGGTGAAAGATCTTTTGATTAGTCCAAGTATTTTGTTGGCTTTGTCTATGTGTTCACTGAACTTCAATTGGTCAAGACACCAAGGTATATTTCTGTTGTTCTATCAAGGACTGTATAGAATTGTCTCTGATCATGTTATTTCTCTCTGGGTTTGTCTCCCATTTTGTGAGGAGCCACACTGATGAAAGTGTGTGGATTGTCTGGAGCTGTCATTTCTAGTAGTAGTATTTTCTATTTCCGACACAGACCTTCATGCTCCTATAATTTGACATGTTGGCCTAAAATGTGCTTCAGATAATCATTGTTCTTACCAATGGCGAATTGCTTCATTGTCATACTTGAACCGTGCACAACAGTACCATAATGAGTATTATCCTTAATTACCGACCATTAGCCACTTGTTTGTCTTAGTTTCTGAAACTGCCCTTCTGCAGGTTTACTCTTCATGTCCTTCAGTTTTGTATTTGTGCCTCTTGGCGGTTTTTCAGTGGATGTTTTCTTGGCGTATTTCTTTATATTTTGTTGCATCTAGGGATTTTACGCATTTGCCCATTATATTGTACTGGTCTGACCATAGAAAAGTTAGTCTAAAGAATTAAATTGTTTCACCAAAGCTGATCAAGAATTATCTATTTGAAAAAGAACCCCAAGCCCAACCCCTCCTGGAGATCTAATGGTTGCCCCCAAGTTATTTCAAATGACAAGCTGCAGTGAAACCAGCACCAACAGCAGCAATCAGATCCAATTAATGTATGCAGATTCAATAGAAAGAAGGAAGGAAGGAAGGTATGAAGGAATGAATGATGGAAGGAAAAAAGGAAGAAAAAGGGAAGGAAAGTAGGAAGGAAAAAAGGGAGGGGACGAAGGGAGAGAGGGAGGATTGTAGATAGATAGATAGACATATAGATAGATGGATATCTACAAGCAGCTGTTAAAGGCTTGCATGTTATTTTTCAATATTGGCTGTGTGATGTGCTCATCTTGAAATCGGCTATCTTGAGTCAATGCAATGCGACTGCCATCTTAACACCTCCAAAGTGTTCGTGGCATGGCATTGAAAATTACTGTAGGCCTACTGGCCTTTTTGGGCAAAGCTCCACTGCGTGATTGAACAAGGCCAGAAAACTGGCTTTCTTGAAATTCCTTTCCTGTAATTGCTTTTTTATTGCTTGGATCTTTGTTAAAACCATTAGGGCCTATCTTTGATCTTTATTAGGATTTGTATTGATCTGCAAGATCTGAAATCAGAAAATGCCAAAGTAGTGAAAAAAATAAATTAATGTGAGCCCGTGAGGGCATATATAATGTCTTTAGTGATGTGGACCGGACCGCCTTGGACCGGTCCGGTACGCAATCCAACCCCGGACCGGCCAAAAAATACCAGTACCGGACCGGTCCGGAAAAGACTGGACCGGTCCGGACCACCTTGGGGCAGAATTGGTACTTTTTGAGTACAAACCAATCTTTCACCCTTTATGGCCTTATCAAACTCTAATAATATTTCATAAAAATGTTGTTATGTCGATGGACCGCCCCTGGACCGGTCCAGGTGTGTGGACCGGATCACTCACCCCTGGACCGGACCAGGACTGGACCATCTTTGAAGAAATTGGACCACCTGTCGCTAGGCGGTCCGGTCAACATCAATAAATGTCTTTTTAATTATTAGCCCTTATTAGACGATATTCACACAAATAGGCCTAACTTATTATGTGTGCTATATTGTACTTGGCCTACAGGTGCGGCTGGGCAAATATGCTATGGTGTAAATTTGTGGTCATTGTGAACAACTGCTGCACATGTGGCGATGTTGAGATGAATTGCATCTGCCATTTGGTTGATTGCAGCAATTTCCTGGAAGTGGATTTTGCATGACTTACGTTTAGGCCGTGGGATCATTCTGATCTGTCAACAATCGACAATTGCAATATATAGATCAATGCCAAGTTTGTAGGCAATTGTGTAAGCCCACCTGTATTTTTGCTTTGTAAGTCTGCTTGAATTCTGTGTCCCCTGAGAGTTGTCGGGGTGTGATGGTGCATGTCATTGTGATTTCCTATTTACTCTGGTTTTGGGAATAAAAGAAGCATCAACCTGAAAGGCCATGTCCAACTTTTTATTTGCAAATGTACAAACATGTTTTGTCGCACAGCGAATTTACAAAACAACAAACCAGAACTTTCCAGGTGAATAATATGCACTCTAAAAAAATTCTGACAAAATTGGTTTTTTAGATTCAAAATGGTTTTTTGAAAAACCGAATTTCAATGCAAAAAACCAAAATGGATTTTTTTAAAAATCCATTTTGGTTTTGAATGGAATTTTGTTTTTTTCAAAAAACCATTTTGAATCTAAAAAACCAATTTTGTCCCGACATTTTTTAGAGTGTGTAACTTCGCAAGACCTCTAACTTTGAAATATGAGTTTACAACTTCATACACACAATAGTTATTTTCACATTTGTTTTTAACGTCAATACTGCTCACAAGCATGCAATTATATGCCTATATGAATACAATATGTAACAAAATCTCCTAATTGTACAATTCCATCACAATGTAAGTCAATAGGTCAAAATCTGAGGAGCCTCAAATTAGGTTCAATAATATAATTGTCCTGGAAAACCAGGTGCAGCCCAAAAGGTCTTGGCTTTTAATCAGGTTTGTGAGAATATTCCTTGTGTCATTAGCTGGGAAGAAAGTGAGTACAAAGGAAGTTGCCTCTTACCTGTGTAATCAAATTGTTTTTTCATCTGCTTTTACCTGACCTATTTATGCATTGTAATTTTTTTTTGCTCTATATATAGTAGTAAAGATGTAGTCCACCTTTCTTCCATGGCGTGGCAACCACCAACAGAGATGGATTTTGATGTGATAGGATAATAAATCATTGATTTTTGCCCCAAATTTGGCACTCTTGCTTTTGAGTCATGATAGTTCCTGTGACAAGGAACCAACCTCCTGAGCTCTTCCGCAGGCTCACACCAGTAAAAATTGCAATGTTCTTTCTCAAATTATATAGATATTCTTGCTTATAAATACATATATCCTGTTGTAGTGATGGTTTTAGAACCAACCACTTGCAGTATCTATGTACACCGTCAAACAATAAATTTACAATATAAAATGTAACTTAAATTTATATTTAACCTCCAGCATCTTATATATGGCAAGATCAGCAAAGTGAATTCTTCAGTTCAGCGATTTCTTCAAGCCTCAGATATGCCCTCTGAAATTGTCTCAATTCTCTTTTGTGGATCTTTCTGCACCTGAAATTGTAAAGCAGGTCTTTTATTGTGCTACGTTTGTGGTATGTCACCTATTTGAGACACGGGTTATGGCTGACTTTACAAACTGTACAAATGAAGTATGTTTCAATGGATTGATGTGTTTGCAACATGCTTCGCTTAATATCATATGTACAATTATGTTACATAGGCCAACATTTTCATATTTTACACAGCCGGAAGCCTATAGTAGGCCCGGCCCACATCTGTAACATGAAACGTCGGTACCTGTTTTGATAAGCCTCTTACCATGCTTACAGTTTGTATGACAGCTGCTTGACAGCTCTTATTGTCTAAGAAAGGATGCAACACGAGAGATGACAGGGAGGCCTGGCTAACCTGCTTGAGGCTGGAAATCGGATTATATTTTGATGTTTCTCGTGGATGTAATTGTTCAGATAACCTGGAGTTCATGGTAATAATCTTGAACTGCCTGTTACCTGTCAATTAGTTATTTTCAAGGTATGCTTAATTACTTATTATTGCCAGCGGCTAATCGGTCAGGTTGAATTGGGCATAATTGGTGACTGTCAAGGTGAGAAATACTACTAATGCAAACCTTTTAGACATACAAGGGGTAGGAGCTTAACTAATTAACGTGATGCTGTGATGCACGAGCACTTGAATCTGTGAATTGTGACGCTACTATTTATTTTAGATAAATATAATTGTAACGTCACAATCTCAATAGATCCAAGTGCTCGTGATACAAGCTATCATGAAACCGATAGGTTCCAGTTTACTGACTTTTTGACATGCTGCTCTTTTGTAACGTTTTAGAAAAAATTATTTCATCACTAAATTTGTCCAGTTGACTTTTATCAAGACGATGTATACATATTTCTTCTTTTTTTTTTTCAAGACACGACTTGAAAATCACATACCATGCAGCTAGAACAGTATTCTTCTAGTTGAACGTGAATGTGAATGTGACGTGATGCCAGCATCTGGAGGCAGTCGACAGAAAATAGTAAATTGGGGAAAGTTAGATTTGTACCCACCTTGGACAGGGCGTCAAGGGCCTCTTGCAGTCTGGCCTCCAGCTCCAGGATCCTGTTCTGGTTCGTGCTGGTCGTCTGAGTGTTGTTTGTCACAGAATTGTCAACTCCTTTTCCTTTCGTGTATTCCTGGTCTGCCTCCGGGTTGATCTGCAGTTCTCGCAGTTTCATTAACTGATATGAAAACGTATTATTAATGCATTTATATTTTTTTATTTCGATGTCGTGATGTAGGCGTCTTGAACCTTACAACTTTTACCATTGTTAAATGGATGGCGGTTGGTTTCTCTTTCCATTTTTTGGCATAAATTATTTGCAACACGACCCTTTGTACTGAGAGATATATGATAAATACTATTCGATTAAAACAGTCTAGAATTGCTCATTTCTGCTTGAAGTCAAGTTGAGATTGCAAATTTCTCCTGAAAATCACCTAAGTCAGGTCCTAACTCACCTTTGGTACAAATATGATGAACTGAGTGAGGGTGGCTCCCATGATGTAGAACAGAGACACGATGAGGTATTCCAGTTGGACGTTGTTCGTGATGGCCAGAGTGAGGATGCCCACGACTACCGCGAGGATCACCGTGTTGTAGATGCACATGCCGATCAGTTTAGAGTCGTTCAAGGCCGGTATCTTCACCTGTAACACATGAGAATATCAATATTATATGCCTGTCCTTGGAGTCTCATAAAAGTAAATTTGCAATTTTGAATTAATTAATTTATACCATTCGACACCTCTGTCAGCCAATCATGAGCCAGTATTTCACTGCAATAAAACCAATATTCTTTGTTGTCCAGTTATCCTCCCATGGGAGAATAATAAGTGAAGCTGTGAAAAACCACAGCAACAAACGACATGTTTCAGTTTTGTCTTATGGTATAAGCCAGTTATTCACCGCGGGATCGGCAATATGTGTTTATCACAGCTCGGGCTAACGCCCTCGCTGGATAAATCACATATTGCCTCTCCCTAGGTGAATAACCTATACTTATACTTCAAACAAAACTCCTTGAAGATAACAATGGTTAGTAGATTATAGTCACAAATTGTTGCTTTTGTATCAGTCTCCTTAGCACCCCGTCAGGTAGCAATTTACCTTAATATGAGTTATTTAGTTTGCTCCATAGATCTCTCCATGAGTTAATGACATAAAGGTGAAATTATATTTTAAAATAATTGCATGCTCATTGAATTTGCCCCAATAGCCTCATTGGGAATCCCGGTAGGTTTGAAGCTTTTATTAGGCCTTCAGGACTCTCTAATACCATGCAAGCAACCACATTAACTCATGGAATTACAAAGCAACTGCTTCAACTGTACATTTCTGGTTTCCCAGGCCAAGAAAGCCCCAAAGAGCAGAAGGAGTCCCTTGACGACCAGCAAAGTCCAAGTGAAGTATTTGTTGTGCTTCGATTCACAAACTGCAAGTTGATGCTGAATCACCGTGTCTCCTTCTGGCAACACCTGGAAGGTAAATGTGAATTTATTTTTAAAATGGGAGACTCTCATACTTTATTTCAAGACATGCTCTGCCGAAGGTGTTTTCATGGCGACAGGGAACAATTAAGAATGTCAACTCCTGTTTCAATATTAGTTATATAAATGTATTCAACTTGTTGTTGATGTCTAAATTGGTAAGCACTCATGAAATACCTAAACTTTAAGACACACTGTGTGGAAAGGTGTTTTCCTAGTGACGGGGAACAATTAAGAAAGTCTTTCTAAAAATACATATATATATTATAGGCTAACATTCTCTATGACTATGAGTGTCTTTTTTACACTGACCTCAATAGAAGTGTTGTAGTTGCGCACATAAACGGGGTCGACAGTGATCCATGCGATGAGGATGATGAGGTCGATGGCTATGAGGATGATCACCATGGCCATCAGCTTACTGTCCTTCACCACCTGCAATCACCACAAGGGAATATAATTATATCTCAATTGTGACAAACAAGAGGGTCAATATTCCTTTGATTCAAACTGCACCAGTCTCATAAGCTCACAGGCTGCAGAATGATGATTACTCCTCAGTAGCTCTGGGATGGCCAGAGAGCTTGAGAAATGCTGTATCTCCCAAGAGCTCCATGTCATTGATCTTCATAAAACTCATCATTGCGGAGGGGTAAACACTAAGGTGAAGACCTCTATCCTTAGTGGCCAACATGAGACAGTGCGCATGCACAGTGTGTCCCCTACCTTACAGGGAATATCAATGAATATTTCATTTACCATGTTTCCAAACCCGATCGAACGTCAACCGGGTTACCAAGGCGCGCGTCCCTCAGCGGGTAACCAGGCTGAGATCGAAAAGTTTGTGACTGGAATACCAAGATTTCAATGGACAAGGGCATCTTCGGGTGACTTGACTGACCCTGACAACTCCCCATACCTCGTAGACTGAAAATTTGCGTATTATAAAAGGTGTCACACAATCACTGGGAGACCTATCATCTGTTGCTATCTACGAAACAATTGCAGATCTTTGCGACAAGACAGTCGCAGATAGCCTGAGGCGCCAACTAACAGCACATTCCTCTGGAAACCTGCAACCTCTGAACAACAAGAGAAAGTGTCGGACGAAAACAAGACCTGCACAGACCCTGAACTTACCAATTGGTTTCACAAACATTGGATTCCACAATACAACATCTGCCTCACAAGAATGGTTATGAGTGACTGCTTCTAACATTCAAAGACGAAAATGTACCGAAGAGAATACCTGTAGCCTTTGAATGGCGCAGAGTTTCTCCTTTCATTCCTCATCCAAAACGCTGTTTCAGTTGTCAAATGTTTGGCCATTTTAGTCGTACATGCAGAAGATCAATAATTTGTGCCAAATGTAGCGATTGTGATCATACTCACACAACTGAAAAACCTTGCTCTAAGCTTTCACATCGTGTAAATTGTTTAGGGAACCATCCTGCGTTTAGCCACAAATGCAGTCTTCAAGAACGAAAAAGAAATCCTAAAACTAAGGACTGAAAAACAAATATCGTTTCCTGAAGCCAGACGCCTTCTAGAACAGGACACAGACAAACCTGGCCTAGTAGCAGATTATCCTAGACCAGCTCTCGATTCATCACCACAGAGAAGGATTCATCTAGACTGGAACCTCTTCACTGAGGTCTTGAAGAAAACATCTTCACCGGCTCAACCAAAGACTGAAGAAACTGAGAATTGCCCTGGACCAGTTGTGCAAACCTCACCACAGAAGCTCCGACAAAGTCTATCTTCTGATAATTCACATACAAGTAATTCAGCCAAATGCAAGGAAAATACCCTGTAGCACCCAATCCAGCGAGACAAGAATGCTCAACAGACCACTTGTTACCTCCCAAGAAGAAGAGCAAGACGGCCAGCAGAGCAGAAAAATCCTCAATTCACAAACTTTTGATCATTTCACGGGATGGCAGCCTTAAAGGTATGTCATCCTATGTCATTTACAAGACAATCAAGTCAATTTAACGGTAACATAATCAATCTAATTGTGCAAGTCATGAGCCCCATTCATGCCAGGAAATTATACGAATTGAAAAAGATCGCTAATGTACCTGTCACCGTAAAACTTCTTAAAGTTTGAGTATGTCTCTAAATAGCCCACTCAGGTGCTGATGAGATGTAAAAGTGAAATACACACACACACATAAAACTCATCACCTTTTCATCATACCAAGATTAATTTCAAAGGTAATAAAATAACTATTGCTCAAGGCTGTTGACTGTCAAACTTTGACATCCTTCTATTGTCGAAGGTTGATTGCAAGGCATACTGAAAAGAAGACTTGGTGGTGCAAGAAAATCTTAATATATTTTACCTTCTTCTTGAGCTGTTTGTTGGCGAAGATGACGTGGATCCTCCATGTTTTCGAGAAGAGACCTCCGAAGGCCAAAGAATAACCCAGAGCCACTGTGAACGTCCTCAGCTGAAACAAGAGGCTTCTCATTATGACTCGGCAATAAAATGATTTTGTAGTGCTTGATTTTGACACAAACGCTGCTGTCATTCCAAGATCTGGAATCCATGTTTAAGAACTGGTGTGCATGCCAAAAGCACAAATCTCCATAGCGGGCGTTAGTGGAACTCTCCTTTTTCCAGGTCTCCTGTGTTGACGAGCAGAATAAAACTATTACCGGAAACATCAGCCTGGGAATTTACAATGGAGCCGGGGTTTCTAAGGTCCGTAACAAAGTCTAATCAGCCTGACAGTACTGGAATATGGTGGCAATCCATGCTAAACATTCCATTTAAGACTCGGCAATGCAAATCCGTAATGTTTTCAATGGATTAAAAGTGCCCTGGGGCCTGGAATGCCAGCTCCACTGACTCAGCAATGGTACAAAATGGCAGCCTTTTCCCGGAAATAGTTTTATTCTGCTCGTCAACACAGGAGAGCTGGAAAAAGGAGAGTTCCACTATCACGGCCTATTTGCATACCGCAACAAAAGACTGTGAATGACTTGGGCTTAATTTGTCTTTTTGTTCTAGCCAAAGTCGAATAAGGAAACAGACAATTTCAGTTATTTTGACAAATTATCACTATTACTGCTTAGATATTTCAAAATGGCTGCCTTACAAAAATGTTGACCATGCGGAAAGCTCGAGTCTTGACTTAAAGAGTACCAACACCAATGCAGCACGTAGTGGTCTTACTTAGTTTGCGTATTGATATTTTCAAGGGAGTTTGTTTGTTACTCACCTGACAAAATAAAGCCACCTGAGACAACTTTTGCTCCTGGAGAAAAACCGTTATGTAAAAGAAGGTGCATCCCAAGAGGATGACATTGTTGATGTTGGGAGAGGACATCTTGATGACTCTGCAATTATATGGTATATTTGTGAGACTTTATTCTCACTATTTTGAATGAAACATTACTCTTTTTAGAATAGAATTGTCCTGGGCAGTTTGAAAACGAAGAAGTGAAGGTCCCAGTGTATCACAACTGCACAATTATGGTGCTCATCAACTTGTTAAAACCACATTTATTGCTGCTTCTGCCTTAAGTCATAGCCCCAATGTTATTGACTCCTGACATATCCGTTGTACCATTTAAAAAGTTCGAATTTACTATTTGAAGAGTCAATGCATCACACTGAAGTATCTTGTGAAATTAGAAATTCTTATTTCACTGTCTTTGCCAACTCTTGCTTTTGCCAAATCTAGCAATGATCCCAGGATTTGGACATTCAAGTCAAGACTTTGGGAAAATTCAGGTCAGTAACTTTGGTATGGTCAATGCTTCTGGAATGGTAAATGGCCAATTGTGCAGTGTACATAAAACATACCTTTTTCTTTCTTGCGTATTTCGTACGTAAATCAGTTGTTTTCATGTATTAATTACGTACGAAAATTTACGTACGTAAAACATACGTACATTTTCGTATGGATTTCATACGTATTAAGTTGGTTTTTGGGGCATTAACTTGATTTTTTTCACATATACCAATACAAGGTCTAATCTTAAACCGTTTATGATAACCATATTGCACTAAAATGGCCAAAGTAACTGAAAAGTGCCTGTGTGAAATTTTTATGAATTCGTACGAAATACGTACGAAAACGTACGTACGTTCTACGGATCGGCTCTTTTTTGTGAGTTTCGTACGCAGAGTTTACGTACGTAATTCGTACGCTGCACAATTGCTAGTGTATGGGCTTTTTCAGTACTTGACTGAAAGAATAGTCAACTGTTTGGCCCTGCTAACAGCTGCCAATACCCAGGACATCGATAGGGGATGCCAGATCTCATTGTTGGGAAGTCAAACCTTTGGGTTGTAATTCCCGTTAACTTATTATTACAATTGTTGTATTAATTCACAGAAGGATTTAACTAGTGCTTGTACAACAGTGTATCAGAACAGATGATGTGGTGTCTTAGAAAGTGACCTGTGTTATTCATATCTGGCTGAAAGATTAGCTCCCCCTGAGATCAACTGACACGCGTCTCTTCCTCAGTACAATGCTGAAGGTGCGGAAGAAGTTTTTATGTCCATCCGCACTAATGGGGCATGGTACAAACAGCTGCGTCTCTTTTATGACAATGAATGCAATAAAGTTCATTTTATGATAGGAAGCCATCGTTTTACTGGAATAATGACGATTCTATGTATTTAAACAGCAGTATAAGCCATGCTACACGCTTTGCAGTGTGGTCAACAGCTGACTTATGCACCATCAAAGACTAAGTGATGGCAGGATTATTGTTTATTATTCATTGTGACCCTGATATATGGAGGAGATATGATATGTTTGTAGGATGTGTTTCAGTGTGATGGCATCATTATTGTGTCATAGTATCTTATTTCCTTGTGAAAGCTCACTTTTTTCTTGAAAAATGACCATTTGAAACATTGTATTGATTTTTTTTCATGACTGGTTGTGAATTACAGCTCTAGCAATTGATCTGAAGAAATCAGTTTTTTTTTCTCAGTGCCAGAGTGGACCTATGATGTCATAGGTGGATACTCCATTGCCAAGCACTATAGGATATGCAAAATTGGTGCAATCAATGATGCCATAGGTCAAACTGGCCAAAAGCATCCGTTGTGGACAGTTTCATCATAGCCTTGCAGTTACATCATTGCCAGACCGGCCAATAATATCACAACAACAACTCAGGTGCAAGGTTAGACAACTCTTACTCTGCTCAAAAGCTGTCAATTGGACCTTATGTCTCCATATTAACTCCTGTGAACTGTGGCAACCAGTAAAACAATATAGGATTAAAGTAATTGTTGGTAGTTTTACACTGAAAGGAGCCGCCAACAATACTGCAAACAGTAAACAAAATGCTTGACTTGACAACTCCATATCAAATCCAATTTAAATCAGAAGCATGTTGGTGAACAACTGTGATTAATTTCCAGTTATCCTATTAACCATGCTTGGTTGAATTTCAGGCACTTTTGGTATCACCAAATAATGAACAATCCCACTTCACACCTGAGTTTTTGCAGTGGTATCATTGGCTCATCTGGCCATGACATAATTGCAAGGCTATGATGAAGTTGTCTACATAAAATGCTATTGTGCAGTTTGACCTATGACACCATAGCTTACACCAAAGTTGTATAGGTTCCAATGGAGTCTCCAGCTTTGACATCATAGGTCCACACTATGAAAAAAATTTATTTCTTCGGAGCAATTGCGAGAGCTGTAAAATCTGTATGCGTTGTAATTTTGGTAATTTTTTGGAAGAAATGGATTTAGGTCATTTTCTTTAGCCTCTTAGCAACAAATTCCCTAAAAAATGATTTTGGAATTGTAAAAACAGATAAATATATACAGGCCAATACACATACAAAGGTAGCATTTTACCTGGTCTCCCGGCTGGCAAAGTTAATGGCAAGAAAGATGATGGCTATTATGATGAAGATTGAAGCGAAAGTCACAACCGCAACATAAACCTCTGTGGTTACAAAAGTCTGGCGTAAGATGACAGTCGTTGCATCTGCTGGGGCCTTTCCACCTGCAAGGAGATTGGTTGGAAAGTAATTAAGAAGCTTTTAAGTAGTGACAAAT
This sequence comes from Platynereis dumerilii, assembly GCA_026936325.1. Classification (NCBI taxonomy): domain Eukaryota; kingdom Metazoa; phylum Annelida; class Polychaeta; order Phyllodocida; family Nereididae; genus Platynereis; species Platynereis dumerilii. Next base: position 183,441,400 of record JAPTHN010000001.1, on the reverse strand, counting down.
CACTGTCTTATAATTGTATGAAGCCTAAAAAATGAACGGCATCCTGACATCTTAATGTATTATCCTCTAAATTACAATTGACAGGTGGCGTTTTCCGTACAAGTCACCTATAATCTTGATATTTTGGAAAGATACTTGTGAGGGCCAACTTCATCTTCATGAGTCATCATGACAATGTGCACGTGTTGTGATATCATACTTCCTGCTATTTAAGTTTCTGTCACAGATGAAGTACCAAACTCCCGTGTTCCTTTAGAGTCTCTTTATTATTTTATTAATTGCACTTCATGGTCTTCGAACCACTTTGTGGCTGGTCCGTGATGCTCGGTTAAGCCAGATTTGCCAAATCACATTTACAAAATCTTTTGCACTATTTTAGTCCATACATGGTCATTGTAAGTTCAACCAATTAGTTTTGGACATAAAAAAGATTGAATGGATGCTAAATTTGAAAGAACCAAGAAGCACAACTTATTCACCATTGCACAATTAAGACATCTCAAGGTGCCCTGTGTATCAAGAGTGCCACCGATTTATGCCAAGACACACGCATCAGCCTGGACCCCAGAGAATTCGACCTAGTTATGTTGTATCCCTTACCTTGCCAGATGAGGGGAGTGTCATTCAACCACTGCCAGTTGTCTTCTCCAGTCTCAGATTCAGGTCTGTAGATGGCTACTGTCTGAAACCTGCCCTCTGGAGACATCAAAATAAATAGATGAACTATTGATTGCATGTGGCACACCCATGATTACATTGCAGCTATGTAATGGATATATAAAGTTTGATAGATCTTGAATGTATGTCCCTATTTTTGTTGCCTTTCAAACTTTTAGACACATATTAATTTATTTTTACTTAAAATTTATTCCAGACAACAGAAACATAGCACATAATTAGACAAGGGCAAACATATACTACAGAGACATTATACACGTACAACTGGGTCCTCCAGTGTTTCTGTATTCTAGATATGTATACTATACTGGTATATAGTTTTGTTTGTTTGTTTGTTTGTGTTTTACGCCTCAGCAGCACTTTAGTGGGCTATATCGAGGCAGGCGATCGCCGTCTGATGATGAGATGAGAAGACTGTGAGTCTGGTACATACCCTATTAATTCAGGGATGCCCAGGGTCTTTCAGTTGCCCCAGCATAGAACACTAGATACAACCCGCCTCAATTTAATGTCCCATGGGTTCGGACTAAATTGAGTTCCGGGGTGGGATTCGAACCCACGCCTCAGAGCCAGTTGTTGTGCAAACAAGCACTCTTAACCATTAGGCCACGGAGGAACTCTATACTGGTACATAGAATTTCGGATATAAATATAATCATATTTGATGAACTTTCAAGTCGATACATAAACTTAAATATATCATTACGAACTAACACAGCACAAATTCTTATATTACAGACAGTACAGTCAAGGCTGCTACTTTCGTATTGAGACAGTCCTATAAGTAATTTCAAAACATTGTGATAAGATGCAGTGTTAAATTTTCTCCAGCTACAATGTATATTGACAAATTTATCACTCTCCCTTACCGACCTGTGATTTCATTAGCACGCGATTCTGGTCATTCACACTTGATAGTGAGAAATCAATGCTAAACAGGGACTTTATATGAGATGTGTGACGTTCTATTGCTTCTAAACCAATCTCATTAACCAAAAATGCTATGTATATATTTTTTGGCCAAGAACCCGAGAATCGCGTACCAATGAAATCACCTGTAAAGTTCTCATGAGACTAATTATCTTCAAGTGATACTTATGCAAATCTACAAGTGTTAATTGACACTTCTTTAATATTTTTGGCAGAAAGTAACAGTCAAGTTCTGGTCTTACTTTGGACCCTTTGCAGTTTGACGAGGATGATGGGGTCTTGGTTCTCGTCAAACTCGATTGGGGCCTTTACCCCTTCGAAGGCCGCCCTCTTCATGTTCTGGTGGATCATTCGGCCGATCTCCTCATCATAGTTGAAGTCGGCAAGCGACTTTCCGTGTTCTGAAGAAAAAAGCAAAGAAGGAAATAACGCAGCGCTGCATCTTTTCAGTTCAATGTATGTATTTTGGAATTGCTACCACATGTGACCGGAATCCTCAGGGAACACAAGAACATTTGATCATATTTTATGGTGGTCATGACTTGCGGTGAATGACATTTTCTGTTTGGATATTGGAATAGGTATCCATCAAGCCTTACAAGGTCAAAGCCGCAGACCGAAAAGCAATGTGGCTCATTTTATATAGATTATTTTTAACCACACAAAAAGGCATTGATTCTTAATTTTTTCGAATGCCTTTTGACGTGCATATTGAAAGACATGCAAAATTACTCATTTGTTTACCATTTCCAAACTCAGCCTCTTCAATAAGTTGAAAGACACCAAAATGATGATATTATAGTACAAAAAGTGGTTTCTCACCTTTCAGCTGGGCATCGGTGGCGTTTAGAGCCAATGCTATTGCCCATATGGCATCATGGCCTTGGGTGGAAAGAGTCGTTGCAAAAGGTCTGCTGGAATTGGTCATTTCATCAAACATTTCATCGTATTGAGATGATGTCATTCCTGCAAATAGTTAAGGAAAATTATGAATGTAGGATGCGTTCATTTTATATCTGTTGCATGGAAGTACATTTGATCCTGTATGTTTCTTATATTTTTGGCATCAGAATAAGTACATGTCATTATCCATCCTTACCTGATATTCCTGGTTCTGTGTTTGGGTTTCGGACGAGGTCTCCCGGTGAGAAGTATCCCTCTGCGACCTGTTCCATCTGCGCAATGCTGCAGTCGTGGCCTTCCTTGGTCCTCCACCATCCGTCGTCAAACCAGCCGGGCAGCAACCACACGTACTTGGGGCCGTACAAACCTGCTTTGTGAGCCTGTGCAAACAGAGCGAATAGATTGAATAAGAAATATGTGTCTATGCTATCATTAATTAGATTTTAAATACATAGCACATCGGCAGGCCTGCCAGTTAAGATTGCCATGTTCACTGAAGCTGTACCAGTTATTCTTTGTGGAAAAATCCCAAAAATGTTCATAAAGCACACAGCAGGTTTTCCTCAATCTTGTTGACAGACGTACAAACCGAAGGACAGAAGGACAGACATCCACATCAAAAACCAGAAATCTGGCCAACTATTAATTGAGGTATTGCCATGAAATTTTGCAGTGATGTGGCTGAATATCCAGTCCTAGGGTCTGGTAAGTTTAACTGAAAACAATTAGAATTGGCTGCATCAGACCGCATTATGTGAGACTGCTGTAAAAACCAAACTGCCAATCAATCAATGCAAATCGAGCCGGAAAACTTTTTTGCATTAAGCCCATCAGAGTCCCAGTTTTTGAGTTCATGTGAAATGAAGGTGGCTCCCTGGACTCCTTCAAGCATCTTTGCTGCATTTTGTTGGTTTTGTGTTGGAATTTTAGCCCAAGTTGGTGTTTTTCACATTTTGTTTGTCACATCCTCTTCAAAAAAAGTTGTCTTATGTTTGACAATTACCCCAAAGTGACAATTTTTTGCAATGCGATCTTGTTGGACTATTTTTGCTGACAATTCGAAATATTTAACATTTGGAGGTGGTGCATAATCTTCGCATTACTGCCGCATTCAACTTTGCGAAGTTCAAATATGAAACAACCTTACAAAATTGTGACTGGCGCTTCAGAAATTCACGGATTTTCTTAAAACTTTCAAAATCTTTGGACAAGTAGTCAGTGAGCAGGCTTGGAAGGTTACAAAGCATCCTCTTGTTTAAAAAGAGGTTTGCATTTTTAAGGGTGAGCAGTTTATGTTAAATTTCATATTCTGACGCTGGAACTGAAGTTCTAGCAGTACAGTCCTGGACAAAAGTTCTGTCGCTAGCGCAACTCACAGATACTATTGTCAATAATTTGACTTGTGCTGAACAGATTTTATTGAGACATGGCTCAAATGAAAGCTAAGTCCTTCTACGACATGGTTATATTGTGAAAATAAAGTTTTGTCTTAGTCTGAATATCGTAGAAATTAATATTGACAGTGTGGCCAAGATGTGCCTGGACAAAAGTCCTGTCGCATGCAAGAAGTTATGCTAAAAAAACTGTCTAAATTAATTGTGAAAGTGCTAAAATGATGAAAAATTTTCAGAGCATTTATCCATGATACAGGAGAATAAAAAAAAACTCACTTTGGTCAACTCAGTGATCTTGTAGAACAATATCCACGGGGTTTCTAGAGGACTCGTGTGAATTATCGACTCAGCATCAATGATAATCATCAAAAGTGATAGATAATACCGACCAATGCTTTCTTTTATTCATAAATATTCTATGGAATTGTCTTCCCTGCCTTCCAACTTATTTTGGAGGACATGGGATCATGGAAATTGAGATTATTGCATTCCTGGTGGCAGAGCAGGTATAATGCGACATGCCACATTGACAAGAAAAATTAAAGTGAGGGCTGCACTTGCACAAACTATGCCGTTTGGCTTCAAAGTCTCACCACAGGAATGGTTTACAATAATTTTGGACTAAAATTAGTTCTTTTCTAAAGCTACTGTTAATTATATGGTCTCCTTGCCATCTCGATCAATTTCTTGCTCCGAGACTGTATTTTTTTCTTTCATTGTCATGGTTAATTTCAGTCAAGTCTGGATAAATTGCATTCATGTAAGCTTTAATAGAACATTTGCATTATTGGTGCAACTTTGGGGCAGTTATATTGTTATTTTTTCTAAAAAAATGAAAAAACAATCACTGTGCAGCTCGGCCTGTGTCACCAACAGGCACAACCCATGTGCAAAAAGTACAAAAACCCGATTCATCCCCAAACAAAGTGCATATAAATGTTCCTTATCACAAGCGTCATAAAATTCAGGCCCAAAATAATAATCATTGCAATACATGAGTGCAAACTTGGTCCTTATATATGTTAATTTTTTGACCGATTATGAAGCTCCCTTTGCATCTGCTTCGTCACCTGAAATGATGTACCCTCATCAAATGCCCAAATGAGACACAAGGTATGGAAGATCATTCCGAAGGATATTGAGGAACTTTTGATGATATTTTTCTGCATTATCTGCCATCCATGATGATTTTTACTCTTGGAATGTTGATATTTTACCCAAACCCCGTGAATGTTGTCTTCAAAAATTAGGAATTCATGCAAAGTGATATTTTTCATCCAGTTACACCATGACTAAGTTCTCCAACATTTTTGCATCCTTTTTGCAATTTCACTATTCATTAAAACAAATTTTCAGCAATAAGTTCATGCATGCGACAAGACTTTTGTCCAGGCACATTTGTGACAGACTCTTATTATTAATTTCTGGAATATTCAGAGTGACATGAAACTTTATTTTTGCAATATAAGCAAGTTGCAGAAGGCCTTGGCTTTCATTTAAGCTATTTCTTGTCAAAATCAGTCAACCACAAGCCAAGTTATTAACAGTTTTGTAAATAACATTTGGATGCGACAGAACTTATGTCCAGGACTGTACTTGACCTCCTGCAATAGTTGCTAGTTTCCCATACCTATAGAGTGAGTATTTAACCATGAGCAAGAACCGGTAATAATCATGTCCACATGTGAAAAAATCATTCATGAGGCAAAAGTATTCACCCCTTAGATGCCCCCGCAGGTCTCGGGCCTCCTCGTGGCGGTGGGTGGTAACACTAAGGTGAAGCCCTCTATCCTTAGTGGCCAACACGAGACAGTGCGCTTGCACACGTCTCCCCGACGGAAATGGGGCAACCTGTTTGCCGTGGGTTGCGACCCGTGTCTGAGGATGAAGGGGTCCTGGTAGTTGAGTTGGTTGGGACTACGTTGGTCCCTCCCATACAATACACTACTTTGGCCTGGATTTCTCCTAGACGGGAGGCTGGATTGGCCCGGTCCAGTCAATCGGCTTGTCATGTTGTCATTAGGACCTCGGTCCTACTTGGCCATGGCTGATGGGTCAATCAAAGAAGGTTAGAACCCGAGTATTTGCCTGCCATGATTACTGTTATCATGATTTGAGGCTATATTGCAGGCCTAGCCTTTTAGAGTATATCCTTCATGTATCCCTGAGACTAAGGTACTGGGCACTGCCCTACCCATGTTGGTCTCCCCTTGTTGGGCTCCGTGGTGGGTGGGGACCATGAGGGATGAAACATAGAAACCTCTATGGATTCTTTATATCGCAACTTTTCTCAAACAGGATCTTTTGATTGTGAAAATGACCCTTGGCCAAGGTACATAGTACTGAAAGGTAAAGATGAGACCTACCAAAAGCTGTCCTCGGTGGTTCGTGCGAAAGCTCTCCATCAGGCAATCGGCAAACCTGAAGATGTCAAGCGACTTCCTAGCTCACTTTTGATTAAGTGTCGGGACAGACAGCAAGCTCTGCGACTATTGGATTTAGAAAAACTGGATATTGCGAAAGTCGAAGTGACTCCACATGAAAGGTTAAACTCTGTCAGAGGAGTGATTTATTCGTTTGATAGTCACGAGAGTTCAGATGACCAGCTACTTGACTGGTTTGAATTCCGTAAAATTCCGGTTGTTTCTATATATAGGATGAGTAAAAGAAAGACAAAAGATGGATCAACAGTAGAGACCCTTAGTCTCACTTTCAAGGGTAACCGACTGCCAGATGCCGTAGAAATCGGATTTGAGTTTTGTCGAGTACGGCCCTATATTCCAAATCCGCGGCGTTGTTATCGATGCCAAAAGTATGGTCATATTACAAAGACATGCAAAAACAGAGTGGACATATGTGCCACCTGTGGAAGCTCAGAACACACACATACAAAGGATGCTCCGTGTGGCCATCCACCAAGGTGTGTAAATTGTAAAGGAAACCACACGTCATTCGACAAATCATGTCCAAAATGGACATATGAGAAAAAAGTCCTTGAGATCAAGGCAACTTCCAATGTATCCTTTCCTGAAGCACAAAGGTTAGCACAGTCACAGTGCGGGGCCAGTAGTTATGCCGACAAGGTCTATGGTGGCGGCAGTGTGAATCCTCATACAGGATCACAGTGGTCACAGAGATCGGACAATCATTACTCTTCTGGACCCAGGTCCTCGCCCAGAACTACACCCAGGAAAAGACTTGACCTAGACGCCACCCACACTTACTCAAAATATTCTGACAAATCTGACTCCCAAAACCACACAGAAAAGTTCAGTGCACTGTTTGACCACGGAAGGATGGATGAACTCCTGGAAGCCCATGTGCAACACATTGAACACAAACATGACCAGACAAACAAAATGCTACCAAAAGACACACAGACCACATCAAAAAAGAGGAAGTCAGACAACAGTAGTTCTGATGAAAGAACACCTGCGAAAATCTCAGCGACAGAGGTGGTAGAGTCCGACCTCAACGATACATTTGAAACAGTTGACTCTCAACAGACCGAGGGAGAAGATATGGATTCTCAAACCCCTGCCTCTGTGGCTGGGATAGTTCAGGACAAACCAACTAACAACACCTCCCAGACCCCATCCGCTGCTTCATCAGGTGGGAAGCCGGGTCAGGGAGGCCAACCAGATAAAAACCCTACACAGGACAAACTACCACACAGAACCCCAACAACTCAAACACATCACCAAAATAAAAGTTCTGACTCAAAGAACACGAGTCAAACACATCCAACAAGTACAAAAAAACCTGGCCCTCCAAACACAAATATGGGGGGAAGAACTACTAACACCAATCTCATTCTGAAACGTGACGACCATAAAACTACGCCTAGAGCCCCGTTAAGAAGATAACATATATATGACTGAACAAACCCATTCCATGGACAACATTGTTCAATGGAATTGTAGAGGTTTAAGAGCGAATTTTGATGAAATAAAAATACTAACATCTGAGCATAGGGCGAGCATCCTATGTCTCCAGGAGACTTACTTAAAACCCTCCGACAACATTAATATCAGAAATTATCATATGTATAATTCATACGGAGAAATTGTCCATGATAGGGCAATAGGTGGTTCTGCCATTCTGGTTAGACAGGGCATAATTCATACTTGCCTTAATCTAACCACAACTTTGCAGGCAACTGCCATCCGTATTACTTTGCGTAAAACTATTACCTTATGCTCCCTCTACTTGTCCCCAAGTATGCGGGTGACATTACAAGATTTGAATAACTTATACCAGCAATTACCTGCCCCTTCCCTGATTCTAGGGGATTTCAATGGTCATAGTCCTTTATGGGGTAGTACGGACCTGAATAATCGAGGTGAACTTATTGAAGACTTTATTAATGAAAATAATCTATGCATCTTCAATGATGGATCAGTTACCTTTCTCCATTCAGGACATGGAACTTACTCTGCTATTGACCTTAGCGTAAGTGATCCAAATTTGTTTTTAGATTTTGAATGGAAAGTACTAGAGGATACACATGGAAGTGATCATTTCCCAATTCTATTGAAATCGTTAGATGTTGGACCTAACTCCTGTTTATCAAGGTGGAAATTCAATAAAGCAGACTGGAACCTCTTCTCAGAACTCTGCAACAAAAATATCACCCAACAGAAATATGCAGATTCCGATTCCCCTGTAGACAATTTCACACAAGATATTATAGACATAGCAAATAAAGCGATACCGAAATCTCAAGCCAATCCTCACCATAGCCCTAAACCTTGGTTTGACACAGAGGTCAAAGAGGCTATCAAAGCCCGCAAAAAAGCATTACGTGCCTTTAAATCTCACCCAACACCAGAAAATCTAAATCAATTTAAAATCTTCAGAGCAAGAGCAAGAAGGATAATAAGACAAAAGAAAAGGGCTACCTGGCAAAACTATGTCTCTAAACTTAATACCCGTACACCCAGTTCCAAAGTATGGAAAATGATAAAGAAGATACAGGGTAGAGATACATCCACACATATTCAACATCTTGTCATCGACGAAGAGGAGATAACAAAACTGAGGAAATTGCAAATAGAATAGGTGACCAATTCACATTTAATTCCTCATCGAACAATTACACCCAAGAATTCCAACAATTTAAAGAGAGGGCCGAGCGACAAAATTTAAATTTCCAGTCTGATAACTCTGAAGCATATAACATGCCCTTCTCTATGGAAGAGCTCATAGCGGCATTGAATAAGGCTAAAGACTCTGCTACTGGAGCAGATGAAGTTCATTATCAACTACTAAAGCATCTACCGGAAACAAGCCTTAAAATTATGCTTCAGATTTATAATAGAATATGGGACTTTGGTACATTCCCAACGCTGTGGAAGAAAGCGATAGTAATACCAATCCCAAAACCTAACAAAGATCACAGTGATCCTCTTAACTATCGTCCGATTGCACTTACCAGTTGTCTTTGTAAGACCATGGAAAGGATGGTCAACAATAGACTAGTATGGTATTTGGAATCAACTGAAGCCATAACAGAATATCAGTGTGGTTTCAGGTCCAAAAGAAGTACCTTGGACCATTTAGTATCATTCGAAACCTACATAAGAGATGCCTTCATTAAGAAAGAACATGTAGTTGCAGTATTTTTCGACTTAGAAAAAGCTTATGACACCACTTGGAAATTTGGAATTATGAAAGACATTCATGAAATGGGTCTACGGGGAAGGCTTCCTCAATTTATAAATTCATTCCTTCAAGATCGTAACTTCCAAGTCAGAATAGGAAGCACACTATCCAACAATTTTAACCAAGAAATGGGAGTTCCTCAAGGAAGTATTCTCTCTCCGACATGTTTTAATATTAAGATTAACAACATAGTCCGACATATCAAGGAGAATATCAAGTGTTCTTTATACGTTGACGATTTTCTTGTTGCTTTTAATTCAACCAAAATGACAAGTGTCGAACGACAATTGCAACTTAACCTAAACAGGTTGCAAAAATGGTCATATGAGAATGGTTTTAAATTCTCCAAAAATAAAACGGTATGTATGCACTTCTATCCTCCCAGAAGCTTTCAGCCGGATCCAATCCTAATGCTAGAAAATTCGAAAATCAAAGTAGTAAACCAGTACCAATTCTTAGGAGTTTTACTGGATTCTAAATTCTCCTTTATTCCACATATCAAAGAACTTAAAGCTAAAGGTTTAAAATCTCTTAATCTTCTCAAAGTAGTCAGCAAGCTCAGTTGGGGTGGAGACACCACTGTATTGCTACGACTATATAGGGCTATAACCCGATCTCGTCTCGATTACGGGAGTATTGTATATGGATCAGCAAGACCGTCTTACCTCCGATGTCTAAATACAGTACACCATCTCGGCATTCGCCTGTGTCTTGGGGCATTTAGAACATCGCCAATTGAGAGTCTATATGTCCTTGCGAAAGAGCCACCATTGTCACTACGGCGAATAAAACTTTCGCTGCAATATTTTGTAAAACTGGCAGCATGTCCAACAAATCCGGCTTTTTACCCGGTATTTCAGCCAAGGTACCAACAAATTTATATGACTAAACAAAGTGTTATAAAACCCCTAGGGCTTAGAATGAAACCCTACTATGACATAATAAACAAAGACAACTGCGTAGTTGCTGAAGTGCAGGTTCCATCCATTGCTCCGTGGACCCTTCCTTCACCAATTTGTATTCTAGACCTGACAAGTCTTAGAAAATCTTCTACAAGTCCCCTGGAATACCAGAGTAAATTCCTCTTAATAAGATCCCGGTATCCATCATACAAGTTTCTTTACACGGATGGGTCCAAAGATGGACTTCTGACTGGTTACGCAGTCACCTCCGCAAAGACAAGTTATTGTAATGAACGTATACCTGATGTGTGCTCGATATTCACAGCAGAACTGACAGCTATCTACAAGGCGGTAGAAATGGCAGTCAACTCGGAAACTAATAATTTTGTAATTTGCTCTGACTCAAAGTCCGCATTGCAGGCAATAGCCAACAAGCAGGTGGAAACCCCTCTTGTATTAGACATTCTTTTTACCTTAGCAACGATGAAAGAAAACAAGGAGATTATATTTTGTTGGATTCCAAGTCATGTTGATATCAAAGGAAATGAGATGGCTGATCTTCATGCGAAGAGAGCCTTAAGTAAAAACTTAACGGACTATGTTGTCCCTTATACGGATTTTAGAAAGCATATAAATGACTTTACCAAGTATAGTTGGCAAGTACGATGGAATGCTTGCCAACGAAACAAGCTACGCACAATACTACCACACGTCATGAAAGATATAAAAATTGATGTGCACTCACGCAGAGAGCAAATCGTAATTCATAGATGTCTTATAGGGCACAGCAGATTAACCCACTCACACTTATTAAACAATGACGCAGCACCAATATGCGACGGGTGCCAAGTACCACTTTCGATCAAACATATCTTGATGGAATGTAATAACAATCTACATCACCGACCCTTTCAATCAGGTAATCTCAAACACTTGTTCTTAGAAAATTCAGCGTCCAGTATAACACAGTTCCTCAGAGATAACGACTACTTCTACAAATTATGAGAAATTAGTTCCAGGATAATCTATCTAACCAATGTTGCCTCTAAATAGCCCACACTGGTGCTGATGGGGCGTAAAACACAAACTCACTCACTCACTCACTCACTCACCCCTTAGATCATCATGTGTTAGGTATTGATTTATGCTGCCCCCTTTCATCTTTCATTTTAGTTGAAGATATTGATGTGGAGAGAGCTTCTATTCTGCTATCAAATTTCCATGTCTAAATTCCTCGTGTCAGGAATAATGTAATGCGATATATTCGCAAATTTTGCACAAATATTGTAGTTTTTATATAACTTCCCAAAATCGACAGGTAAAGGCGTTTGTTAAAAGTTTACTGATGCAAGAGCAGAGAAAACTTGTCTGGTACTGGTACAGTGCTTAGAAATGGTAGGAAAAATGAATTATCTAGAAGTGGAGCAGCTCATATTGTGCATGTGGCTCCACAATGCTAATGTAATGGTCCGTTTTTTATGATGATCTTTTGTCAGATAACAATGTGATGTCTGCGGTTTGACTGCAAATACCAGAGTGGATGGACCTGCCATTATTTTACTCAGTTTTCTGTCTGAGCCGTTTTCATGGAATAGAATTTAAGCTCACCTCGCAAAAGACTTTCACCGCCTTATCTTTGTTGCATTCGGCAAATATGATCCTTGCGTCCACCTTCTGCAAAGACAAAAAAATATTATTGAGAACAGTTTTAACGCCATGCTGAATGTTTTACAGTATTTTGTAGTGTATAATGTACTTGGTAATGTGTTTCTGAAGAGAACATAAAGAACAGGGAGTACACCTGACACCAGAATGCAGACAATACTCTGTACTCTGAAGTACATCAACAGACAACAATAACCTGTACAAAATCAGGTTTTATATCATTCTAATAGGGATGATTAGACATTAGGGCCTAATTGCTAGACTGGTATTTTATTCACGACTAAAAGTAACAAATTCTGAATCAGCTGTTCTATTGAGTTTTTGCAGATTGGCTGTTCATTTGAAATTACATTCAACTTGCAAAGTAGTTTGCCTCACTGACTGTTGGGCTACCTGGTTTGTAAATGTTTCTCTTATCATCTGTAATGTTTCTCAAATTGATATATGCAAAAAGAGTGGCCTGTTGCACTGTGAAAATGGTAGGTACTTTGTGACTCATAATAGCCGATGAAGTGTCATCTTCTCTACATTCAACATTGGAAACATAGAGGCCTATAATTGGTCATGATCAAGTGGAGGCCATTTGATTTGTCACAACTGATTTTAGAGTAAAATTCAGATGCACGATCCTTTCATTTGCCTGTCACCAACAAGCGGGATTAGTCTCCTTAAACCATTTAACATTGAAAGTATTGGGTATGATCATGACTAATCATCAGTATGATGACACATGAAGTGCCATTTCCATGAGCGCAGTGAAACAGTCTTCTCTTTTTGCATATCAAAATGACGTCTGTAGACTCCGTAAGCTCCTAAAAAAGGTTTGTTTATGGACACCTATAATGTTGTTGGTATGACATGTGCTGAATAAACAATAACTGAGACACATTATGACTGAACATGTACTTTCAAGCAAGTGACATCTAAGGCTAACTTGAATGGCTTTTTTTAAATGTTTCAAATAAAATAACTGAAATATTTGGACTTATACAATGTATAGGCCTAGACTGGTGCATTTGTTGTTGTATTAGTAACCATCATAGCTCTTCATTTTATTGATGATACAATACAGATATGTCATAGGCCTGTAGTGGATATTTTAGGACAAATACATAGACATCCTACCAGGCCCATATCAGGCCTATCTATAAGTAATGATTATGTATTAATAAAGTGTAGTACCTTAAGGTTGAGTATCTGGGCCGCAGGGGAGTCCGTGAAGACCTCGGACGCTTGCAACAAGAAATCCTCCTTGACGAACCTCTCCTTCAGATCCTGTATCACCTGTCAATTAAAAGCAACTCTCCTTTACTACATTTATCTATTGCCTTTATAGGACTGCATCTCTTTTGATGGGAATGTCCATTTAGAGACCCATAGAAGAATCAGAGTCTCTTGCAGGGAAATGGCAAAGAAGACCAAGAACTCGTTTGCTTCATATTCCGCCACATTTGGCGAAAATTGGTAAACTGAGCTGTGGGCAACCATTGTGGAGATCCTGACAAAGGCAATTGGATATTTCCAAAAAAGGACTTAAAGCTCAAGTATCAAGGAGTTACAGAAGAAACCGTCGACCGAAGCTTATATCTTCTAGTTGTCATAGGCTTAGACCTCGAAGTTTGCTCATGAATTACTATATCGTTGACAAGAAGCATCACGAAATGATGTCCAACAAGCCCTATCCTTCACATTGAAAGGAACTATTAATTAGTCATTGAGTAACTTGAGTTCTCAACAATGATGACATGGTGTGACTCATTCAGTGAATCCTCCCTGTAGCATTGCATGTATAAACTAGAATTTGTGTCGCGAGCGGAACACATGCGAGTTCACTATGCGTATGTTGTTTTGCCATTTTTGTGAGTAGATTCTTGGGGAAAATGGTGTAGAATTTGGGGCCTAGATTTTCATACATGATCAGAGAAATAGGAGAGACAATAAACTTAGCAGTGGTATCACCAGGAGGGGGGGTGGTGCAGTAAAAAAGAAAGTACAAGCGGCTTACATCAAATTATGTCAATAGCAGGAAGGCCAGGTCTAAAAGGTATTGAGATCAGTAGCATAGCCATTAGGGGGGGGGGTGAGAGGGCAGGCGGGACAACTTGCCCCCTGAACAGGTTTTGGGGAAATTTCTGCTGATGTATTAGCAAAATTAGAAACGAAAATGGGGAAATGGTAAGAAAAATGGAGAAATTATGAGCGAAATGGGTAAATGGTAAGCAAAATGTGGAAATTATAAGTAAAATGGGGAAAAGGTAAGAAAAATGGGAGAAATGGCCAGAAATTGGGGAAATAGTAAAAAGAAGTGGGAAATTAACAGAAAAAAGAAACTGAAAGAAAAGGGGATTTATACGAAGAGTTTTAACAGATTTCCCACTTTTTCTGCACAATTTCCCCGTTTTTCTTCACTATTTCCCATTTTCTGCCCCTGAATGATATAAATTTGCAAAAAACACCACAAAAATTTCCAAAAGGTAACCAGCACCAGTGGCGTATCCAGGATTTTTTTCAGGGGGGGCAAACCACCAAGATATTTCCCCAAATTGTTTTTCGCGACCAACAGCTCTGTCATGTGTCGCACATTGTACAATGTTCAAAATTCTTTCAGACAACATTTTCAGTGTACCTTCATGATCGGTTTAAGTATTTACTGACTGACTAATTACTGACTGACTAATTAAAACAACTGTGTCATCCAATTCAAGTTGAACTTCACACCTTTTCCAAACAATAGACCAGCATCAACACCACGGTTTCTGTTGGGGTGCTCAAAAAGTGAGTCCTGGGGACTCAGTGAGGTCTGAAAAAGTGGGTCCCCAACCAAATTTCTGGGTCCTATTTTTTTTCACATCATGGCCAAGCGGCCATCACCCAATTACAATTCTTGAATATAAGGGAGGGGGCTAGCCCGGCTGGTAGAGCCTTGGGCTCCCAATTGTTGGGACCCAGGTTCGGAAACTCTCCACAAAATAGTTTTTGCTTTGCTGAAACAATTCTTTGTCGCATCCGTCAGTCTTCATATATATTTCAAAGTAGGAACTCCTAGTACAGGGTGAATTTCCTATAAATCTAAAATGGTAAGTTTAAAAATGTATCTAGGAGTCGTCTTTAGGACTATATTTCTTTATGCATCTTCAAAAATGCCACAGTCTTGTGAAGTAATATTGGCAATAATTTAGTTACTCGATTGATTAAAACTGTAGAAGGCTCCAAATGATCCATTATTGACCTGTTGAATATGCAATGACATCACAGTAACACAAGCAGTTTGAAGTAATCACTTGCACTTCACTGACTGTAACTACTCAAAGGGTGTGACCTGGGTGTCTGCCAGTCCTTGAAAAGCCTTGAAAAAATTGCATTTACCACAAAAGGCCTGGAATCTGCTTCATACTAATAAAAAAAAAGAAACACAGCTGAATATTTTGCAATTTCTTGTGACAGTCAGGTCGCAGATACATTTTTACTATCAGAAAAAAGTAATCTGCATTCTCTGGAAGATTGGCCTTGATTTTGGGAAATTTGGGCCAAGAAAAGCCTAGAAAATCCTGGAATTTGATTCCAAAAATGCTGCAGACATCCTGCACTCAACACAATAGAGACTGCAATGCAAGGGCAATAATGTTCTTCTAAAATTGAGTTATAAAATACAAGAACTTTTCTGCTGACTTGACTTGTGTTGTGCTGGTATACCCCGGCTGACTTGACTTGTGTTGTGCAGTTGATGTTGATAGGCTAGTAACTGTTATTGTATCCACATATTCATAACATTTTGTCAAGGACCAACCACTGGTATTTTCATTTTTTGCACAATATTTCATTAACGTCTCTCTACTCAATCACCCTTAAATTAACAAAATATGAATGCACTATTGCAATGCGCTGAGTAAAGCCTGCCTTATTTGGCTGTCCTATCAAGATGTGTGTGCAGAAGAAAATTTTGAAATGCTAATCTAGTGCATTAATAAAGCACATAGAAGCTTGAAAATGATCTTATAAAATGCCTTGTATTTTTAGCAGTTAACCCCTTCCACAATTTTCCCGAGTTTTTCATTGTAAATAGCTAAAAAGTGAGTTACAAAGACAAGAGTGAGACACCAGTTGGTAAACATATATATCAAGATGCCTGGGGTTATTTCTAATATAATTTTTCGTTCAGATAAATGTCCCTGCAATAATTCCTTTCATTTAACATTATAATAGCAAAGCCAATATATGTACATTGTTATTTTTATTATTTTAAAATATGTTCACTGCCATATATAGGCCTATGCATTTTCAACGAATTCTCAGCAATTAATTGAGATATCTTCATGAAAAAACGAAATCATAAAGATTAAGGCACCAGGATTCAAAAGAGCCTAAAATTTTAATTCTAGCCCTAGTAGAAGTGTCCGAAAACTATCGGGAAGACACCGAACCTGTTTCGGCCAATCAGAGGGCAGTAAAACAATAACAAAAATATTTCTATTTCCTGTTTTGCCGTGATTTGGTTGAAACTAAACACTCAAATTGTAATTAAACAAGGCACAAAAGACACAAAAGGTGAGGACCACGCCTCAAGTTAGCCTATTCTTCATTAATTTCATGAAAAAGAACCTTTAAAAAGTGCTCCCTTGTCTCTCATGAACGATCCAAAATTTCTGACAATCCCAGATTTCCAAGACCGAAACCATAGCGAGTTCACTCGCAATAATATGTAAATGGCACTGCCATGAAATTCGCGCAACCCTTATCGTTGGGCACTATTTTCGATTTTTAGTTCCTGAAGATAAATACATACAGCAGAAGGTAAATTTAACTTTTTAAAGGATTTTAGATAGATAGATAGATAGATAGATAGATAGATAGATAGATAGATAGATAGATAGATAGATAAATGTATGTAAATTTCATTGTTTGTCTACGACTTGGTTATGACGTTTTTTATGACAATTCTGTGTCTACGACTTGGGGGATAGCTCTGAAATATGTCTACAACTTGGTGTGTCTACGACTTGACTTTTATTCAAATACACAGATAGCACTGAAGCTGTCAAATTTAATATGTTAAATTTGGGTCTATTATGTTGAATGGTTGATGTCATAGCCATGCACAGTTGGCTGTTTGCTATTGCAATTGGATTGTTACATAATTTGTTGATAGTTAATGAAAATTATGTAACCTTAAGTATTGTTATGATTTCTTACTTGGTGATCCATTTAAGTCATTTACTTTTCTATTGACTTTTAATTTTTATTCACTTCTTACAATCAGGGGGGCACGGAAATAATTATTTCCAATGGTTGATACACATTGTTGATTTGAATCCCTGAAATATGTCATTTGAGGTTGTTAGAGGTTGTTATAGACAAGACTGAAATTTTAAAGCTATTTTGGAAGATATTTAAATTAATTGCTAAACTAAAGTGGGACAAAATATGAACTATTAGCTCCACTTTTTATAGCAACTACAGGCACTTCCTGTTTAGGCAGTCAGTGCCAGTCACTGCAGACAGGAGCACCAAACAGAATGAGCTGTTTTTTTACCAACAGAATGAGCTGTTATTGTGCTAAGTGAGCTTGGGCAGGCATAAGCTGTGCTATAGGCTGCAAAAATTGCGATCGCTTAGAGATCCTTCCCACGCAAGTCATGTATGTACTGAAAAATCATGGCAATCTGTCGAAATCAGGAAAAAACGACGCTAAATCAATCAAAAATTCAGATCTGCCATAGTGGGTGAACATAGCAATACAACAGCGTTGGCCTATGTAGATCTAGACCGGTTTACTGCTCTCTCCTGGCATGCCAGATTACATATTTTTATGAGTCATAAAGATTATCACAGTAGACAAAAAAAGAGTGCTAACAGAAACAGACTGAAAAGTTCCTTGTGACCGAGGTCATAGCCCTATCCATGCAATGTTATTCTCTATGAGTCATAAGCAATTTATGAGGTCAGAGCCTATACTTGCAATGCTATCAAAACATGTGACCAACTGAGTATCAATCAGATCACAAGTTGCTCAATGACAAGGTTACAGCTTATTTCAATGTGTTTGATAGGGCTTGTGGTGAGGTCATTGGTGGCCACCGACAGCTTTTCTGTAAAGCACTTGTTTTTCGTCTACTGTAACATGGCAAAGACAGAGAAATATTTGACCTCATTTACAAGCAACATTCCAATGCATTTATGGAAGCACTTGAAATTGTTTGACTGCAACATAAACTGCTGACATCCGACCACGCATCCTGCAGAACAAACAACTTTTTCCCATCGAATGCAACGGTACTTCGTGTGATGTCATGCGAGGGGAGAATGCCACTTGTTTTCACATTTGATGATTCGCTTCCTTTGTACTTCTGTTGATTTTGGGTTCTCTCCATGCAATGCATTAAATGCACTCTTGCGTCAATATTTAAATTAGGTTGGTCAAAGACAAACTAAGAGCTGAGACCTCGATTCCTCGAATAGTGTGAAAAAAAAAATGCAATATATTCGGTGTCCTTGCCATCAAAAAGGAATAACCAGACACATGTTCAGCTCGCCAAAATTCACGGAGCAGGATTTGTAGAAGTAAGCTAATTGGTATGGTCTTGGACAAACATTTCTGTGCTTGATTAATGATTAGGTGTTATTAGACATCATTTTTAAACTTTATCAGATTTTCCATTGCTGCATGTGATTTACTTAATTAACGAATGACAGTCAAACTTAGTGTTGGAAGTTTGAAATAAAAACCTGCTGAGAAACTGTAGTTGTTGCACTAAATGGGTGATTTCGAGCTTCTAATTGATTTTTGGTTATAGTAAAAACTATAGTATTACTATTATTTTTTACTTTGTGAAAATATTTTTATTTTATTTTATTTATTTACAATTAATTTATTTGCAACATTTATTTGTCATTATTTTGTGTTGTACATGTGATTATTATATGTATTACACCACTATTTGTGAGTGAATAAAATGATTTTAAAAAAAGGCCTATTGCAATTGTTAGTACCAGGGCGCATTTCATGGGATTGTCTTTTCTCAACGCAAACATTCCTAACCGTACCAAACTTGCATCCATGGGATAAATGTTTTATTTCCTGTTCGATAACAACAAGGGTCCCCCTGGCTTCTGCCAAGGATGCAATAAAAAGCATTTGCAACTCCACATGATGCTCAGCGAAAGAAAGCATAGGGGGAACCGGGGCACATTGGGACGCAGGGCACTATGGGACGGTAGGATTTTGTCAATTCAGAAGTCAGAAGTCAATAAACTTTTATTTGCCAAAAAATAGATAAATAAATAAATAAATACTTTTTAAAAAAAATAAAGAAAAAAATGGTAAAAAAAATAAAAATAAAAAATGTAAAAAATAGTTCCTGGCAAGGTATACATGTATGATATGGTAGTGCCATCATATCTTGTAATTTCACATCCTGATGTTTCTATCATTTTAGTGAAAAATTACAGCCACGTGCAGAAGTATGGTGAGGAAAAGTTTGTTTTCGTGCTACTAAAGCAAATTCAGAGGGGTTGAACTCAAACCATTTTCTGGACAAACCATGAACCATGAGGCTTTCTTAATGGTTGTATGAATTTGTTACATAGTAACGAACATTTATGAATTACTATCCTTATAAACACACTCACCGGTGCCTGAGAAATTAGCATTTTGGTGTAAAAGTCATATTGGGGCTCATTGGGATATTGAACAAGGGACACAATGGGACACATTTTATACACATATTGCAGAATGTATGTGTCCAAGTCAACTGAATGACCTGGGACAGCTCACAATAGATATTCAGGCCGCAGTGAATGGAGGCTCTGTGAACAAATTCATCGCAAAGCACTGTGGGTGACTTACAGAGATGACCGCACCCAGGACTGTTTATGTTAAATGTTTAAAACTGTTTAAACTTATTAACTATTGGCACTGCAAGGTGTTTTAATTAAAATGCCCTGTATATAGTCCTGCGCACTACTTATATACAAAGTGTTAATGCACTGTATATAGTCTTACGCACTACTTATGTATATGTAATATCTAATACACATGGATTGTTAAAATGATTTTTTAATTGATGTCCCAATGTTCTGTCTGGCTGCAAAAGGGTACGTGCAGTGTAATTTATTATCCCTTGGATTTAAGCTCAATAGTACGGAAAATATTCATACAAACTCTAAGTTGCTCAGTGCTTTCAGCATTAAGCAAAATTAGTAGACGTTAAAAGCGTCCCAATGTGCCCCCGTTTCCCCTATTAGAGGCTTCTCGTTAAATATTGATCACAAGTCGAGAAAAAGTCACAAATATGAGATGCTATAAAGACAAGGTGTTGTTTTCACCAATTTGTTGCGGGAGTGCGGGGAGTTCACAATGAAATTTTATTCTACATCGGGCGAGATAAAAGTCAGGGATGTTACCTGAATGTCAATTTTATGTAGAGTAAAAGTTACTGATGTGTAATTTTAAATGGTGTTTGTTATTGAGGTCTACATTCATATATTATATTCCAATCATTAAATTATTCTGCCTCCGTTACAACATGGGTTTCTCTATAGCATCGGTTGCTTTTTCATCTTATTCTAAATGGAAAGAATTTATTGAGAAAACCTGTTTCCCCTTCACTGAAATTAAACAACTCTCTGTATGTCTTCATGTGTCTGCATAAAGGCAAAAACGCTTGACAAATAAAAAATCTAGTGTGACGCAGTAAAATAAAATCTATCCGTTTTGGATGACAAAGCAAAACTAAGTCAATGTTATGGATTATGGTAAACTAAACAGGTTAGGGACCGTTCAGAATTTATGACTGGGGGGGGTGGGAGTTTTGCTTGAACCTCCCGTCAAAAATTGATACCCCCCCTTGAGTTTCATGCGGATTTTTAGTACCCCACCCCTAGGTTTTATGCGTATTTTTAGTACCACCCCCCCTCGACATACAAAGCAATATATATATACTATCATACACAGCCACGCGTACAGATTCGCAAATTTTGCGCATAAAAAAGTCCAAATAAAAGGAGTTTATGCGTGTTTTTCAAAATTTTTTCTTTGTTAAAATTTCTTACCCCCCCTTGGAAGTGTTGTCAAAAGTTAAACCCCCCCCCCCCTTGAAACACATGTGAAAAGTTAGTACCCCCTCGGCCAAAACTCCCACCCCCCTCTCGTCATAAATTCTACACGGTCCCTTAATACAGAAATTATGTATGTATAGTATACTATGCGTGGATTGACATCTTTAGAGATGTCCTAATTGATAAGAAACTTACAGCATCAAAGACAGTCCTAGACTGGGTGATAGCGGCCGCCTTGGTCCAACCAAACAGCTTCATGAATGCAATTCGCGCCGGGTTGACCACCGTGTCCGGTGCGCTCAGTCGGAAGAAATACGGGTAGGTCCTTTTGTCTGAAAGGAGGGGAGTCACGCTGGCATAAGAAACCTGTGAAAGAAACCAAAACTCACTTATACAGATTGTGAGAAACAGTGAGATATCAAATGTTGTTTTCGTCTGTTTTTTCATTTACAATTAATATACTTAGCACTCATTTTCCTACAACAATATTGATATGTTATGTTAATTTCTCACACTTCCCTGTTTATTTGATTTGTCAGAAGTCCATTAACAGCATTATCAACTTTTTGCGATGTAGGGTGACTCCGAGGAAATCGAACTGCTGGAGAATTTTGACCCAAACTTATTACAACTTGTGGACTATAATTAGTTCAACAATTTTTGTAAAAACAATGTAATGCTGAGACACAAATAATATGTTTGTCTGTTTCAGGACTACATTGGGGGTGACCATTTAATATCCAGGGGGGCTTGGAGGGTCCTTATGCCGGAACTTATTTCTTTCACGGTTGCCGCGGCAGTTATAATTTATTCCAAGTGCTCGAAGTCCACGAATATTAATTCCTGAATCACCTTGTTATTATCCTTCCAAAAAGTATGCAGAAAGTGATTTTTTTCTTGTAGTGTGAAAGTGTGACATCATATGACAGTTCCTATAGGTTAGCTTGGGAAACCAGGTTTCCACATGAGGTCACAGGTTGTTCAGCCAATCATGGCTCACTCTGCATAGGATGTCATTTCAATTCTGTGAGGTAGTATGCCAGCATATGACTTCATGTTGTGGGTGTAAAAATGAAACACAACAAGTAGTAGCTATCAGGGGCATATCTAGAAATGGCCTGAGGGGCAGGCATAACATATGGTGAATATCCTAATATAATGATCACAGCTAGTAGATCCTCCCTCCCTTCGCCAGAAGTGTGAATCCATCCAACAAATAATGTGCAACTGTGTATCCCCTACTTGAGACACCCTAGCTGTGCCACTGACAGCAAACAGTAAGCAACATTCAGATTAGACAGTTTATGAACTAGAGTTGTTTATTGTGTTACACAGCTTGTAATCTTCTTCTTTTGCTCAGCTATGCTTGATAAGACTTTCATACCATGTCACATACCATATATGTGCAGTCTGGTGAAACTGAGAACTGCATGCTGCTGCCACCTGGCACCAAAGTTGATTTCCTATGCTACAGCATTGCTGTCCCAAGAAATAGTTCCAATTTCATTGCACATTCGCAAAATTTCTATTCAACATCGATGTATACCAGAGTCAGACTCGGCAATCACATTCTCTAAGGAAGTAGACAAGGCCATCAACACACTCAGAAACAGCCCCGGTGTCTTCCACACAAAATTGTGTGTCTTCCTGTGGTTGAAAGTTGGTGGACCGCTCGCAGGAGCTCGCGGAATAGCACACTAGTCACTAGGTGGCAACACAAGACAGCATATGTTCTGATCTGTGGCAATGCAAGAGCAGTCCACTTGTAGACAGATATATGTGGCCATTCTCTGCACTACATCATATGCCAACGCTACATCACACTTCACAGCACAGCCAATCACGATGCCCCAGCAGTGTGAGGTCACATGCCAATTTTGCAAGACTTTTCAAATTCTACATACTTTCTGGAAGGATAATAAGAAATACCCTGAGCAAAAATCATTTATTTTGAGACTACCTGAGCAAAAAAGAAGAATTTATTTATTTATTTCACCAAAACTGAGCCAGAACTTATTTATTTTTAAAAAAAAAAACAACTCGCAAACCCTCATCCTGGATATCAAATGGTCATCCCCTTATGTTTTCACTCACGTGTGTATATAATATGTGTGTGTACTGTGTACATATGATTTTCTTCAGACCTTGTCCTGGATTTCCCCCACTTTACCCTACTTATCTGAGTAATCCATAACAAAAAAGTTATTTATTTGTATCTATTTTAATCTAAATATTTTAGCAAGTGCTGCTCCCCCGACCCAGAACTTTCACCAACTGGTATAGACTCTCTTCTCCATGTCAAACACGTTTGCCTTATACTTATTCTCATCTACTTCCCAGCCGGCATTGTGATGTCTTTCTGAAGTTGGATTTGATGTTCAAATTACGTTACAGTGAAGGTACATACAGCAAGCACTGATAAGTGTGTTATACTTGTATTGGAAACATTTACTGGTATATCAAGATGCGAAATGGAGTCATTATAAGACTTTTTATAGGAGATTAATTTTGCAGACACACCCTGGTAACCTTGCATTTGAATTGTGAAAGAGGACAAATGATGTTGGTGTCAGTAATTAAGAGGCATGTCAATTACATTATCTCGTGTCTTTGGAGAATAACTAAATAAAGTATATATTCTGCATGGTTACTTTATTATCAGACTTCAAAACTTACCGTTATGAGATTGAATAGCTCTGAAAAAGTGGCAGCAGCTTGACTGAGTTCTGAGTTAGCAGCCCCCAAAACTGCCATTTTCACAGGAGGCTCCTTGATGAAACTGTGCAGGACGTGGATGCCCTCGTAAACCTTGAACTGAAATTATACAAATGTAAGTATTTAAAGCGGGTGTTAATTGGTTAGACGCTACTTTTTTTCTGTCAAATATCTCCAATAGTCTTGCAATAACTATGGGTACTTGTATTGGTATAGGATGGCTGTTTTGCCTCATTGTTGTGTCCTCATGTCGTTCTAATTAGCCTGCCAAGGGCATACATACAGGATGTAAATCCCCAATCATCCATCCAGTGTATTGGCAATTTGGTAGGACTGTGTAAAGCAGGCTGGAATATTTGTTTAATTGGATTGACACAAGGTGGAGCTTAATTAGCTAAATTGATTGGTTCGCCCTCTTGTGAGTTTTTATCTCAGTCTGCAAGTTTGTGTGGAACCCAGTCATTTCCTCCTGTCTCATCAAACTGCCAGGTCATGCCATGAGCTCCTCAGGAGGCCTGAAAACTTTTATCTGATTTTATCTGTAACATTAGCTGTGAGTATGGCTTTTTATATAATCTAATTCTTCTAAATTCATTATTACAAAATCATTTTGAGTGTAATAGTGCATTATTTTCTGTATAGAGCAAGTTTATGCTCATTTTATTTTACTTATGTATTTCTTGTGAATTTCTGGTCATTCAGATGTCAATCTGTCATTTTTGAGCAGCCATATTGGTTTGAAATTCACCTGTCAAATTTAATTGATTTATTTAATGAGATAATGTTAAGTTATGTCTATTTTATGTAGCTTATTTATTTCATGCATATTTTCTGTAAATATTATTCACTGGTCCTTAAATATTATGTTTGAAAATACAAACTTTGAATACAACTTTGCAATTTTATCCTTGTTATAGGATATGGACTTGAACATGTGAATGTGAACTGAATCTGGTCCAAACTGGTGCTTAGCACATATTGGTGACACTGCATCTCACAGAGATTGTAAGTTGTTTTGCATGGCGTTCATCTTTATTGATTTATTTATTTGACTGGATTGATATAATTCAGAATCTGGACTTGTATTATTTTGTTTGTCTATTACAAAAACCTAAAAAATATATTTGATTATTTAATATTATTGATATATCTTCAGTTTATGTTATTTAGTCTTTTGTTTGTACTTTGTTGTCTTTTAGTAATTTATCACGTTTCATGTTTTTAGGGAACGGAAAATTTATGGAAATTTTAAGATTCGAGAATATGACGAATAAAACGATTTACATCTGAACATCTGGTATCGTCCTTTTTCTCCGTCTGACGTTCACTCTAGTCTGATCGGTGTCTCCCAATACAGTTCCAATCATCTGTCGTCATTGGAAGGTACAGTTCCAATCTTCTGTCGTCATTGGAAGGTACAGTCCCTATCATCTGTCGTCATTGGAAGGTGCATTTCCAATCATCTGTTATCATGGAAGATAAGGAGAAGAAGATCGCTGAAATACAACGCCTCAAGTTGGAGAGGACCAGCGCTAAATGTAAGGTGACGAACACATGTAAGATATTACAAAGAACTTTTGCCAAAGATGAGCTAACAGAAACAATTCGCATTGAAATAGAGCAACTCGAGAAAATAATGAAAAAGTTTATTGAAGCTCACAATGAATACTGTACATTCATAGAATGCAATGATGGACTTGATGATTTCAAAGTGGTCAATAACTTGGATCTTGAAGACTATTATGATGATGTCTGTGAAAGATATGACAATGTGAAAAGCAAGTATTCAAGTTTAAAAAGTTCATGTAACAATGGGATAAAGCGAAATGAGCTTGTTCGTCTTGAAATGAAATTGGATTCTGAAGCATTTAGGCTGTCACGCGTGTGTGACCAAGCGGAAGTTGTGGTTCTGGAAACAATGGTCGAAGCTGAAGAGATTACTTGTTATATTGATGACATTGTATGTAAAACTGATGATGTCGCAAAATTGGTCGACAGATTGTGTGAATTGGCTATTGATGATGGTTATGTTAAAGACAAAGTTAGACATATCAGTGATTTGATGTGTAGGTCAGATGATGTCAAAAGACAATGCAATATTACACTTAAATCTTTATGTGTCACTCACAATTCTGACAATTTATCTGATGTTCATCCTCTTTCTGAGGGTGCTAGTGACAGGGCAAAGTTTGATGCAGTCAGTGCAAACGACATTGACTTTGGTGTTTCAAAATCCAGTCCGTCTGGTCAAGTGGTTCAGTCAAGTTTAAGTAATACCTTTGTGACTGGGTTTGTCAGTGCAGCGAGTGCTGCAGGTGGCGTCACGAGTAGTCAGGTGTTCGCTGGTGATTTTTCAGCTGGTCGTTCTTCTGTTTTTCCCACGTTTACTTATACCCCTTCTAGCATGGGTCATCTTTACAATTTTGGGGAAACAGTTGGTAGTACATCTAGTAGTGCTGCGCAAGTTAGTTTGTCTGGTAGTGCTGCACAAGTTAGTTTGTCTGGTAGTGCTGCACAAGTTAGTCTGTCTGGTAGTGCTGCACATGTTCATTCATCTGGTAGTGCTGCGCATGTTAGCCCATCTGGAGCTAATCTTCCTCGAACTGGTTTGTGGAGTTATGGTGATGTAGACCGTGCTCCCAGGTTTGAGTCTTCTAGAGTTCATGTCAAGAAGGTATCATTGCCTGAATTTTCAGGGAAGCGTCGTGACTGGCCTGAGTTTAAAACAGTCTGGCGCGACTTGGCGGAGGGTAGCATTCGTAGTCGTTCTGCTCTGGCATATGAGCTTAAAAGGTGTCTTAAAGGTCCAGCTCTTGAGAAAGTTAAGAGTATTTATGTGACTAAGCCGGAGGCGTATGATCTTATTTGGCAGAGGTTGTCAGAGTTCTATGATGATACTACTGCTTGTGTCCAGGCTGCTCTTGAAGGCCTGCAAAGGCTAAAGCCTGTGAAGGACGAGGATTTTAGAGGCTTAGTTAGTTTGGTTGATGTTGTTGAGTCCGTTCATGCTCAGCTGGATGAGCTTGGACACGCCAGTTTGCTCACAATGAGAGAGGTTGATAGAATTAGTGGTATGCTGCCCTCTAGTGTTCGAATGGTCTGGATCAGGATTTTCCATGGGCTAGATACTGAACAGCAGTTGAAGCCTCTAGGACATTTTCTAAAGTTTCTCAGGTCTGAGAGGGCATCTGTAGCAAGGTTGGCTGAGGGACAAAGTCCACATAAGAGTCACCAAGGGAACTCTAATTTTAGCAAGTCAGCTGGTGGTGAGTCTGCGGGTAGACCCAACTGTGCTGTGCACAAGGAAGCTAAGCACAAGACTTCCGATTGTGTCGAGTTTAAGAAACTTTCTCTTGATGAAAAATTCAAAGTGTTAAAGGAGGTTCATGCTTGTTTCAAGTGCTTCGGATATCACAGACGTGAAAACTGTAAGGACAGAGGGAAATGTGTTCATTGTCAGAGGAATCATAATCCATTGTTGTGTAAGCAGCAGTCAGTAGGTTCTCAAGGTGTTAGTTCTGGGTCTGTGAAGTCAAATGGTAACACTGTTCGTGGTGACAGCAATGTTGCCCATGATCCTGCGGGATGTTCTTTGTTTGCGATACAGCAAGCTCTTGCTGTGAATAGTGGCAGGTGGGCCACAATCTTTTGTGACAGTGGGTCAAACACCACTTATGTCACACATGCTGCTGCAGATCGTTTGAAGGCCAAGAAGTTAGAGAGGTATACTATGGATCTCACAACAGTAGGCAATCAAAATCAGGAGTATCAGACTAGGCTCTATGAGTTGTCTCTTCGAACTCAATCTGGGAAGGTTGTTCCGATTTTGGCTTTTGGCATGGATGAAATAACTGGCCCCATTTCCAAGTTGGATCTCAGTTGTCTTTCTAGATTATTTCCAGATTTTGATGTGTCAGTCTTGCAGCGTAGGTCCAAGTATGTAGACATTCTATTGGGATGTGACTACTTTGGTATGCATCCAAAGGAGGAGGTTTCCAAGTCTGGCAATTTGAGTATTATGAAAGGAGAATTAGGGGTGTGCGTGTTAGGTAGCCATCCTGACTTGCAGGAAGACACCGTCATTAGTGCCAATTTGGCTAGGACAGTGCACTATTTCAGTGCTCGAGGGGATTGTCATCTCTTGCAAAGAAAGTTGCTGCATCCAGAGTTCAATTTTGTCAAAGCTGAGGAATTGTCTACTGAGATTGTTCCCAGGTGTGGAAATTGTAAGTGTGGTAAGTGTCCACTACCTGGACACACCTATTCCTTTATCGAACAGCAACAGCTGGAGATGATTCGTGCTAATTTACAGTACAAGCCAGAATTGCAATGTTGGACAACTAGTTATCCTTGGCTAGTAGATCCGGTGTGTTTGCCAGACAATCGTCATGTTGCCTTCGCTACTCTTAAAAGCACTGAGTTCACTCTGTCAAAGGATGCGGCTTGGAAGCTTTTGTATGGTTCGCAGATTCAAGACATGCTGGAGCGAGAAGTTGCTCGAAGGCTGTCTGCTGAGGAAATCAGTTCCTGGAAAGGACCGGTTTTCTACATAAGCCACTTGGCTGTGAAGAATCCTCATTCTAAGTCTACACCGGTTAGGATAGTCTTTAACTCCAGCCAGCCATGTAATGGTGTCTCTTTGAATTCAGCCCTTGCAAAGGGGCCAGACTGTTATTTGAATAATCTGATTGGTCTCCTACTCCGGTGGCGTGAAGAACCAATTGCGGTTGTTGGGGACATCAAAAAGATGTTTCATTCTGTGCATTTGAACCTCCTGGAGCAACACTGTCACAGGTTTCTGTGGCGCAACATGACTGATAGAAATCCGGACGTCTATGTCATGACGCGTGTTAACATGGGAGATAGGCCAGCTCCAGCTATCTGTACTGAAGCTTTGTACAAAACTGCAAACATGTTCAAGGATGAGTGTCCCAGGGCAGCTGAACTGCTAACGAAGTCCACGTATGTCGATGACATTATTGATTCTTTTCCTGATGATTCTATAGCTGCTGAAGTTGCCCAAAAGGCAGAAGCTATGTTAAAGAAGGGTGGTTTCAGAATTAAGTGTTGGCAGTTCAGTGGTTCAGCTGGTGTTGTTTCAAATGCAGATTCTCAAGTTGATGGTCAGGCTCAAGTGTCTTTACTGAAGGGTTCTGAGGACATGACACGAGTGTTGGGAGTAGGATGGATTCCCCTTGATGATGTTATTGTTTTTCAGGTTGTTCTGAATTTTTCACCCAAGAAGAAGGGTGAGAGGACTGGTGCAAATTTGGTTGCTGCAGATATTCCTGGCGCAATACCACTAGTGCTCACTAGGAGAATGGTTCTGGAACAGGTCATGAATATTTTTGACCCTTTAGGTCTCCTCAGTCCGTTTACTCTCATGGCTAAGAAGCATTTGAGAGAAACCTGGATCAGAAAACTGGAATGGGATCAACCGCTTCCAGATGATCTCAGAGATCCATGGGTTAGATTTTTCAGTCGGCTTTTTCAGTTAGATTCCTTGAGGTATGATCGGAAATTGCACCCTCCCAATGCTGTGGGAGATCCGTGGTTGATACTTATGTCAGATGGCAGTGACTTAGCTTACGGCTTTGTGGCATACATTCGTTGGACGCTTGATGATGGTACATATTGGTGTCGCTTCATTATGTCGAAATGTAGGATTGCGCCCATGAACAAGCTCACGACACCCCAAATGGAGCTCAATGGTGCCGTATTGTCCAAGAGAGGGAGAAAAGTTATTCAGGCTGAGTCTCGCTTCAAATTTGCCAAAATTCTGCATCTTGTCGATTCTGAGACGGTTCTGAATATGCTGAATAAAGTTAGCACCAGGTTCAAGTTGTACGAGGGTGTGAGGATCGGTGAGATCCAGGCTGCCACCAAAGGAGATATGTCTTGTTGGGCATGGATCAGCGGAAAAGTAAACACAGCGGACCTTGTCACTCGTGGATGTAGTCCAAAAGACTTAGACAACAATTCCGAATGGTGGAATGGGCCTCCTTTCTTGTATACTCCTCTAGAGGACTGGGGCTTAAAGTTCGGCGTTCAAAAGGATTCTGTCTCTCCGGGAGAGAAAAGACTAGAAGCAAAGTCTGCAAATGTTGTTGTTGGAAACTTGTCTATCTGTCCCAAGTTGAGTGAATGTGTTAATTATTCAAGGTTCAGCAAATTGGAGTCCTTGCTGTGGGTGGTTGCTCGTTTGCTGGGTGTTGCAAAGGCAAAGTCCTTCAGTGGGGCTAGTACACAGAATTCGGCAGGTGTCTTCCAGGAGGCTGAGATGTTGATTGTGAAGGATGTACAGCGTAGCATGTCAACTGAACTCACCAAGAAGAATGGCACATATCAGAAGCTCAACCCAGTGCAGAATAAAGATGGGATGTGGATTGTAGGTAGCCGTCTCCAGCGACATAATCCAATGACTCCAGAATCTGAGGCTCAACTTTTGCTTCCGTCGGGTCACGAGGTCACTTATCTCTTCATGCAGGATGCTCATGTGAAAGGTGGTCACCGTGGTAGGGATTCTACTTTAGCTCGCTTTAGGCAGAGGTTTTGGGTTCCGCATGGAAGTAAACTGGCATGGAGAGTCAAGGCATCCTGTCAGCTGTGTAAGCTTAGAGATTCTAAATTGCTAGGCCAGGGAATGGGACTGCTTCCAATGTCGCGGCTTAAGCCTTCCCCTCCTTTCACTTCAGTCATGCTTGATTTGTTTGGCCCGTACAAAGTGCGGGGAGAGGTTCAGAAACGTGTTTCTGGCAAAGCTTATGGTGTTCTCTTTGCAGACATGGTGTCTGGTGCAGTGCACATTGAGGGCGTGTTTGCCTATGATACTGGTTCTTTTCTTTTAGCTCTGAAAAGGTTCACTTCAATCAGGGGATGGCCTAGTGTCATATACAGTGATCCAGGGTCGCAACTTGTCAGTGCTGCGAAGGAGTTGCAGCAAGCTTGGGAAGCTGTTGATCGTGATCTTTTGATAAGAGATGGCGCTGAGAATGGACTTAAGTGGGTGTTTGGGCCTGCCGACAGTCCATGGCACCAAGGTTTGGTTGAGTCTCTTGTGAAGTCGGCAAAGCGATCAATTCACTTTGCTGTGCACAATCAACGTTTGTCTGCATCCGAGTTTCTCACGTTGTGTTCTGTAGTGGCAAATCTTCTCAATGAGAGACCTATTGGAGCGTTGTCAGGACAGGATTCTGATTTGAGTGTCATTACTCCTAACAGTCTGCTGTTAGGTAGGGCTACTGCCCGAAATCCAGGAGGTTGGGAAATGGAAGTTCACAGTAGAGAAGCTCGTTTCCATTATGTTCAGAATGTGGTCAGCTTATTTTGGGAGCGATGGATAGAAATGTGTGCCCCAGCTTTGGTTTCACAAAGCAAATGGTACACTGCCAAGCGTAATCTAAAGCCTGGTGACGTTGTGTTGGTTTCAGACAGGAACTCACTTGTTGGTGAGTACAGACTTGGTGTTGTGAGAGAAGTATTTCCTGGTGAAGATGGGTTAGTTAGGAAAGTATCACTCTCTTACAAGAATTTCAAAGTGGGTGAGAAAGTCCATGAGTACAGTGGTGTTCCTGATACCACAATTGTTCGTAGTGTTCAGCGATTGGCCCTACTTGTCCCCATTGAGGGAGAGTGAAGCCATATCACAGCAACCCTGTCCCCTCCGGTGTATTGGTATAGGATGGCTGTTTTGCCTCATTGTTGTGTCCTCATGTCGTTCTAATTAGCCTGCCAAGGGCATACATACAGGATGTAAATCCCCAATCATCCATCCAGTGTATTGGCAATTTGGTAGGACTGTGTAAAGCAGGCTGGAATATTTGTTTAATTGGATTGACACAAGGTGGAGCTTAATTAGCTAAATTGATTGGTTCGCCCTCTTGTGAGTTTTTATCTCAGTCTGCAAGTTTGTGTGGAACCCAGTCATTTCCTCCTGTCTCATCAAACTGCCAGGTCATGCCATGAGCTCCTCAGGAGGCCTGAAAACTTTTATCTGATTTTATCTGTAACATTAGCTGTGAGTATGGCTTTTTATATAATCTAATTCTTCTAAATTCATTATTACAAAATCATTTTGAGTGTAATAGTGCATTATTTTCTGTATAGAGCAAGTTTATGCTCATTTTATTTTACTTATGTATTTCTTGTGAATTTCTGGTCATTCAGATGTCAATCTGTCATTTTTGAGCAGCCATATTGGTTTGAAATTCACCTGTCAAATTTAATTGATTTATTTAATGAGATAATGTTAAGTTATGTCTATTTTATGTAGCTTATTTATTTCATGCATATTTTCTGTAAATATTATTCACTGGTCCTTAAATATTATGTTTGAAAATACAAACTTTGAATACAACTTTGCAATTTTATCCTTGTTATAGGATATGGACTTGAACATGTGAATGTGAACTGAATCTGGTCCAAACTGGTGCTTAGCACATATTGGTGACACTGCATCTCACAGAGATTGTAAGTTGTTTTGCATGGCGTTCATCTTTATTGATTTATTTATTTGACTGGATTGATATAATTCAGAATCTGGACTTGTATTATTTTGTTTGTCTATTACAAAAACCTAAAAAATATATTTGATTATTTAATATTATTGATATATCTTCAGTTTATGTTATTTAGTCTTTTGTTTGTACTTTGTTGTCTTTTAGTAATTTATCACGTTTCATGTTTTTAGGGAACGGAAAATTTATGGAAATTTTAAGATTCGAGAATATGACGAATAAAACGATTTACATCTGAACATCTGGTATCGTCCTTTTTCTCCGTCTGACGTTCACTCTAGTCTGATCGGTGTCTCCCAATACAGTACTTCAGCAACAAAAATCACAAAATATCAAGTGATTATGACTTGGACATCTTTCCATAAAATGATTACCCACACTTTTAAATAACATGTATGTCATATTCAGAAGTTGGCATGCCTTCTCATGGAAGCAATTCATATTTTTTCGTTTCTATTGGACATATTGCACCCCCCCCCCCCCCAACTTGCTGCCTTATAACTTGACGCTCGGTGTCGGATGTCCACTCATGCATATATGCAGTTGGTATGTGTCTTTTATTTTAGGTTCACATAAATATGTCATTATGATCACTTAACTTTTTTAGAAGTGCACGTTGTCCTGAGCTGCTCAGGGCGCAATGTCATGTTGTTCAAACACTGAAGGAGTTTGCTGCTCAATGTTTAACCAATGCATGACAAACCCTTTCATATAGTATCTTATTATTATTATGTACTTAGGCCTACCTTTACTTAGATTGATGGTCACCAGGTAATCAAGCAAATCACCATATAATCAAGGTCTTCATTTACATGCAACTCCTGTTTCAGTCATGACAGGAAATGGTGATTACGTTATATAAGGATGATATGACTCTCAATTTGTGTTGCACACTAACAAGTCTTGTGTTGCACACTTGTCTTGCACACTTGTTGCACTGTTTATTTTACACCTGTTAGACATTGCACTTGGAAATCAGCATGAATGACTTCAGCCAATTCGGTTGGATTGAAAACCATTCC
The DNA here is from genome assembly GCA_026936325.1 of Platynereis dumerilii. Taxonomy (NCBI): domain Eukaryota; kingdom Metazoa; phylum Annelida; class Polychaeta; order Phyllodocida; family Nereididae; genus Platynereis; species Platynereis dumerilii. The sequence goes on along the minus strand of JAPTHN010000001.1, from coordinate 183,407,957 downwards.
TATGAAATCAGCACAAATGGTTTGAAGCAGCTCAGCATAAATGGTCGCAGCAGTTTTATCCAATTGAATTACCGGTTTTTTGGAATGGCGCCCATGCCTGTTCTGCACTTGTGGGGTTTGTCAAAACAGTCAATTAGAGCAGAGGCTTTTTTTGGGTCACTTTTTACCTTCAATGAAGTCTGTGTTTGTTTCTCGTGCTGTGTAAGAATGATTACAAGGAAGACATCTCTCGAAATTGTCACTTGTAAGAGGTGACACCTTGTTGGCTAAAAATAAGTTTAAGGCGGGGGCTGAAAACATGCATGAAAATTGTCACAGGGGAACCTTTACTACAGGTTAGGGATGTTATTTTGTTCTCTTTTCCCGATGAATCAGGTGACACAAATAAGATCTCTAAAGTTAAGATAACCTGGAAACGGGACATACAATAAGGTTCCCAGAAATCGGACTCAAAGTCTTTATGACTTGCTATTATTATTAATCATCAGACATAAGGTAAGACAATTGCTCACAATAAGAACTTGTTGGGTATTTGTGCCTATCTTAAATTCAATTAGAATTAGTGAATTTAAGTGGAGCATTTGTAAGAGGCAGTAGATTAATTCATATTTTTATCAAAAAGCAGCACATTTATAATGATTGTCATTCTGTATTTCTAAAGTTTTCTGACTTTCAGTTTTATAAAGTTGATTGTTCTAAGGGGTGTCACTGAGGTTGTTAGTATTCAATTACAGAACTTTGGAACACTTGTCACTTTCCAAGTAAAGACTTATTCAAGGGACCGCAACTGTGGGAAACTAGGTCACTCAGTCTGCCTTTGTACTTGAAATGGAAAATTGCAGGATGATGTATTGAAGCAATAGCTGGAAATAGTATGCCTGAATAATAATCGACTAGAGATGCCATGACAAGAAGAGAAGAACTCACAGAGCAATGAATAATTATTGATATTTACATATATTTACACAGGACAATGAATGACATGTAAGTGCAGCTCCTCTGACTAAGAAAAATGAAAGAAAATGTTTAATTAACTGTACAAGTCAAAAGAACAAGAAAAATTTAACAAGGAATCTGCCATATGAACTTGTATGTATCCAATGCTTGCTGTGCAAATGTATATTCTGGTTATTATCTTTCTTTACTCTTTTTTTTTTCAATTATGAAATCAATTGCATTTTTATGAGGAAAACGCCCACCTTTCCTGTATTGCATCTTTTTTTTTTATTCTAAATTCTGCTGACTTCAGACAATTTCTTTACCCCGGTTCTGCACTTTGATTGACAATAACAAATATCTTCAGGCCTACTTGCAAGACTGGAAATTAATTTTTTATTGTTTTGATGCCATAATTATTGGCATTGTTAAACGGTTTTCAGACCATAATTGCTCAGTAATGTCTGAAGGAGTATGTATTGTAAAATATGTAATTGCTAATAATCTTGAGTATAGTTTTCAATACAAGGGGCAACGTTTCTGCAAGGCTTGAATATGGCTGATACGAATGGTGAGACTGGAGCGATATGCTTGTGACTTGCGTGTGTAGGTGTAATTAATTGTTTCCATAATCAAGTTATGTCATGGACCACTTCTAGTTCTATGCTGTCATGACAGGAAATGTGTAATTAGTATCTGACATCACTGTTAACACCTATTCCTGTTTTACATAATCCATAGTGACTGGTATCAAAAAATTCAGGCACCACATCATTGGAAACACAGTACAATTTTCATGCAGCAGTAATTAACCTGCAACCTCCCCCCCCCCCCCCAGCATTTTGAGACCCAACCTCTGGCTTGTGGATGTGAAAATGCAAGAAGATATTAGTGACGAGATTGTGTGCACATTTGAAGGTCATAAATGAAACAGAGCCTGAGAAAAAAAAACCTCTTCCACCAATTTGGTTAAAATTTCTTGGGAGTGCCCCCCTTTCTTCACTTAGCATTGCTTGGATGGGCAGCCCCTTATTAAACCACTTCAGCTCTTGCAGTGGTTTCTACAATTCATACGAGATCTCTTACACACTTGTGTGAAATTTCTCAAATTTATATTTCACAAGGCTTTTTCTACAATCCAAATCCAGGCCTGTTCTTTTCAGATGTGTCAGATATAGCCCATCTCCAATGTGTAACATTCTTAATTTTGAGCTCCCATCTCCTTGGTTCCCCCTCAGGATCCAGAATGTGAATCCAGAGGATCATTTTCGCGGCAAAAATACATTTAAAAATCCGTCCAGCCATCATTTCTCCCTGCCGCACTGAAGATTTTCATAAAAATGTGCAGCAGCTAACCCTCAGCACACGCCTGATTATTTTCTGTGTATTGATTTGCTGTAACTCACCCAAAAATCAACCGATTCTAACAATTTAAAAAGCTGAAATGATCAGGAAAAGCACGCCGTTCTGCTGGTACACTTATTTTTTGTCCATCTCCTCTTCTTATCCTGTTATATTGCACTGTGAAGCACACTGAATGAAGTATATATTTCAGAGTAAATATCTGTTTCAATCGCCACACAGTGCACTGAATTTGGTTAAATATGCAGGGTAAATATTAAGGGCAACAGCCAAGACAGTGCAGCTAATCATGTATGCGTGCCTGCAGTAGTTTCATGAAACTCGTAGGTTCTAGTTTATGTTTACTTGAGATGCATGTGGATTGTCACACACAACATCAGCAAAGAATAAAGAAAGTAATGGTACTGGCAGATTAAGAAATAGTTTTCTTGCATCTGCATATCTCACGCAATCAGCGTGGAGAGGTACAGACCCCAATATAGTTCATAAGTATTATTGAAAAGCGCTAATATATTTTCTTTGCAATCATTAGGGGTAGTTGCCAGGGGCAACTCCCCAATTACGCTGGGAAAAACGCAGATAAAAGATTAGAATACTTCAGAATTTCTAGTGGTTGTTGGCGGGGTGAGTGATGCATACAATTTAGGCATGTGCTCCAGAGTATTCCAAAACACTGCGAGACTTAACCGCTGATTTTTGTGAGTTATAATAAATAGGGAGTGTTTATTATTGATTAATAAATTCCCAATGATGAAGCTTGTTATTTAATGATTCATAACAGAATATGATGCTCAGCCATCCTTGGAATTGACCTCTGGACATTTTGAGTATGAAAATGGTGTAGTGTTCCAGGGTAGTCATTTGGCTTCTTGACATGATAATTAAAAAAAAAAATTCTTTTCAGATAAACTTTGCACTGCTTTGTGCTTTGGCACGTCTTTACAAGTGGTGCAGTGCATGCGTCATCTGCCACCAAGAAGGATTCTTCCAAGATTCGTGGAGCTGAATGATAAAATATCCTGAACTTTGATGTACACATGGACAGTCAAAGCTAACAGATAGCTGTCAATGACGTGGCCAAGCCAATTATCGGGTTGGAAATTATTTCCAGTGGACCGGTAATCTGCAAAGAACTTGTAAGTGTATACACAATATTACACATGTGTGTAAAAACACACTGTGCCTTATATCGGCTTGTCTTTCCCTGTGCCCACTGCAATGTCGATTGAAAATGATTTTTTGCTTATTAAGAATGTTTTTATAATGATTTGTTCATGTAATTTATCATTAATCAGGTCATTCAGCTCATATATTTAGCAGCATAGGTGTCAATAAACAAACTTATTAAAAATATTCAAGGTATGCACCTAATAAAAAGATTAGCAATACAGTAGGTATTATAACTTCCAATGACTATACAAAGCCAATTTGCAAATTAAGAAGACGAAGATTTTTTTTGTTTCAAGCGGACCGCTAATCTGCAAAGAGCTTTAATTGCTACCCACTGATAGTATATTACAGAACCACTGGGAAATTGAGCAATATTGGGCTCTCATAATGGCAGGTCCAAAATAAAGCCGCATTTAACACTAAATTCTCAGACTTTTGTCCAAGAACTTTTTGGACACACTGACGTTATAAATTAGTAGAATATTTATACTTAGACGAACCTTTATTTTTGCAATATAAGTGCTTGGTCCACATGTATAAGGGTTTAGCTTTCTTTTAAGCCATATCGAAAGTCAAGTAAAATGATTGCGTGAGGGCAATTCCGTAAAGTCTGATTTACATATTTGACGCTTTAGTAGCTTGTGTAGCCCTACCACCATACCTTATCTATTTCATTATTATCCAGGCATGAGGCCAGGTAATAGGGGTATCAGACAAGCCATCAACCAAAGCTCCAAGTGCAACAGCAGCTGAGCTACAAGGCAAGATGTTGTCGTTTCGGACGTACTCACACGATGTACGTCCGAGACGCTGATATTTTGATGTAGCTCAGAGCTCTCCTGCTGCACTTAGAGCTTTAGTTGGTGGCTTATCTGATACCCTTATTACCTGGCCTCCTCCCTATTTAACAATGAAATAGCTGAGATATACTGGTAGGGCTACACAAGCTGCTTGAGTGCCAAATCCGTAAATTGGACTTTACGGAATTGCTCGTCAACAACATTTGTTAGCGACAAGATTTACGTCAAGGACTGTACGTACAAGGAATCAGAATGAAATAAAAGGAAGCTTACCTGGGTGTTGTTATAGACTATATTCAGATGGTAGTCGGGCAAGATGTCATGTCTGGAGTTGATGTTCCCCAATGCCATCTGCATGGCTGTCAGCATAGCAGAACCCCCGGGCCAGGCCCCTGTCATGGGCAGAAGGGCCACCATCGTCAGGGGCTGTTTCAAGTTATCTGCTCCATGAGGTTGGGTGAGAGATATATTTTGATCTTGGATGACAGATATATTCTGATCTTGGGTGACAGTTATGTTCTGATCTGCCCTAACTATCATAATCAATACCCAGAGACCAAATATACACATCATTTTGTCAGAGGTTTGGCTAATACTGAATGAGGTGGTGACAAGTGCTTCTTCATATTCTGTCACCGGCTCATCTTTGGTGGCAGCTCACTTCTGACGCTGACTCCGCCTTCAGATGCTGAGTAAGCCGAGGATTACGCCGGTTGTGTAGGCCTACAATTAGACTTACAGGTGAACCTTTTTGCAATTTTTACAGTGACATGCTATGAGTTGAATATTTGCCTTAGAATTTACTGGATTCATATGACATTTTGGTGAAAATTAAAGTTCAATTTCGTGAAAATGTTAAAAATTTAACACCCTTTTAAAAATAAGGTCACATTAGAATTGATTATGATAGAGTAGGTCGGGGCAGGAAGCCCGGGTCAGGTGAGAGGCCCCCCCCCCTGGGGTTATATCTAAACCTACATTTTTGCTGCTTTTTAGCAGCACAACTGCTCTTACCCCCAAGAATTTCATGCAATCTCGTTAGCACTCTGGAGGTCACTCTCTTTCATCAATCTCATTCAAATTTACTCTACAGTCTCTGTAGGTTTTTAACTTTCGACCAGTCACTTTTGGTACCCTTCTGTGATGGAAAAAAATATAAAGAAACTAAAATGGACTGGCTTCCATGGGTCAAAGGTCAGCCATGCCTTCTTCTTCTTCTTCTCCTGAGTTTATCCATGTCGGTGTGCCTGTGTTGGAACCATGCAGTGTCTGTGCTGCTTACAGTGCTTGCACGTTATTTTTCTTATTGATAGGATTGAAGCTAGAGGCTTTTTAGGTGATGTCACAAATTTTCGGGGCAAACAGCACCAGACCATAGTAGTAATAAATTTAACAAAAAAAGGTGTATGGTTTTTGTAACTATGATTAATTCTTTGAAAGTGGTTGTCAGAAATAACTTTGGAAATTTTTAAAAGTATAATAGATATCTGCATTACTTCACTTTATGACCATATGATTTAATCATGGTTTTTGCATTTAAGCTCAAAATATAGAGGTCAAGTTAGAATATATGGGTTTGGGGTGAGAGGCCCCGCAATGGTGTGGGGCATGAGGCCCCCTTTTAAAACTGAGGTCTCGAAACTGATTCAGGAACCATTTAATAATGTGTACTTTACCTTAAATCTTGATAGAATGGCTAATTGAAATAGAAATAATTTGGTCGCAATTGAAACGGGGCAAAAACTATTAAAATATAAATGTATGAACAGAAAAATTCTGAATTCAGAAAAAGTTAATAGAATGCCTTAAAAATGATAGAAGTACTCCAAGAAATAATTTTCTTGCTGAATGCACTCACAAAAGAAAATTGCCATAGGATTATAATGGTGAGGCTTCTTGCCGATGGATGGGGTAAGAAGGCCATTTTAAATTTTTTACAAAAAGGGCCGTAACTCCTTTATTAAAATTGGTAGACATTTGTTTCACTAGTTATAAGTAGAGTCAAGTGATCCCTTCCTGACAGCATAAGCATTCAAATAATCGACCACAAAAAGTAGGTCAAATCGCGCCTCGAGTTAAAGGCCAATAAAGGGACTGCATGCCTCGCGCTACTCTATACCTATGTATCTTCATTTTGTTAACTAATGGTGCAAATTAAGAAATGGCCAGAAATTCAAATAGTTCATTGGTCTCTGTGTAAGACAATCCTGTGAAGTCGTCTTTCAGCTCCTGCATTGCCTGTAGGGTGGTAAGGTCATCATTAGGCAAAACAACTGAATACAATCAGACAATCTTCTGAACCCTCCCAACCATAGAAATACATAGAAGGGACATGAGGCTCTGGCAGATGAAGCAACCAAATCCACCATCTTGGAACTGCCCTGAATACTTGCACAATGGACTTTGACGTCACAAATAACTGTGATGTCACTTATGACAATGGCATGACGTCACATCATAATTATTCTATTGTGACATCATGTCTCAGGGCAGTTCTAATATGGCGGATTTGGTGACCTCATCTTGAGGTGGCATCATACAGCCTCATGTCAGTTCTATGTATTTCTATGCTCCCAACTGATCCTTAGACACATGGTAGGTTCTCTCAATGTATTTCATATATCCTTCCAGGATGGAATGAGCTGTTCTGCTGCATATGTGCATCAGGTATTTCATGTTCTCATTGTCACTTGTGCTCATGCTCATGGCCATTTTGACAAAACGTGAACATACAAGATTTTCACACGGTGCTTTTTAAGTAAAATGGGAAATAAACCTGCGATGAGTGGTGTAAGATAACTTCATCATTCTCCGGACACACCTGTTGTAAGTAGCAATATTTGCTAATATATGTGTAACTTTCTTACTTCTTCAAAAGTTACGAGACTTTCGATATCATGTGAAATGGCCAAAAATGCCAATTTGATGGTTGTGGGAGTGTTTTGTAAGTCATAGAAAAATTGTTGTCCTTTTCATTTGTGTTATACACGTACCACCAAAAGCAAGGTATATTATCTGTATTTTCCAATATTACAAAGATGTATTAATTTATGAAAAAAAAATCGCTAAAATGTGATGGGTAAATTGCAAAGGTTTTAATATGCAAAATCACAATGTCTGTTTCTACTGCTGCAGAATGGAGATTTAATTTATTGAAAACACGCGCTTGGCACAATGATCATATAATAAAGCAAATATGGCGCTTATAATTATTGTGTAATAGGGAATTTATTTGCACTCGTCGTAAATTCATGTTGAACTCCGCTGCCGTTGTAATGAATTTTTGTGTGCAAATTGATATTCACGTTGCACTCATATCTTGCCACATCTGAATGATATTGGTTGTGCTTGCTGCGCTCTTTTGAAGGAAATCTTTTCATGGTCCCATACAATCTCGATAGAAAGCGAGTACTCTGTACCACACAAACTGCTATTCATAGTCTTTTGTGGATATTCTGAGATGCTGAATGACAACCATGTGGCTAGTGAAGCCAGAAATGCATAAAGCAATAATGATTACACCAAATTATCAGCTATATATATACACTTGTTACTCATCCTTTCAATACTCTTGATCGAATGCCAAACCTGTATCTGTACAATGAGTTGTCATACACTCTTGATCAAAATTCTGTAATAATTTGGATTTTCAAAGCGTCAGGAATTCAGTGTTTTGAAATTGTTCATTGAATGTGTAGAATTGCAAAGATTTGGTACATAGACATTAGATGAATGTTAGATTATATAGTTAATTGTTTCTCGTGGCTTAGCTTTATTGTTCTGATTGAATTTTAACCAATACTATACTTTTACTTTGTTTGGATGGCCCGGAAAAATGTATCCTTTTTATTGCAGGATCACCAACAGTTATAGTTGCATCATGGTATAACAAAGATCAAGATAGTCACAAAATTTCAACATGAGCAAAAAATGTCAACTTTTTCTTGATATGTACCACCAAAAAGTCACAATATCTTGTTGAATGGCACATGCCTTCACTTCCGCCTTCAACCGTCTTGGCATGAATTCCACCACAGGCCTGTGCCTTATCTCTGTTCGACCTTATGGTGACAAGCCCATATTTACTTTGATATACTTAAAGGTGCCTCACTTGAGAATTGCACAAATCAACACGGCCAGCTTCTGAGGCTTCCCTCATCACTCTTATGCAGAGAAAACATTTACCCTGCCTGGTAAGAGTTAATCACAATATTCGAGTCATTCGACAATGTTTTGAATTGTTGCCTGTGTGATTTAAGATACTTGCCAATATTACATAGCAAGTTAGGCCATGAGGATTAAATAACATAGGGGACAGGTTTTTGACAACAAGGGAAATCAACTGCCCTAAACAATAGGCCTAACTGTCAATTTGGGGATATATTGAGGTTTATCAATGAGTGAGACACTTTGCTAGAAGCTTTCATGACCTTTGGTGTCCCAATGTATTGGCCCAGATCTGATTGACCAATGAATGAGACACTGAGATGGTACTGGGCTTCTGAGAGAATCATGAAATTCAACAATGCAAAACCTTTCTTCTAGTACTGATGCAAATGTCTGTCAAGGTTAAAGGAAGGTACCTGTGATTCCAACTACTTGTTTTTGCTTCTTTGTGACAGATGTGGCCATCCTTCGGTGAAAGTCACTTACACCTGGTTCAGCGAAGTTGGTTGAACCTCCCTCTTGTACACAGAATGGTCTCTGGTGTTATCTACAGTCTGTCCCATTTCTAGAATGGGCGGCCTTCATCAAAAATCTTGACAAAGATGGCGCCAAAACACCACAAAAATGTGATAGATAAATTTCAAATTAGCTCATCTATCCTTCTTCATGAGCAAAATCCCAGCTGGATGTCGCTCAGATGAGACGTTAAAACGGCGGCCCCTTGTATCAGTTTCTATGCTGGGTAAGTAAAAGATCCCTCACATGTGGTAAATGTGTAACATGTCGAGGACTCCCGCTCTCTCTCCCATCTCATCAATCAACCCTCGTGAGCGCCCAGAACTGGGCTTAGAGGGCTGCACTTACCATATCTATCTATCAATCTATCTATATCTATCGAGTATGGTTATTTCTATTGTATGACTTCTAGATGAGGAGTAATTAGGCCAAACACCAGTTAGCATTGTTGTGGGACAAACTGTAGGTTCAAGTTGGTTGATGCTGCCGAGTCCCGACTATGGCAAATTAAAAATTGTCAAAATCGAAACTTTTACTCTGAGAACCTTGGAAAGTCATCTCCTTGAAATTGTAATCAGATTTTCCACAAAATTGTCTTCTTTTGCGTGGCCTGATTTTCTTTTACCTAACCTCGTTTTTTACGTATCCTTGCTGCTAGAAACCATATTTCGGAGCAATATGAACTATTTTGAAGAAATTCTATCTCGGATAGCTCACACGTATTGAATTATCTTAAAACTGCAGCATATCACAAGTGTAAACTGGTGCAGTAGATGTGACCCTTTCATTGGTTTCAAGTTAATTGGTTGTACAGATTTGCCTCTATTAGAAATTTATTAGAAAACTGTCTGTTCCTTCTTGTATCTCTCAAAATTTCACTGAACATTGCGATCATCTAAATTTACCCTGACGTTTCCAAGAATACTCTTGCCCCCGCAGGTCTCGGGCCTCCTCCTGACGGTGGGTGGTAACACTAAGGTGAAGACCTCTATCCTTAGTGGCCAACTCAGCGGGAAACCAGGCTGAGATCGAAAAATTTGCGACTGGACTATCAAGATTTCAATGGACAAGGACATCTCCGGATTGACTTGACTGACCCTGACCGCCCCCCACATCTGTCAAAGAAAATTTGCTTGTTGTAAAAGGTATCACACAATCACTGGAAGACCTATCATCTGTTGCTATCTAGTATCTACGAAACAATTGCAGACCTTTGCGACACAACAATCGCAGATAGCCTGAGGCGCCAAACCGATGGCACATTCCTTCTTAAACCTGTGACCTCTGACCAACAAGATAAATTGACCGGCATCCATGAGATAGCCAATACCAAAGTCGTCATTGAACCTTTTCAAAGATCAGGCAAAGGCATTATCTTCAAAGAAAGTAAGACCTGCTCAGACAATGAACATACAAATTCGTTTCACAAACACAGCATCGCAAAATTCAAAGTCTTGCTCACAAGAATGGTTATGAGTTACTGTTGCTAACATTCAAGGATGAAAGATTGCCAAAGAAATTACCTGTAGCCTTTGAATGGTGCAGAGTTTCTCCATACTTTCCTCATCCAAAAAGCTGTTTCAATTGCCAAATGTATGGCCATTTTAGTCGTACATGCATCTGGCCAACAATTTGTGCCAATTGTCGTGACCATGGTCATGCACACACACACGATAAACCTTGCTCTAAAATTTCACATTGTGTCAACTGTTCAGGGAACCATCCTTCCTTTAGCCACAATTGCAAAGTCTTCAAGAAGGAAAAAGACATTCTACAACTACAAACTGAAAGACAACTATCCTTTCCCAAAGCCAGACGCCTTGTAGAACAGGATCCACACACACCTTGCCTAGAAGCAGATTACCCTAGACCACTAGTCCAGGCAATCCATGGTTTGACCCACCACAAATTGCAATAGTTTTGATCTATACATTTTCTGAAAGCTTGGAAACCTGGCTTTGACATACTAAAAGTCTGCTCAGATAGTCCCGTGCGAAGTCTGTTTTCTGAGGTGTCAATGGAGGGACTGTCGGAACATGATTTTCGACGTCAAAATCCCAATCCAGTCAAATGAAATCTAAATCAGGGGTTCAAAATACATGGAATTATTTAATAGTTCAATGAATTTTGGTTTGTAAGTGTGTTAGCATTCCAGGAAACAATTTTTAACAATATCTGCCTTCTGATAGGGGTCGTAAAGTAGCAAAATCCAAAATGGCCGCAATTACGCGCTTTCCAAACCAAAAAATGCTTATATCTTGAAAACTAATTGAGATAGAGTAGAAATCATAGCGTCTATACCTATGTTTTTGGTGCCAATGAATTCAAATATGATATTAGAACATGTCTAAGTCCAATGCTAAGAGATGAAATGCAACATGGCTGCCACCATGAGTCCATGATCCACCGAAACCGTAAAGCGACCATAGCAAAAATTGCCATCAGTTAAAATAAATTGCTTTATTTAACATTTAAGTAATCCAGCAAATAAAGGTGTACCATAATCTACCTTCTACTAAAGATAATGAAATGGCACAAAACAAATAGCAACCATCACTCACTATCCATATGCACGCCATGAAAATGGCTATATCGGTCAATCTAAGTCATGAGATTGATATATCGCATAAGTATAATCTTTCTTGATCTGCGTTTTAATGCCAAGGAATTCAATAATCACATAATATATGGTTTAGCTTTGGTAAATTTATTATTTAAATGTAATGATAAAATGGGCGCACCTGCACCCTCAACGGAGCCATCAACAGTAATGTTGTCAAGTACCAAGAAGAAGAAGGAGGTTTAAGTCACCAAAAACTGGTTCATTGGTTGGTTGCAGGCAAACATTTATGAGAAATTTATGTATCAGATTGCAAATGATTAGAAATGTACCTTAGTTATAAGCTACCACTTCCTTAAGGGGCGGGCACACTTTCCGCTCTGATTAAGGTGGCACTGTTATGTTTAAATTTTTTAAAATGTAAAAAATAAGTCCTGAAATACGCATGTAAGCAGTAAAGTAAGTTACTTTAGGATATGTGTGGGAAGAATACACACATATTATCATCTATGTTTCTGTTCCAACTAGGTCTAAAATAAATAAATTACAAACGAATTACCATTGACGGGCCGTTAGGGACACTAAAAATCTTCACAGACACCTGTTAAGATAACTCAGCTAAACGAACTACTTATTTCTCTTGCTCAGAATCTTGTAGCCGCTTGTAGGCCCAAGAGTGGTCACAACCAAAAACAGAAAGGCGGTCTACCCCGATTATTTTTGCACCTTTGTTCTGAATGGTCAACACTGAATTCAAGGCAAATCATTCTTACTACATGAGCAGGTGTTTTTGTCATTGCAACTATGATTTGATAATTTTCATCAGTGACATTATTACAGGCAGGCTCCTCTTGATTTTTGACAGGTTTTGCTGAATTACTCTAAATTTTCTTCGACCAAATCCAGCCCCACTCTTGTAGGAACGAGGTCATTTCCATGCCATTCCATCACAGTTTAGAGGAGTAACCTCCATGAAGCAGCTTTGCTGTTGAATCTCACAGCTCCTCCAATTAATCACATTTAGTGTCTCTTCATATTTTTTCATGAATGAACTGACTTTTTACACTGAAAGATTAGAAAGGAAGATTAGTGCCAATCTGCGTCACTGGCATGGACTACCCAGACGCTTCAGCGGCGTTGTGCTGTATACAGCTAAAGAAATAGCTCAAGTTGCCCATCCCAATATCACATTTGTAAACCAGAAGACTTCGAATCAGCAGTGATATGGAGAGAAGTGACAGTCAGGATGAGAAAATGTGTGCATGGAACAGAGATTGAACCCTGGATAATTGCTGGAGATCCTAGGTGCATTCAACAAAAGTGAGCAACCACCAAACCATCAGCATGTTATGCCTGGTTATTGGTTGAAGGATGCTACAGCATGAGACATAGTGTCCATGCGAATAGGTCTATTTGACACCAAGTGAAGGCAGTACTCTAAGCAGGAGATTGTTTCAGATAAACTTTGCAAAGGAACAAGAAGCAAAGGCGAGACAAGTGAACAGAGACATATATGAAACAGTAACAGATTGGGATTCCTGAAGTTTCCAAACACTATCACAGACAAATATTTTGAGACCAGGCATTGTGTGTTACCTGCTATATCTAGGGAAGTAGTCAATTTCAGTCAGTCATGAGGGAAACAGCAAGTTATATGAGATCCTAATGCAAGTAAGTTTAGTTGTTGCTGAAATTAATCCAACTCTAAACTCTCTTGAAGTAGTTAAACAATTATATTGATTAAATGGGATTGCTACCCTGAAATAAGGTTCAAGCACAATGCCTGGATGTTGGTTTGTATATACATTGAATGGTACATGCCTAAATAAAAGCATTGCAAGTACTTTCAAGTTTGTCAACATCTTGGGATTCTTGAAGGCACATTCTTGTTGCAAAACAACTGCATACAAAAAAAACTCAGCAACCACCACTAACTCCTCGCAACTGTATACGACAGAATTTTGTGAGACAATCACTCGAAACAAAAATAATTTTACCTGTTGAATTATTATGTTAAAGCAACTATACAGTTTCTCAGTGATCTCTCTGATTGAGTAAAATAATAATGATTCTTGGTATTAAAAACATATAATATATACACACAAAAATTGCACCTTCATCTCAATTAGTTTGCAAGATAGGAGCATTTCATGATTTTGATAGTGCTTGATGGCAGTCATGTCTGATGACACCTAATACAGTAAATCTTTAACTTCTGGATTGCTTATATCATACTTACCCACCTAAATCCATTGAAATATTAAATAAAGCAATTTATTTTAACTGATGGCAATTTTTGCTATGGTCGCTTTACATAGACACTATGATTTTTTTTTTTTTTTTTGAATGACATGGTCTTTATTTCGTCACAGAAAGCAATATACAAATTGAAACAGTAATAGTTGGTGGCTCTCGAACTCATTAAGAGTTATTTGAGAGCTCACCAAGATGAAGGAGGGATGAAAATGAGATGACATGAGATGAGCAGCCTCAAGTAAAACATGGTGAAACATGCCAGAACTCTGTTGTCAGATTCCATGTGCAGTAAAATTCAAAAAACATGAAATATAAAGGTGAAAGTGTAAAATTGTATTTTTGATGAGAGTCACAGAGTAGTGAGATATTAAATCCCAGAACTGTATTTCAATATTTCTTTTCACAAATACAATCGATAACAGAAAACTCCAGAGCATATTTAATGAAATTCACAGGGTACCGGGATATTAAATCCCAAACCGTGTTTCATAGTAAATGTAATCAAATGTGTAATCAGAGAGATAATTCCTATATATAGCGATCCAGGTTGAACATCAATGTGGCTTGATACCAAAGAAAGGTTAGCATATTTCATTAAGCAGTCAGGGTGCAAGAGTTGATTCATTTTACAAAACAGGAGAAAGAATAAAATTGGAGGAGTGTATGGACTATTTATATTAAGATGATATTTATAGGATTTGTTAGGAGTGATTTCTTAAGATTTCGTTTAAAAGCATGATAGCTGCTGTTCCATTCAATATTGGTCGGAAGATTATTATTAAATTTTACTCCTATATACCGAATACGCTTTTGTGAAAAAGAAGTGTGACACTGGGGTATGTTTGGTTTGAAACGACCTCTGGTTAGATATTCATGCTGTGGTAAATGAAAGAAGTTTTCGAAAACTGAGGGTAGCATTCCTTTTTTGTACTTGAAAACAAAGAGACCAATAAAACAATAAAATAATTGCTGAAAAGGCAGAATTTCAGTTTCCTTAAAAGCGTTTTGTAAATCGGCAGTAAAAGGGAGTGAGAGAATAATACGGAGAGCTTTGCGCTGGATTTTTACAATAGGTGTCAGGTAAGTTTTACTAGCACATCCCCAAACTTCGACACAGTAGATCAGATAAGGGTAGATAAAGCTATAATAGAGCGATACCAGTGTAGAAGGATTTAAGTACTTCCTAGCTCGGGAAATTATCCCAATACCTTTAGCAATCTTAGTTTTTAAATGATTAATATGGGGTATCCATGACAAAGTCTCATCGAGAATTACACCAAGAAATTTGATTGAAGAAACTCTTTCAATTTCAGTGCCATCCAGATACAACTTGTTTGAATCGGTATCTAGTTTTGTTCTTTTGTTTCTGAATATCATATAATTTGTCTTGCTGATATTTACTGAAAGTTTGTTGGAATTCATCCAGATCATATACTTGCATAATTCATTATTTAACAAGTTAGTCAGCTCACTGAGATTGTTACCAGAGATGAATAAATTGGTGTCATCAGCATACATTATGGGACAGACAAGATTTGAGACGTATTGCAAGTCGTTGATATATAACAAAAATAATAAAGGCCCAAGAATGGAGCCCTGGGGCACACCACATGATATGTCCATTTTTTCAGACTCTGTATGTTTGAAGAGGACAAATTGAGACCTGTTTGTCAGATAGCTACTGAACCATCTATATGCTCTCCCCCTTATGCCATATTTATATAATTTCTCAAGTAGGATTTCATGATTAACACAGTCAAAAGCCTTGCTTAAATCAATAAAAGTGCCTATAATATGTTCCTTATTATCTATGGAGGAAATGATTTTGTCGACCAGGTAAGTTAGAGCACTGGCGGTGTTGTAGCTTTTTCTGAAACCAAATTGGAGGCTATATATTGAATTATTTTTGTTAAGGAAACCGATAGTTCTAGCATACATAATTTTTTCATAGACTTTAGAGAAAACATTTAAAACAGAAATTGGTCTGTAGTTCTTGATTTCCTGGGGATCTCCAGCTTTGAAAATTGGCAGAACCCTAGCAGTTTTAAGTTCAGATGGGAAGTGGCCCTGGCGAAGAGAGAGATTTAGTAGATGAACAAATGGAGATAAATACAATTCGAAAGTCTCTTTGAATATGTCTGTTCTAATACCATCAGGACCATGACTGCTGTTTTTCAGTTCGCCAATTATTTTCGTTACTTCATTTTCAGTAACTTGTTCAAGAAATATGGTCTGGTTAACCTCATCTTTGATGTATGAGCAAGGACTTACATTGGTGTCAGGACATTTTCTTGAAGTGTTGGGGCCAATATTAATGTAGAATTTATTAAAGCTGTTAGCAATCAATTGCTCATTATCTTGAAGGGTCCCATCTATACGGAATTTGCTACTGATTTGTTGACTTTTCTTTTTATTAATAATTTCTTTGATAACATTCCAGGACTTCCGGACATTAGTTTTGCATTTCTCCAAAGAATTGTTGTAAAAGTCTCTTTCACATTTTCTGATGAGTTTTCTGACCATCAGTTTATACTCCTTGTACTTCTTGACGTTAATTTCATTGGGAAATTTCTTCTGGATCAAGTACAACTTATTTTTTGTTTTCACAGATTTTCTCAGACCTGAGGTCATCCATTCCTTTTTATTAGTATAACCAATTTTCTTGTCCTGAATGGGGAAAGAATCATTATAAAGTTTGACGAAATTATTATAGAAATGGGTAAAAGCAACCTGGGAGTCATCACTGTTCAGAACATCATCCCATTCAGTATTCTGAAGCTTGTTTTTAAAAGAAGCTCTTGTTTGATTGCTGATTTTTCTAGTTCTGATAAAATCAGACTTCTCTTCTATGCCCATGCCCATATTGAAGCTGAATATTGGGTAATGATCACTGACATCAGTGCATAGAATCCCATTGCAGTGAGTAACATTAGTGATGTCATTGCACAAAATATTGTCAATGAGAGTAGCACTCTGGTTAGTTATTCTAGTTGGTCGGTTGATAAGTGGGAAAAGAGAGACTGAATATATAGTATCTAGAAAATTTGAGGTCGGTTGATGAGAGTCTGCATTCAGTAAATTTATATTGAAGTCCCCTAATAGGTAAAGCAATTTGTTCTCCCTTTTAGCTTTATCAAGGATGCTACTTAGCAAGTTATTAAAGTCATCAATGTTTCCACCAGGGGGCCTGTAGATGACACCAATGAGTATGTTGTTGGTTCCTGAGATTTCTGAATTCGGGATTTCTATAAATAGTGATTCAATAATATCACAAAATTCACCTAAATCATTTCTTCGTTGGTAATTGATGTCACTTCTAATCATTAAAGCAACCCCTCCACCAGGTTTATTAATCCTAGATTGGGCTTCCATTGAGTAGCCTTGTAAGGAGTAGCATTCAGCATTGTGGGGATTAAGCCACGTTTCTGTCAGAGCAACCACTGCAAAATGAACATTCAACCCAGAGAGATAAATATCAGCAGATCCCAGATTTTTGGGGGCACTTCGAATATTAAAATGGATTATGCTGAAGTTGGATTTGTCAATTTTCTTAGTGGAGCACATGTATTTAAAAGTTGGTTCAGAATAATATTCACAATTCTTAATATTTTGGAGACACCGAAAATTATTATAGAAATGCAAATCTGGATCAATCTCCATCATTTCAGGTTGGTCATGACAGTCATCAAAATCAAAGGGATTGAAGATAAATTCATCATGAGTAGACAAAGTTCTCTCATTGGGTAAAGAGAGGCAAGACATTTCAGAAAGGAAAGAGCTATTGTCTTCCAAAGTATTAAAAGGAAAATTCTCAGCCAGACACAAATGACACATATCGGAATGAAACTGACCAGCATCATTCAGAGACCAAAGAGGCAAACAATTAATATGGAATACACGAGAACAGAGGCAACATGTTATCATTCTACTGTGTGTTAAAACACACCGGTTGCAGGAGGAGCATGTTATTGGCATCGTAGTTTCTTTGACATATATATATGGGCTTGAAACCGAAAACATTCTAGTTTAGGTGAATAACAACGCACAACAATTGTGCCATTGTTATTGATGATATATGAGGTGAAATGAAGATGAGACATTATCAAATACCAGTCATTCAAAACTTGTAGCAAATGAACATGTGCCATAAAGAAAAATAGCGCTGGGTACAATTTCTTCATGTGCCATAAAGAAAAATAGCGCTGGGTACAATTTCTTCTCTATCTCAATTAGTTTTCAAGATATAAGCATTTTTTGGTTTGGAAAGCGCGTAATGGCGGCCATTTTGGATTTTGCTACTTTACGACCCCTATCAGAAGGCAGATATTGTTAAAAATTGTTTCCTGGAATACTAACACACTTACCAACCAAAATTCATTGAAATATTAAATAATGCCATGTTTTTTGAACCCCTGATTTACATTTCATTTGACTGGATTGGGATTTTCACGTCGAAAATCATGTTCCGACAGTCCCTCCATTGACCCCTCAGAAAACAGACTTTGCACGGGACTATCTGAGCAGACTTTTAGTATGTCAAAGCCAGGTTTCCAAGCTTTCAGAAAATGTATAGATCAAAACTATTGCAATTTGTGGTGGGTTCACCCCCATATTATCACCAGTTGCCTGGACTACACCTCTTCATTCATCACCACAGAGGAACATTCATCTGGACAGGAACCTCTTCACAGGTGTCTTAATGAAAACACCTTCACCGCCTCAACCACCAGACCGGCCAAGCAAGGAAGAACCTGTGAACTCCCCTGAATCACCGAAGAAGATGATCCAACAAAGTCAAATATTCTCTTCTGTTACCCAAGGGACTGAGAAGTCCCTCAATCAACCACAGGAAAAAGATGTTGCTCCAGATAACAAGACACTGCCCAAGACAACAAAACAAAGCAAGCTCAACAATCGGTTTGCTACCTTGCAAAGACAAGAGTAAAACGACATCACCAACAGCAAAAAAGAACTCCCCACTGGTCTCAAATTTCTCATCAAGTCCAAAGATGGAAGACTGAAGGATGTATCACCATTTGTTAGTTACACAACAATGCTGAAGAAATTTGGAAAATCACACTCAGTCGATTGACAGCCTGGCGGTGATTTATTGGTACAAGCTATACTCAATGCAACTCAGACAAGGAAACTTCTTGAATTGAAAATTATTGCAGATATACCTGTCAAAGTGACACCTCAAAGATCTAGATGCCATCAACCAAGATGGGATGACTAACTCAACATGACCACAAACCAAGTATGTCTCTAAATAGCCCAATCAGTTGCTGATGAGACGTAAAACACAACCTCACTCACTCACTTCCAAGAATACTCCGCCAGTTTATTTTTATTGTCCTGGTTAATTTTGATCAAACACAACTTTTCCTCATTTGATCAAACACAACTTTTCCTCATTTTTCATTTTGTATTTGAATGATATCAATAGCTTCTATTTGACTAAATTTTGCGGATTCCACTCATTCGCAGCTCCCAAACGACTGATAGCTCCCAGTTATATGTCGATTTAATCAAGAAATATTAAATATTTCTTTTTTTTTTCTGTATCAGAAGACCTTTTAAAATTAGTACATAATATTATAAAAATCAATGTCTCAGCTTCTATTTTTCATGTTCAATACTCTCAAGGTTTGCTAATATTCAGCCTATTTTCCTTTTCTCGACAACTAAATACTCTCAATATTATTTGTAAAAGCCAGGGGTCACTGAAAGTGATAACAAGTAACATTCACTCCACCTGGTGTAGGATCTGCCAATCCTTAGTGGAATCAGAAGCTCAGGACACCCTAATAACATTGGTCATGTTCCCGGAAGAGTTTGCTATTTACGTTTTGCCTTTAATATTACGCCAACACAAATAATTGGCAAGTCCAGGATTTTTGGCCACTTCAAAAATGCGAGAAGTGCAGCACGCATTAGAGCTGTTTACAGATTAGCGGTCTAAACGGTCTCAAAATTAACTTTCAACTTGTTTGTGTGATGTCACTGGCTCAAAATGTTTTGTTTGTGTCCGTTATGTTTAATAATTTGATTCAGTGCTTATCATGTCTAGCGGCATAGATGTCAATAAACAAACTAATTAAATGAAATAAGGTACTTCATCAAATAAGAAGATTGGGAGACCAAAAGAAAACTGTGAATTCTGTGGCAAAGCCAGTTAAAAAAATTTAAATCAAGAAAATACATTTTTCCATAGGACAATCAATCTGCAAAGAGCTCTTAGCTTATGTATTGATCACAGTTGCACTTTGGAAGTTGCTTATTGAAAACATTTTCTGAACCGGTTATTTTTATTGGGTGTTGTTGTACCAAAACATAATTCTTTTCCTTTTTTGGTATTTATACCAACACTCTTGTCACCACCATCACTTCCTGTGAACAGCTAGACACACAGAAAGTGCGAGTTTCAAGCCTGACTGAGTTCCATTTGCTTGGCCACTTTGCAGCATGTCTGTCATCAGATGGCTCCCTGTCAGTATCTAACTTTGGCAGTCAAGTGTTGCCATGCAGTGTAATCGAACCCTGGACCTCAAAATTACAAGGATAATGTCAAACGGCTCAGCCATCAAGACGCATGGCTTTGCATTGGGAAAACAATCTTCACATCAATGTGCATTATAACGTTGTGTAATCTTTATTTGAGATTTAAGAGCAGGGCAGGAATTGGAGGCAGATGATGTTACTTGTTTTTACACATTTAAGAACATCAGAAGAAGGTAGAATGTTCTCTTGAGGCCTCCATTTCCTGTCTTGCCTGATATCAGTCTATTAACAAAGTGGCTGAAGTGGTCAATCAGGGACTTGCGTCATGACAAGTAAAATGTTGATATCAGTTGCAGCCAGCACAGAAATCCCACAGAATGCTGTTGTGCTGCTCAAATCCGTAAATTGTTTGCAAACTATTCCAGAAGGTGGTGCACAAGGCAAATCAAGTAAATGATTTTTTTGCTACAGACGTTTTTCTATGTGCTGGAGTAGGTGAATCCAGGTCATTCTCAAATTTCGGGACAATTTGCATCACTCCAGTTCACTGACATTAATTTGAATGCAATTAACATCTGAAGCGTCACTCTACATCTGTGATTCATATTTCTAGGAATAAAATGATGTAAGTCTTATTTTCAGAATTTTTTTCTGAAAATAAGACTTGTAAACATCAATGTTTTCCTTTATTTATTTTTTTTAAATTGCTCAAAAAGCAGGGTTTTTTTTTCTAATCAAAAGTGCACTCCGTTACCATATTTTCCAGGGCACTTTGTCCCGAAATTTGAGAATGGCACAAACAGAATGACAACACCAACTGGTGTGCTCTAGAGATCAAAATAGTACATATGAATATGTTCTGTCTTAGTGATAAACTTCTCATTTATTCTACATGCATGCTCCTTCAGCACTAATGTGCTGCCTCTTGTTTAATTAATCATTTCACCTGAATCTTTAGACAGTCATTTGGTTTGAACGTGATTTTAAGATTTACGAGGGGCGTTCAGAAAGTTCGAGGCTTTTTTTTTATATGGACACTTCTTTTCAATCTAGAACTATGAATTTTTCACAGGATAAAATTCAGCATATTTGGAATGGATTTCTCGACGTTTTTAAGTCATTATGTGGTTGCCATGGAAACTGAAAGTTTAGCTTCTCGGGGCAAATAATACTGAAACCACTAAAGCCAATGGATTTTGGCTATGAGAGACCTCTCTCTATCACTTGCATTAGTGAGAGTGACAATATTTGACACAAGAAATATAATATTAGCCTTGAAAGATACTCCCAAGCTCATTAAAATCATTGATTTATACACCTGACCCATTGAAGTAAATGTTCCTTGAAGTCCTCCAAAATAAGTTCTGTGAAAGAATTTTGGTCATCCAAAGCCTTTTCTCCTACAGTGCCTGAAACTATAGCCCCCATGGACTAAAGTAAGGGAAAACCAGGACTTATGTAAAGCAACATGTCACAGGAATAGCTAGGATGGCAAATGCTGTCCATTTTGGTCTCTTGTTCATACTAGTGAATCCATGCTTTCACAAGTCCTTATGTAGTCAGGGAAACACACCTTTGCCTCCTGAATTTCCCTCGCCAAATCTGGCATGCAAGAGTGCTTTCCTACATGGGTTCAGTGTAGGAATACACACATTTGGTGTGCTTGAAAGCATATTTAGAAGCTAATACCATATTTCTTGAGTCAAATATTGTCAATCTCACTAATACAAGTGACAGAGAGAAGTCTCTCACAGTTAATGAATCCCATGAATTCCATTGAAATGCACAGTTACAATTTTTTGGCATTCTTGGTTTCAGTGTTACCTTTCCCAAGAAGCTGAACTTTCAGTTTCCATGGCAACCACAGAATGACTTGAAAATGTCCAAATTGTCCAAAATTTTGGAAATCAATTCCAAATATGCTAAATTTTATCCTGTGAAAAATTCATAGTTCTAGATTGAAAATAAGTATCCATATGAAAAAAAGCCTCAAACTTTCTGAACGCCCCTCGTAAGCTAATCTTAGCTGAATTTTGGAACTGTTCCTGCATTTCAATGGAATTCATGGGATTCATTAATGCAACTCATTTAAGATGTTTTGTGCTGGTTAATGTGGCAGGAAATAATTAATTAAGAAGCAAGTGGCATTTCTTGACAAAACAATGGTTTAGTTGCAATTGGCTCTCATGAAATGCTCGTTATTGCTTTTTGATCAACATACTTCACATTCACATTGATTGGAAAGGTGATTTTGTGTTTATTTGAATGAACCATTTGTTTGTCAATAACGAGTTGCTCTTTTGGCAACCAGAAGCCATAAACTGACATCTGGTAAAAGAAAACATGAGTTGCATGCTCTCTTGGGGTTGCAACCGTTGCATGATATGATCACTCTGTAAACAAATAAGTTGTTCAGTAATATTGTAAAGTCATTATGTTGTGTTTCACATTCAGCATTCACTATTTGAGCATGTGAAACAAATTTGAACCTTGAAATTTTCTGTTTTGATTAAGATGTGATAAAATATTTTAATGTTCTAGTAATTCATGTTATTTCAATGTCATACTGATTGGTGTATCTGCTTTTTGTATTATAAATATTTCCGGCAAAGGAAATGTATTTGGTTGACTTCTTCACACACATTTTCCTTTGCTGTTGTACAAGTTTGTCATTTTCTCATAGATCTGCGCAACTGTGGCTGCAATCCCAGAATCTGCACGAAGAATCTCTTCTCAATGAAGACACAATTTGGGTAGCAACTTGGCAGGGAGGAGGAGGAGGCCATTACAACTTGAGGGGAAATTGACTGAACTATTGTATGAAATTGACTAGATATGATACTATAACTTCGTGAGAATTAACAATTTTTATGGAATACTCTAAGCTGAAATACATTCATGAGAAACATTAAAATGCAACGTGGCAGACAGTAATTAAACAGAAGGAAGGACTTTGATTTGACTTGCATGAAATACTTTCACATTAGATTGAAATGCATTGGGACCATTATGATGTTGAATTGTTTGAACATGCCAGGAGCTTTCACCATTTGATATTCTGGTAACAGAATGTCAATGACTGCACTGTGGCAAAGGCTATCTAGTAAATGATTTCTACATAAATTTGTAAATATTTCCAAAATTTACTATCTTCTCCACGGATGACAAAATTCTGTCTTAGTTCCACGCCTGGGGGGGGTACTCAAAATTTTTTCTGATACGTATGCTAGGCTGGAAGTTCGGCGACCAGACCCGGTGCTAGGCGGTCAGTCGTCGCGAAAATACCCCGACTCTAGGATTTTTTTTGTCGCCGCAATAGTATTTGTCTGTTTTTCCCAGGTATTAACCCGTAATTTCACCAAAAATTAACAATGCGACTCGATAAAAGTTCCTATTTAAATTTAGGGGCCAACTCTAGGAATTATGTCAGATTTTTAGGCCCAACTCTAGGAATTTTTCAATTGAAAAAGGGAGCCTACTGAGCCGAGCATGGGTGTACACTTGAACATAGTGAGTACGCCCCCCCCCCCCCCCCCAGGGTTCCACGCATTTGACCTGTTCAACTTTATAATTACCCTCAACTAGACAATGGATTTTAAAAGCTCAACTCTTTTTATACAGTACAATTGACAGTACGTTAGAGTAGTTTATAAATAATATTCTCTTGTTTACATTGCTATAGAGCCAACATGGCCTCTCAACCGGCAATTCAACACAGATTGACAGGGAGGTGGAGGAAGCCATTGCAAAGTTTTATTGTTTTCCATAAAACTATTATGGCATGGTTTCCACAATATGACAGTGACAGGTTTCACCTCATTGCTGTGTATAGCTAGAGGTATTATTCAGCTGATTATTGTCTACATAAGTATTCATACATGTTGTGTGAATGATATGTAGTATCCAAGGTGACATTTGTCCATATTCACTGGGTGGGGGGGGAGAGTTTTTTTTTTTTTTTTTTTTTTTAATATAGAGTTTCTTAAAAATGGTAATGCTGAGTGCTGACATAGGATAGTTATCGGGTATACCCACCTGCAGTTACAGAAACCACCCAGAATAGTTAGTAAATGGATTAATGATTTTAAAAGTGACATCGAACTAGATTTTTGACCTTGCAGATCCAATGCCTTCTACAATTAGTCCAACAGAATCCCTTTGGTACTCCCTGTGAACATGTCAGCTTTCGTGAAATGACGACGATATTTATACATTTATACATATCCACGAGAGTTGACAGGCAATAATTAAAGTCACCTGCTGGGCATACCAAAGGACCGATAATATAATCCGACAATGCATTTATGACCTGCATGTGCATGGTGACAGCCTGAATCTAAACAGGAATCCATCATTTTGTGTTGTATTGACTTAGTCTATAAAGTCTTAACTACATATAAACTTACTAATTTCTAAGCTTCGCCATATACTAATAAAGAAAAGTTTTGCAGTAGCTTTATAAATGATGGCATATGTTGCAACAGCAGATTTAATTTTATACTCAGTTGCATATCTGTAGAAACCACTGTTTGTAAGTAATTATTTACAGTTTATTACATTACATGATACATGTATGTTGTTAATTTTGTTTGCATGTTTCCTGAATTTTGATAAATCAATCAGCTCATTCATCAAATCGTGATTTACAAGTGTAGCCATTTTTTTAGGGCGCTCTCTGCTAAGAGAGCTCCCTAATGTCATTGAAATCCTGAACAATCTTGTGGGTTGATTTTTGGACAAATTACAGCTCCAATCGACTTCAAAACTTCACACATTGCATTATATCAGCCAAGAATGGATTGATCAACTTTACAGGGACATGCACATTGTTTAAATACCATTTTAGAGACCCAGGAAAACCATCCCAGAAAAACTGGAAAGAGGGAGTCCTGTGATGTCATTGAGGGGCTTTCCCACACCAGATCTATTTATAGCTCACTGAGAATTTGTCAAAACAACAAGAGGTCAGCAATTGGGACAAAACACCTCTCAAGATGGTTATGGACAAATAATAAAGTAAACATACTGTAGTAAGTTAGATGGAACGATATGTGGAAAGCAAGATAGATAGATAGATGGGTACAAACCTAGAAACACACTATGACTGACAGCTTGACATTGAGAAAGAAGGAAAACAATGAAACAGTGAAATGGATTAGATGGTTATCGTTTCTTTGGTTTTTCAAGAACTTGCAGTGTCATCAGTTAGGGTAATGCTCTTTGAGTCGGACACTTAGAGGGTGTTACCTTGAGTCGGACACTTTTTGTTGGGCTGTATGGACCAATTGAGAGCTCCTATACCTATGTATTTGGTATCAATCTTTAGCTTAAGACCTCTTTTATCTGTTCAAAAAGTTTCAGCATGATACAAACAAGTATAGTGGGTTTTTCATGACACTGAAAATGGGTAAAAAACTTCGTTTTTCACTTTTCTGTTTGATCAGGAATTGAGTATTTTAGTAAAATTTCTCCAGATTGAAGGGTTTTATTCAGGTCTATGGTATTGATTTGACCTCAGATTGTCATCAAAATGGTTAGTACTTAGCTCAATGTATTTTGCGCTCTAATATGGCACCTATTAATGGATTGGAAGGATCTTAAACAAATGTACTTCAATGCCTTGTAACTGTCCGACTCAAGGTTACCCCTCTCTTTTTTTAAAGTCCCGAAAACAACCCAATACACAGTGTTCCAATTATGCAAATTGTCAATTTTTTAATAGATTTCCGGAAAACGTTCAATTTGATACCCTGGTTAATATAACCTATAACCCTTTAACCTGGCTAGATATCACTTTCTAAAATGGCTTGAATCCAACTGTCCGACTCAAAGAACATTACCCTATAGGAGCGCCCTTTAAAGTGCCTTGTGCACGTTATGTTTATATATTTCCTTTGCGGCAACGCGATGACATTCTCTTACCAGAACATCAAACGGTGAACGCTCCTGGCATTTAAGCATTTAAATCAGCATCAGAATGGTACTAAAGCTTGTAATGAAAAGGCAAAGCATAGTTTACCAAGTCAAATGCAAACAATCTGCCTCTTTAATTGTTGGTCCCATATTGATTGATGGATTTTCAATGTTTTTCATTTTTAAATTTAAGGTCAAGAGTTTCTCCAAATGCCATAATTAATTCCTTGAATTGAACACATTTCATGAATGACTGTCTAGTCTGAACAGTGAACAATCAGAAATTCTACATGAAATTTCTCAGACTTAATACCCCAGCTCCCATTTACCAGAGACTGGTCAAGTTCCCCTGTTGAAGGCAGAAACAAAAACTTTGAGGGATGTAAATAAGCAAAGAAAGTATTGATGATGCTGATGTACATTTATAGCCAGTCAGTTTGGCATCACAAACCCAAACAGCAGTTTTTTAGACATTTTCCACTGACATAATTATGGCTTCCTCCTCCTCCATGCCAAGTTGCTACCCAAATTGTGTCTTCATCAAGAAGAGATTCTGTCGTTGATTCGGGGATTGCAGCTGCTGTTCTGCAGATGTGTAGGGAATTGAGAACCAAAACATGGACGACCTTGAACGGTATATGTTTCACTTAAAACACCAATACAGGGGGGAAATTTTTTTTTAAATATGAACTATCCTGAGTTTCACTCATAATGCAAGAGGCAGAATTAAACTAAGTTAGCAGAATTACTGTAACATTAAAATAAGCAAAAATATTAAACTATATGCTCAAATATTCAGATGTTGGTCAAAATAAAAACATTCCTCTCTCTTTTATGCAGACTGGCACGCATCACCAAGCACCTTTTTAAATTTAAATTTCATTGAACGGATCATTTCTCAAACAGGAATCAAGATCCCAAAGAGAGCAGCTTGTATTTTTTTTTGCAGGTGACAGTTTATGGCTTCTTGTCGCCAAAAGAGCAACTCGCCATTAACAAACAAAATAATTTAATGTTTCATGCAAATAAACACAAAATCGCCATTGCAATGAATGTGAATGCATGTTGATCAAAAAGCAATCTGTAGTATTTTATGAAAGCCAATTGCAACAAGACCGTTGTTTTGCCAAGAAATGACCGTTGTTTTGCCAAGAAATGCCACTCGCCTTTTAATCAATTCTTTCCTGACACATTAACCCTCAAAAAACATCTCAAATGTGTTCTGTAAATGAATCTCATAAATCCCATTGAAAATGCATCAATGATTCCGCAATTCGACCCATTCATCACAGAGATTGTCTGGAATATTAAAGTGAATTTCAATGAATTAATGAACTGATTATATGCTTAAATTTCAACTATTAAGTGTTTTTGCCTTACAGTTATTTTGTAACATTATTCCATTCAACAATTTTTTATCAGTATGCCTGCTGATGTGTACAACTGTATATGCTATAATTCCTGACAATTTTGTGAAGATTTAACAAGTATCTGCTTTGATATGATTGGTCACAATTATAGCCCCATAGTGAAGCTTAGCATGCAGCTGACTGAAAACTCACGGCCATGGCTGAATAGCATTACATTGTCCATGTCTTCGTGGCTTTAGATGTGTTACATTGATGCAATTAGTGACGAATGAGACAGGTCATGAAAAACAAGGCTGGTAAGACATGCAGAATATTGATAATCATGAGATATCATGTAATTCAGCCACACATATATATGTCACTATACAAAATGGTAGCTTGGCATTTCAATGAACATGGACAAACCTGTGTTATCAATAGGCAATAGTTTATTTTGCACCCAGAACAGCAGACATCCCACATGGGATCATGTGGTTTACTAAATGGGTGTAGTGAAATGATACAATATTTACTAAAAACAAACATGTCACACATAGCCATTTCATCTGGTCAGGAGGTACATGTACTGTAATTTATGAAATTGGATATTTTTCAAAGTATGATTTGCGATTTATAATAATCTCTTCATGTTGTCAGGGATTATTTTGACAAACATTCAGACATAATTAAAATACATACATGTGTAAATGAATGAAACAAACATGAATGAACATTGAACACAACTTATTCCATTTCCCTTATTTCCAAAAATTCAAAAGATAGCACTTGTGTTGCATTGTTGATTAAGGTAAGGTTGAGAAGCCACACTTTTTCCAAACCAAAATATAGCTGTCAAGTCTCAAGCCTGCCTGTTTTACTAACAGGTTCCATGATCCATAAACTAGGCTACTTTGAACATGTTGGAGTTAGTTTGAGCACATTTAAAAAGTTATTGATAGGCCTACTCAGTTGGTAGTACTTATAAAATTAATTTTGGAATTCTCTATGCAGTTTATTATGCCTCACTCCCATCCCCCTCTTATGTTTGAATCACCCCGGTTTGGTTTACAGTCACCTTTCTTTATAACTTCAAAGAGGAAAAGTGTTGCAGTTGCAGTTTACAGCTTTGACATTTTGGCGGCATGACCCTATTTCGAAACTCTCTTAGTGAGCTCAGGAACAGGACTTCTGCTTGAAGCTCAATTTAAATTCAATACATTTTAAAAATGAAAAATTAGAAAATGTTTTCATGACAAAAATATATTGAAATTGCCAAATTTTGAGCTGTTGTTATCATGAATATGATGTTGTTTCTCTCCTACATGTAAATCCACCCAAAGTGGCCCGCCCTCCATGACCCAGCTCTTCATTGGCTTCCTTACAACTTGCTTGGCTGAAAAAGGATGTCTCAAACAAGTACGGTAAGGCACTTTGGGATGTCATCCAACTCCGTAATGCAAATAAGTACATATTGTAAGTTGTTTTGAGAACAGCCATTTGTCAATCTTGAAATTTCAGTTTTTTAAGCTTTGTAAAGATAGTTTCCTGAAGATGTCAAAATTGCAATTTAAATTATATACTTCTTAACTGCTGGATTTCAAAGAAATAACATTCCAAAAACATCAAGGTATTGTTTGACAAAATGGCATCTATGTTTTGAATTATTCTGAACCTAGTTAGTGTGAGGAGAACAAACTTTTCGGGACACAGGGTAGATCTTCGTCTTTAATGCGGCACACGCAACAAAAAATAAATCAGAACCTCTTCTTGTGTCTTTCAAGGGTTTTTGTTGTATTCAGCACCATCATGACTTCCTTTGAAGATAGATAGAATCTTTTATGCAACTTCCTACCTACGCTAGATCTCCTTATATATTTTGCATAGATAATTCAGTCCTGTGTGAAACCAACAGAAGCTTTCATTTCTCACCAATGGGTTATATATGCTTCTGAAAGGAAGAAAGGAAGGTGGTAACCTTGTGGGAATATCTTGCATTTTTGTTGCAACTTATATCTAGATAAAAACTTTACCTAGAAAAAAAATTATATTCCTTCTTATTTGTCTATCATTTTGCTCTTCTAACTTGTTGGTTTGTAATACAATTAATGACTGACATGGACATCCATGGAAAGTCCTATAGCTCTCAGCTTTGTGACTTTTTGAAAGAAGCTGGCAATTGGGCATTTATTGATGGCTTGTGTTGGAGAGACATGGTTTTGCGAACCTAATTATTGAATGTTTTGATTTTCAGTTTACCTTCTGTTCCTGTTATTTCCCTTAAATACCTTAAACAGTCATGAGTCATGTGTAATGAAATAGACAATCTCTGTCATGAATGAGAGGAATTACCATTGATGAATTTTCAGTGGATTTATAGTATTAATTAACAGAACTCATTTGAGTTGATTTGTGAGGGTTAATGAGTCAGAAAAGAATCTATTACAGGTGATTTCATTAGCACGCGATTCTGTTCATTCACACTTGGTAGTGAGAAATCAATGCTAAACAGCCACTTACTACGTTTGATATATATGAGATGTGTGACGTTCTATTGCTTCTAAACCAATCGTATTAACCAAAAGTGCTATGTATTTTGTGGCCAAGAACCTGAGAATCGTGTGCTAGTGAAATCACCTGTAAAAGATATTTACAGGCAAAACAACAGTTTTCATGAAATTCACCTCATCGCATTTTGATCAAAATGCTTTCAGATTCATTGCAATGATGATTTTTTGTTTATTTGCAGGAAAAATTTGTTTGTCCTTCACAAGTTTTCTCTTGCAATAAGAAGCATTGAACAGACAAATGGCAAAAGAAAAATACAAAAAAACATCTTTGATACATGACATTTCTGTTTCAGATCAGTTCCTTCGCAATGCTCCTCCAGTCGTCCATGATTGGCCAAGTTTCAGTTGTTCATTTCCCATAAATCTGCAGAACAGCAGCTGCAATCCCAGAATCAACGACAGAATCTCTTCTTGATGAAGACACAATTTGGGAAGCAAATTCGCATGGAGGAGGAGTAAGCAATAACAGACTCAGACTCAAACTCAGTGAGATTTATTTTGCCAATAATTATAAAAGTTCAATTACAATTACAAAGTATATTCAATTATGGCATGCATGACTTCTCCAAGATAAAAAAATTACCACTATCGAGAGGCCACCATAAAAAAAAACAAAAAAACAATATGATGGGAAATTGTCTGAATAAATAAATAAATAAATATGTATATGTATAATTGTATATTGTGAAACTTACCTGCATTTAGAACTTGCCATGATAATTGCAAGCTGCACATGCTCTGGTTGGTTAATGCACTTTTGAGCTTTTTGAGGGCTACACTGCTATTCCTTCAAATGCTGCTGTATTAAAGGCAGTTCTGTGTATTTCATCCAAATTTTCGGCATAAGGCATCCAAGAAAATATGTCAAGGAAAAAAAATATTTTTTTTCAGGGGGGGGGGGCACTGTATTTTTTATAGTAAAAATGCTATTTTTAGCTTAAAATATGAAGAAAAACCTCAAAAAAAGGCCGAGGGATGAGTTTTAATGGTAGAAAGACAAATGAGATGTCAAATGAAAGCAGAGAACCAGTGCTACAAGATGATGTAGACGCTTTTTTGAAATTTTAATTTTGATGCCTGTACCATGGGGTTTTAGTTGAAACTGAGCCATTTTTGGCATCTTTATTGGAAATAAAAAAATACTCAAAACAAAATTCAAAAAAGCGCCTCCAGGATCATATAGTGATATTTCTCTTCTTTCATTTGACACCTTATTTGCATTTCTACTATTAGAATTCATCCCTCGGCCTCTATTTTAGTGTTTTTATCAGATTTTAAGCTAAAAATAGCATTTTTTTCTATTAAAAGATGCAGTGACCCCCCGAAAAATTTTTTTTTTCCCTTGACATGTTTTAGTAGACTCCTGATGCCGAAAATTTAATAATAATAATAATTTATTTATTTATAGTGTCACAAAAATGAAATTTCTCAGTAACACTTTACATAAATGATAAAATTTGAGAATATGAAATGTAAAATATATAGGAAATGTAGACATTAGAACAAATAATCGATAAAACAGAAATAAAGAATAAGACCGGCACATAATAAATACATCAAACGTTGTAAAATTCTAAAAATAAATGAGTTTTAAGTTTAGTTTTAAAATCATCAAAGTTATTACAAAGTCTTATATTGTCTGGCAAATTGTTCCATATTTTGGGGTGCAGCTGAATAAAATGATCGAGTGTCCAAAATTTGGAGTAAAACTGCACAATAGCCTTTAATTGAGCATCATTTAAGAGCATTTCAGTTCTGTCCAAAAAAGCTGAAAAGTGCATTAACCAACCAGAGTGTGAAGAGCTGCATGGGTTCTGATTTTAAAATAGCCTTTGTTCATTTTCAAGATCTAACATGCACTGAAATTATAACATCATAAAAATTGTTTCATGAAATTACCGGGTCTGTTGAAAATTTGTTGGTTGCTCATCACTTTGGTCTGAAATGTATTCATGAGAAATATTCAAAATGCAACATGGCAGGTACACTGTAAAATTTGAAATTTTGAGTCAGCTCAAATGATTGAGTGAGATGGTTGCACAATTTGCTTGAGCTAGCATAGCTTGATAATTTGTTTTATGATAATCTTTTCGTTGTTATAACTTCAAACAACAAGCTATGATAGCTCAAAGGAATTGTGCAACCGTCTCACTCAATCATTTAAGCTAACTCAAAATTCAGATTTTACAGTGCTATAGGAAGTGAAGAAAATTATGGACTTGCATTTGACTTTCGTGGAATATGCCTAAACTTTTCATTTTATGCATTGAGACCATTATGATGGTGATTTGCTTGAAAATGCCAGGAGCATTTTGCTGTTTAATGTTCTGGTAACATTATGCTAATGACTGCATTGTGGAGAATGCAATCTAAAAACCAATTTGTCAAATATTTATTTATATTATTTTCTCTTAACCTTTTTAACTGCCATCAACTAGAATATGAATTTCAAAGGCAGTGCAATGAGACAGGAAATTCACTGACTTATTGCTGATTGTCTTATATATATAATGCATGTGCTTTGTTGTATTTCATCATCATGATTCAGTTTTTTATGTACATGAATTAGCCTGCTCTGTTTTGCATGGATTCTACAACACTGTGTACCGTTTGCTCTATGCGAAGCGACCTAGTTTAAAATCATGAAATCTTAAATTTTAGACCAGAAAGCAATGTAATTACAATATAACATAGCCAGTATGCTGTATTTATGCATCAGAAATCTTGATGAGAAATTTCAAGCAATCAAAAGATTTGGTGATTCTAGTAAAAAAAGCACTAAAATTTACTAAAACTGCCGAACACAGTGACAATGGTACCAGAACGTGCCAGTTTTCACTTCATCGCTCTATCGCCATGTAAATTTTTATATGCCGTCATGTGTAATGAGCTACACAAGTCGATGTATTCATACATGATTTGTATTTAAAGAATTTCTCAATTTGTACGACACAATTGATGTTTTTAATTATATATACATTGTGCAGGGCTTCTTGAAAAGGTTTTTATATATTCTTCTAGGGTTTCAGAGACCACCTACATTAATGATGTAGTTTTTTTTTGTATTTTATTATTTTTGTGATGACACATGTACGAGTATCTGTAATGCTATGATGATGTCAATAAAATATTATATATTTATTATAGAGTCTCTCAAACTGCATAGATGTGAAAGGTGGAAAGGGTGATTGGATATTAGAAGATGTTTAGGCTTGTTAAATTAATACCTCCTACAATCTACTTAGACCATAATAAGTGATGCAGATTGAAAGTAACTGACTATCTGTTCATGCTGTTTTGCATTAGTAATTTACAGGTGCATGAAATTTTTCTTCTATCCAAATAATACAAGTTCAATATGTTCTGGGACCATGCATTGGTTTAACCCACTTTGGCAGCCAGCTTTTCATTTACATCATATTAATTTGTATTGGAACCTGCTGAATCTAGTGATTGGAGTCAGTGGGACATTGGACTATCTTATCCAAGAGAGTTGACAGACAGTAATGAAAACCACATGCTGAGAATTCCAAAAGGGCCAATAATCTTGACAAAGCATTTATGAACTGTGGTCACAATGGGGTTTCCTCATTTTATGCTAGCACTGGATTTCCTGAACAATGTAGTGTCCTTCTGACTCTCTGAGAATATGTTGAGTGTTTAATCTGAATACATTTCAAGTCGAGAATACTGTCAACTTAATGTGTACTATGATAAAAACTTATCATCTTTTTCAGCATAGAGATTATTTGTGGTTTACCTGCACCTTTTAAAAATTCTTAACACATCTTTATTGAACAGAAGAACAAAATAGAATATGACTTAATTGAATCTCAAACTCTGAGTGTCTTCTTGAGTGGGTACAAAAAGAATAGGAGCCCCCGCAGGTCTCGGGCCTCCTCGTGGCGGTGGGTGGTAACACTAAGGTGAAGACCTCTATCCTTAGTGGCCAACATGAGACAGTGCGCATACATGGTGTGTCCCCTACCTTACAGGGGAATATCAATGATAATGTCAAAAAACCTGTTTCAAGACCGGATCGTACGTCAACCGGGTAACCAAGGTGCGCGTCCCTCAGCGGGAAACCAGGCTGAGATCGAAAAATTAGCGACTGGACTACCAAGATTTCAACGGACAAGGACATCCTCGGACGACTTGATAGACCCTGACCGCCTCCCACACATCTTGAAAGACGAAAATTGCCTTGTGATGAAAGGTGAAACAAAATCCCTTGACGACCTGTCAGCTATCGATGTTTATGAAGTTATTGCGGACACTTGTGACAGCACTGTAGCTGGAGAAATAAGACGTCAAACTAATGGAACCTTCCTGATTCATCCTCAGAACGATCAACAAAAAGAGAAACTGACATCAGTCAACGAAATTGCCGGAACAAAAATCTCCTTTGAACCTTTCATAAGACCAGGCAAAGGCCTCATCTTCTCAAAAGAGAGCAGGACATGTACTGATACTCAGCTAAACAAGTGGTTCAAGAAACATGGCATTGAACACTTCAAACGTCTTTCCCAAAAAAATGGATATGAATTACTACACTTGACATTCAAAGACGATAAAGTTCCAAAGAAAGTACCTGTAGCTTTTGAAAAGTGCAGAGTTCGCCCTATCTTTCCTCGCCCAAAACGTTGTTTCAATTGCCAAATCTACGGACATTTCAGCAGTATGTGTAGAAGGTCGACAGTTTGTGCCAATTGCGGAGAACTGGATCACACTCACACGAGAAAGCAACCATGCTCCAAGCCCTCGTATTGTGTTAATTGTGCAGGGGATCACCCTGCATTTAGCCAGGACTGCAGAATCTTCAAGAAAGAAAGGGAAATCCTACAACTACAGATTGACACAGGAATATCATTCCCTGAAGCCAGACGCCGTGTAGAAGAGGATACGGACAGCATGGACCAAGGATCAGACTACCCCAGACCAGTTTTACACTTATCTCCAAAGAGACGGATTCAACTGGAGACGAACCTCTTCATGGATGTCATGCAGAAGAAATCTTCACCAGAACGACCAAAGAAGAAAGAAACTATGCACTCTCCTGAACCAGTTTTATGCATATCACCCAGGAAACAAAGTCATACGTCCTCTACTGATATCCCTCAAACGAAGATGTCACCTGAACAAGCCAAGACGAAAGAAGCATTGGCTTCTGAGAACAAGAATCCTAAAAAATGCAATGAAGTGATGGCTGCATCCAACAAAGACATCTACCTCAAGTTGGTACACAAAGATCTATCACTGACCACGTACGACCGCCTAGCTTTGATTGAGAAGCATCTAGAAAATTCTAAAAGTACTCTGACAAATGCAGGCCTTGAGAATGGATATGGACTTCTCTTACAGAGAACAACTCAAAGTGCAGGCTGCTGGCCAAAAGAAAAATATTGTACTGTTGCCGAGATCCGGGAAGCCACAGCATCACACCTATTCACAGAGATTGAATATGGAACTATGATTCTTCTTCTTATCCACGACCTACTCTTTCTTATCCTGAAATTGGTAGAACATCGCCAGAACAGTTCATGTCAAAAAGAACATTCAGGACACCTAACTAAGTCAGCTGCAGCAGTTGTCTGCTTGGTGTTAAACAACAAATGGCAAACTAGTAGAAGGAAGCTCACAGAAGACTACCTTGAGTATACAAAAACACTTCTTGCATCATTGAGACTTTACCAAGCACGCACACAACTTGTACAACGTACACAACAAACAAAGGGGCCGTTCAACAAAGACGGTTTCAGTACAAAGTCGGACCTCATCAAAGCTATCAAAAATTACAAATTTACCGAAGAAGGAGCAGGTGCTCTGATCCTTCTTATACGCCACAACCTGTTTACAACAACGCTAAAAGTAGCCCAAAAAATCCGTAAATAATTTCTTCACCAACCTACAAAGTTAGTTCTTCCAACACAGACATGCTATGCGGACAATAAATAAAGACAAATAACACCTGAGCAAGCCTCGATATAGCCCAATAAGGTGCTGCAGAGGCGTAAAACACAAACACACACACACACACACACAAAAAGAATAGGAAAGTGGTTATGACATTCCTTTGTGAAGTATAGAACCAATAGCTGCATGAAATGAAAACTTCAGTGTATGGCACACACTACTAAATGATATATGTCAGGGCATACAGAGATCTGACACAAAAAGAAGCTGCATTGAATATTCTACCTGTCTTCAAACTAAGTAATAATTGTAGAAACTGAAGCAGAAACCTGCGGAAGACCAAAAACTATGCTGATGATGAAAAGCTCTCTTTCAAACCAACATTTTATGATTTTTATGATCATACAAATGCATCTATGCTCAAATGGAGAAGGCCTTCCAACTGAGGGGACTCTCTCCCTAAGTTAAAGGGCCTTTTTTGACAAGTGTCTACTACGCCATTGGTTGTCTTATTGTTCAAGGGATTGAGATATTAGGTGACAGGAGGCCTCTGTTGTGCTGATATGTCCATCATAATGATACAGCATTATTTTGTTCCCATGCAATGCTTATTAGTATTTATCACCAGGTGGACATAGCTAAAGCTTGCAGCTACTCTTCTGAGGAATTATTATGGGCAGGAGCTAAGTAACATACGATGAATTTCAGGAATAACACTCATTAAAATAGTATGCTATGCATGCACCAAGTCTTGAGCAACCCCTTATAACTCAATGGGATATGATCATCCCATTGACACATCACATATAATTGGCTGAAGCTGACATCACATTGACACACCACATAAATTGTGAAAAGAGTGCTATTCCATCAGTGATGTAGTCGAGGCCGGGACATCCGAGACCGAGACCGAGGCATGAGCCTCTGAGACCGAGGCAAGGCCGAGGCCATCAAAATGTGGCCTCGAGGCCGGCCTCGAGGACGAGGTCGGTCCCTGGGCCTCCATCACTTAACCAAAGACACCCGAGACCGAGGCAAGGCCAAGGATTTGGCATCCGAGACCGAGCCAAGGCCAAGGCCATCAAAATGTGGCTCCAAGGCCGGCCTCGAGGACGAGGCCGGCTTCGAGACCTCCAACACTGTATTCCATCTATCTATCTATCTTTAGTAATATTTGCTGAAGTTTATATCATAAAATTGTTTCCTTGTGATCGTGCGCATTTGTGTCAATCCATTTTTGGCTAACAATGGACATAAATATTTCGCAGGTTGTGGTGTGCCACGCTTTGTCTCAGAACGAAAAGACCTAACTGAAGACGAAGACGATGCTCTTCTCAGCAACGTATAATTTTGTGGATTAAATGGTAATATTCAGAGCACTCACGAGACATACGATTAGAGCCAGGGCATCTTTGGCGGCAGTGTAAACCCTGGGTATCACACCTTTGGGTGGTTTTTGCATCTTTGAAATGCTTTAGGATCCACACAAACTTTGGCATGACAATGCCATTGATGACGACATAGGGCCTGAGGCCCTCTTTTGGACACAAAAATGCATCAATACATATATATAGAACATCAAGGCAATCATTCATTCATAATAAGGTTTGCAGAATCCCCCACCCCTTGCGCTCAGTAGTTGCCAGCTTCTTTATAGCCTAAAAATAGAAAAAATACTTTGAGCTCAGACTGTCCAATGGTGCTTTTGTCTTTCATTGTTACTAATTGGTGATCCACCTAAGCATGCAAAACTTCCAGTCAACCAACTCTATTGCTCCAAGCTCAATTGGAGCCAGTGCCAGTTTGTTGTGTGACTGTTTCACTATATTGTTGCATTTCCATGTCTTTTTTGTTTTAGAAGTTTCACATTGAAGTAATTAGTAGCAAATAAAATAGATCATGAAAAAATAAGACCTGTAAGACATATATATATATACAATTTTGATAATCATGCAATATCATGTGTTCACTGACACATGCAACACAAAATACAAAATCATTGCTTTACACGGTGTTTATATTTATGAACAAAAAATAGTTATTATTTACTATCTAACAGTAAATAGGTGATAGTTTATTTTGTACATACAACAATAGACATGCATTCTTAAGGCGATTATGGAGATTATTTAGTTTACTTTATGGGTGTGATGAATGAATTAACAAAACCAAATAAACATCACACATACATGTAGCTATTTCATGAGGCAAAGAGGTAATTTATGAAATTGGATTTCTTTCCAAAGTGTGCTTTATAATTTACAGTAATCTCTTAATGTGTCAGGATTTATTGTGATAAATATTAAGAAAATAATTGAAATAAAAATATGTGTATATGAATGGAACAAACATGGATGAATATGAATTATTCATCTTCCCTTATTTCCAGAAATTCCAAAGATTACATTTGTATTGCATTGTTGATTTATGTAGGATTGAGAAGCCACAATTTTTCCAAAACATTGCTGTGAAGACTCAAGCCTGCCTGTTTTACAAACAGGTTCCGCCACCAATAAACCTGGTGATTTTCAACATGGTGGGGCTACTTTTAATGCATGAAAAACGGGATTGATAGGCCTACTCAGTTAATAGTATGACTTTTAAAAAAAATTTAATTTGAAATTCTCAATGCAATCATTTATGCCTCATTCCCATCCCCTTTGTATGTTTGAATCACCCCTTTTGGTTTTACGGTGGCCTGTTTGTTTACTGAACGATGAAAAGTGTTGCAGTTGCGATTAACTGCTTTGATATTTGGTTGAATAACCCTATCTGTCGACTCTCTTAGAGAGCTCAGGATCACGATGGCAGACTTCAGCTCAATGCTCAATTCAAATTCAAAAGGATTGTAAATATAAAAGAAGAAAAATTAGTTTTATTGTGAAAATACATTATATTGAAATTGCAAAATTCTGAGCTGTTGTTGACATGAATATAATGTTGTTTCTCTGCTACATTTAATTCCGCCAAGCTTGCCCCCCATGACCCAGCGCTTCATTGGCTTCCTTACAACTTGCTTGGCTCAAGAAGGCTGTCCTGAACGAGTAAGGCACTTTGGGACGTCATCCAACTCCGTAATGCAAATATGTTGTAGATATTGCAAGTTGTTTTTAAAACATCCAGTCATCAATCTTGCAGTTTAAGTTTATTAAGACTTTTAAAGGCAGTTTCCAGAAGATGTCAAAAATGGCAATATAAATGATGCAGATGCAGTTAAAAACTGCTGGATGTCACCAAAAAAAGGCATCAGACTATACAAAAAAATATCAAGATATTGTTTGACAAAAGGTTTTCTGCGTTTTGAATAATTCTGAACCAAGTATGAGAGGAACAGCATTTTGGGAAACAGTGTGGATCTTCATTTTTGATCTAGCACATGCACTGCTCCACCACTGAGCACGGTAGAGTACGGTAACATACATTACTGTCTCCTGTCATAAATATTCTCTGAACATTTTGTTGTATTTAAAATTATCTTTTCATGGTCTGTCAATGTTCAGCAAGCTACAGTCACAGAGAACATGTTGGTCGCTTATAATTCTTGCTAATTTATCACTTCTTTCTCAAATTAGTTTCATAATGCATAATCGGGAGTACGGTTACGTGATTTGGGGAGACACATGGTCACGTTACCGTACTCTTGAACTTATCCACAAATAACAGCTACTTCGTGTCC
The DNA here is from genome assembly GCA_026936325.1 of Platynereis dumerilii. Classification (NCBI taxonomy): domain Eukaryota; kingdom Metazoa; phylum Annelida; class Polychaeta; order Phyllodocida; family Nereididae; genus Platynereis; species Platynereis dumerilii. The sequence continues at coordinate 183,368,271 of JAPTHN010000001.1, read as the reverse complement.
AAATTTGGAGTTGGCAGTTGGTCTGTGTATTCCTTTGCAATATTCTTGCACCTTGCACAGCGAGAGCCTTGGCAAGACCAAGAATAGAAAAAAGTGTTTAGAGGTATTTATTTCAGGAGACGGTAACGTACGTTACCGTACTCAGTGTTGGAGCAGTGACATGCAAGGAAGTATGAATCAGAATCCCTTTTTGTGTCTTTCAAGGGTTCCTGTTGAATTCAGCACCATCATGACTTCCTATGAAGATTGATAGAATCTTTAATGCAACTTCCTACATACTTCTTATCTCCTGACATATTTTACATAGATAATTCAGTCCTGTGTGACACACAGAAGTTTTCATTTCATGCAGCAATGGGTTCTATTCTTCTGAAAAGAAGGTGGTAACCATGTGGGAATATCTTGCATTTTTGTTGCAACTTGTGGAAAAAAAATTATTTTCCTTATTTGTCTATCATCTTGCTCTTGTAAGTTGTTTGTTTGCTCTGAGCTTGGTGATGTTAAAACCTTAGTAAAGAGGCAATTTGGCATTCATTGATGGCTCATGTAGGAGAGGTCATGATTTTGCAGACCGAGTGACTGCATGTCTTGATTTTTGGTTAACCTTCTTCAGATCAGTATTGTTGCATATCATTGGCACTTTTATGATCATACCCTGTCCACCTTGTGCTAATAAAAACTCACCAGGCCTCTCATTAATACTAATCGGGCATGAAACAAGTATCGCAATATTTGACACCAGACGAACAAAAGATTAGCTATGTCTGATCCACCTGGTATATTAAACGCAGTGAAACTTTTATTTTCCACTTAAATACTTTAAACAGTCATTTGGTTTGAAATTGATTTTAGTATTCCAGACAATCTCTAATTAATGAGTGGAATTAAGAATTATTGATGCATTTTCTATGGGATTTATGGGATTCATTAACAGAAATCATTTGAGACGTTTTGTGTAGGTCAACGTGTCAGGAAAGTATTGATTAAAAGGCAAGTGGCATTTCTTGGCAAAACAATGGTATTGCTGCAATTAGCTTTCATGAAATTATCCTCATTGCTTTTTTTTTCAAATGCATTACATTCATTGCAATGGCGATTTGTGCTGATTTAAAGGAAACATTTGTTTGTCAATGGCGAGTTGCTCTTTTGGCAATGAGAAGCCATAAACTGTCATCTGGCAAAAGAAAACACGAGTTGCTCTCTTGGGGGTCTTGATTCCTGTTTAAGCAAATTAGCTGTTCGTTGAGAATTTGTAAAATATTTTATAATGTTGCATGTGACATTCTACCCACCTGTGGTATCTTCAGTTTTGATGGAAATGTTAGCAAATCTTAACATTATTCTATTTTGAAATTAATCTTAGTTCAGTGTTGTCCTGTATTTATCTTATGTTTGAAGCATAAACAGAACTTTTGAATAATTCCAAAAGAAGTCATCTATTGCCATTATATCTGTGTTTTAGATGACTTCCTTCACAATGCTCTTCCTGTCTCCCCAGGTTGACCAAGTAGGGGAGACCGGTGCTGGTTGTCACAGGGGCAGGTTGTCACAGTGTGTAAAACTTAAACATGCTACTATTTCTATATAAAGCAAACAGGAGCACTGCCATTCTGTATGAATGGCAAAAGGGGAGTGACTTAAACCTATCTGGTGAATATATACCTATATCAATCGAAATCTTGATGTGATATTGGACATTTTTTAAAATTCAGAATTCGGGGCAGGTTGTCACACTTTCGGGGCAGGTTGTCACACTCTCGGGGCAGGTTGTCACACTTTTGGTTATGAGCTCGAATGCAGGAAGTGGAACTCTGTAGGGCAAATCTTGACCAAGAAAAGTTATTTTGGACATATGAGGAATCCTTTACTTGCCAAGTGAAGACCTTTAAAACAAACATGCTACTGTGTACAAGAGTGCTGCAAATGAAGGCTTACCAATCAGTAGGAAAGCATTCTGATACGGAGTAGGATTTCTACGATTTTTTTGGAAAAATTTACATATAAATTTGAAATCGATTTATTTAAACACAATGCAATATCTGCATACATCTTCAGTCATCAATAGCATGTATAAAGCACAAATTTATATTTGTGTTAGTATTTTTGGTTTAAAAGCCTGGTCCTAATAGGTAACAACTAGCTCCAAAAAGTGTGACAACCTGCCCCGCCTTTTTGTGACAACCTGCCCCGACTGATGAAAATTCCAAAAACGGATGACCAAGGCCGTTGTTATCAAAATTTTCACTATTTGTTCTAATGATGATTTAAAGAAATGTTCATATGGTAAGTGTATTACAGATGATTTCATATTTGTAGACTTTTCTCAAATAACAAAATATTTAGCAAAATATTTGGTCTGACATCAGAAAATCCTGCCAGGTGATTGGTCAAGTTGCCCATTGCGTGTCACTTTTTTTCAGCTTGCTTCAAGCAAATGATGTCTGCAGGAAAAATGATGTCATAATTTTGACCAATAGTATACAGCAAAGACCAACTTGGTATTGTGGCAGTTGTTCACACATGTCAAACTGCAATCCACATGAACTCTTTCACTTCTTCATGAACAGTTGTATTTCACACTCCTGTGTACAACTGTTGATTTTTTCAATTGATATTAAGGCAGTTTCAACTAAATTATCATGCACCAATGTTTCAAGGGGGGTACTTAATATTACTCCGAACATGCTTAAGCGGGGTATGAAATTTTAATAAAAGAAAAGGGGACAAACTAAAAATCCACATGGAATGTATGAGAGGTACAAATAAGCATGAAACCAAAGGGGGTATAAAATTTTGATAGAAAGTTCCAGCAAAACTCCTCTGAATCATTAATTCTGAATGGTCCCTCAGGACAGGATGGTAGCCCAGTGATGTGGTCAACATTCATAAGAAAATCCCAGTGGGAATCAGATCAAGGACCCTGCAATTGGTAGCTCATTGTCCTGCTGCCTGAGCTGAGCCCCTCTTCTGAGAAAATGTTACATTCACAATTATACATGTTTATTTTCTGTATAAAGAGTCATTGAATGGATCACCTGATCCTAATCATCTGAATGCACAACATTGGACTTGCAGAACGTATGAACTGAAAATGTGTGAAACACAAACTGAAACTCTCACTTGAAACTGCTTAAGTCAGTCCCTGTAAGGAGATCAAAATGCCATGGTCACCCATGTAAAACGCTACGTCACTTTTCAGGAGAGAGTGGTGTCATACCTTCTCTAGACCAATGAAAATTGCAAGAAAAATGATGTATTTTCTACCTCAAATGTCTACAAATATGAAATCATCTGTAACTGTATCTTTTTCAACAACTATTTGATAAAGACTAGCATTGCATGCAAGTTAAAGGTTAAAAATTACTTTTTGTGACAGGAAATTTTTAACAGTCCCTGTGCCTACCAGACTCCCTTCCAGGGGTCAAGATTTTTCAAAAAGACTCCAGTGGGTTATAAAAGCAAAAAACAATGATTGGTTGAGCTGTGTGACTCCATAGTTTAGTGCAATAAAAAGTGTGACAACCTGCCCCTGTGACAACCAGCCCCGGTCTCCCCTATGAGTTGGCCATTTTCCATAAATCTGCAGAACAGCAGCTGCAATACCCGAATCAACGGACAGAATCTCTTTTTGATGAAGACACAATTTGGGTAGGAACTTTGCATGGAGGAGGAGGAAGCCATAACGACCTGACGCAAAATTGTCTTTAAAAAATATTATTATTATTGTACTAACTTTCGACCACACCATGAATTGCAAGCAGTGAAAAGCTGGGTTCTAATTGACAGGTTTTCTCATTTTCAGGTTCTACCACGCATTAGAACCCAAACAATGATTTGTCCTACTACTACGAAAATACTCTTAGATAATGACATTTCAAAAACATACAATTTTCAAGGTATCACCAATGAGCCTTTAAAAGATACTTTGGTTTCTGATCACACTTGAGTCTGAGCAGAATATATTCATGAAAAACATTTGAAATGCAACATGGCAAGTAGTAATTAAAGAGATTGAAAGACTTGCATTTGACTTTAGTGAAACATGCCTAACCTTTTCATTTTATGCATTGGGACCATTATGATGGTGATTTGCTTGAAATGCTTGGAGCATTCACCGTTTAATGACTGGCAATGACTGCATTATTGTCGGGAACAAGCACTTGTGCTTTTGTTACTTGTTATTTCTGTGCTGCCGACTTTTAAATAAAATTTTTCCTTACTAACTTACTTATATACTTTTCTTGAAAATTCAGCCTAAAAACAAATGGCAATATTTGTCGGAGTTTTCTCTTTTGAAAACCTTTCTGACTTCAAGTTACATGTAGGTGCATGAATACAAATAGATCAAAATTTATCCTTGTCCACAATAATTCAAGTTTGATACGTTCTGGGACGAAGTATAGGTTATTCACCTAGGGAGAGGCAATATATGATTTATCCAGCGAGGGCGTTAACCCGAGCTGTGATAAACAAATATTGCCAATCCCGCGGTGAATAACCAGCTTATACCATAAGACAAAACTGAAACTTGTCATTTGTTGCTGTGTTTTTTTCACAGCTTCACTTATTATTCTCCCATGGGAGGATAACTGGACAACAAGGAATATGGGTTTTATTGCAGTGAAATACTGGCTCATGATTGGCTGACAGAGGTGTCAAATGGTATAACTATTGTTAGCTTGTTGGTTTAACCCACTTGAGCAGCACATGACTTTTAATTGGCTTCGAATTTGATGGGAATCTGTCGAAGCCAGTGATTTGGTCAAAGGGACAGACAATAATGAAAACCACACGCTGAGCATTGCAAAGGGCCAATAATCTGACAAAGCATTTATGACCTATGGTAACGGCGGGAGTTCTTCATTTCAGGCTAGCACTGGGTTTCCTGAACAATGTATATAGATTATGTACCGTCCTTCCACCTCTCTCAGAATAAGTTGCGTGTTTAGTCCGAATATATACATATAAACCCAATTATACCATTGGACACCTCTGTCAGCCAATCACATGCTAGTATTTTAGTGAAATAATTCCCATATTATTTGTTGTCCAGTTATCCTCTCATGTTTGACTGTGAGTGTTTGTCTCATGGTGTAAGCCGGTTTTTCACCATGGGATCAGGAATATGTGTTTATCACACCTCGGGCTAAAGCCCTCGGGTGATAAATCACATATCCATCTCCCGTGGTGAATAACCTATACTAATTCCTGACATTTCGCCAGTCTAATTCAAGAATATTGTCAACCAACTATGAACTATGAGTTAATAATGAGTTGCTGGCAAAATTGCAAAGTATTCCCAGTTGGTTATGATATTCCTTTGTGAAGTATATAGAACCGCTAGCTGCATGAAATGAAATCTTCTGTGCATGGAACACACAACCAAATGATATATACATATAAAATTACATGAGAAAATACACAATATAAAAAATTGTCTGGTGCATTACATAGTGTTGATAACCCAGAACCTGACCTGGAAAAGGGTAGAGGAAATAAACCAAAACAAACCAGAGTCAGGTGTAAGGAGGTGTAAGACTTCGGACTCACATGTGATATTAAGGCCTTTAAGGATGTCCAACCTTCCATCTCCTCCTTCACAAGACCCTGGAATGGAATTCTAAGAACCAGAGCTTCTGGATAGAGACCTGACTGTATCAAAACGAGTACGACATGCCATCACCAGAAGAGGAATCTCTTCTTTAATATGTTCTATGTACTTATTTTATAAACATATTTTATAAACGCTATTTCTGGTTTTTTGTAAATGTCTAGGTATTGAGAGATCTGACACGAAAAGAATTAAGAAGCATTAAAGATTCTATCAATCTTCATACAGAATTATGATGGTACAAACTGCAGCAAATATGTTGGAAGACCAAATAGTCTCCTTGTTTTCTGTGCTGGATTAAAAATGAAGACATATATTTTAAGGACTAGAATACTGATGATGAACAACTTCTCTCTTTCAAACCAACATTCTTGAATCATATTAATGATACCAATTTTTAAAATATCTTGAAGATAACACCTAAATTTCCAATGTAATCTTTTTCTATACATAATATGAAATATATTGTATGTAATGTATTGTGTAACTTTTTTTCAGGTAGAAATAGAAGAGGCCTTTCCAGTCAAACCAATTTCCAGTGAAGCACCTCTCTCCATAATGTTTAAAAAAAAACAAACATGTTTTCAAACAGTATATAATATCTAAATGAAGAAGGTATATTTCTTCATGTGGACAAAGGACGGTTAAGAAATGTGTCTCTTGAAGTGAAATTTTGTCTTAGTGAGGCTTGATAAGCTTAAATTGCCAGGTTACTGTTCTCAAAACAACCTGGAATATCTCCTTATTTGCATTAATGAGTTGGATAGCATACCCAAGTGGCTTGATTGTTAGAGACAGCCTTTTTCAGACAAGCAAGTTGTAAGGAAGCCAATGAAGAGCTGGGTCATGGAGGGCCAAGCTTCGCGGAATTAAATGCAGCATGCAGAGAAACAAAATTATATCATGATATCAACAGCTCAGCATTATGCAATTTCAATGCATTTTCTGAGGAAACATTTTTCTCGTCCCTTGACACATGATTTAAAATTTATTCAGTTTTGAGCATAAGTTTTGACTGACATGTGTCAAGGCTTGTGCCTGAACTCCCTCTCAGAGTCTGTAGGATTGCTCTGTTCCAAGAAAATTAAGTGGCATAACACTTTCAAGCTTTCAGGTTTAAATGATGTTTTTATTTGAAAGTCTCATGGAAACATTAAATTTGCTTTGAAGTACAGGCCATAACTACCCATTTTTCCATTGTGAAGAATATTCTTAAAACTTTTGTTTAGTAAACCACATTTATGTGCCATTTTAAACATAAATATTGGCCTACTAGAGGACCCCCATGCTTCTTGGAATAAAGAGATAGGCCTACAAATGAGTAGCAGTTTGCTGTATTGTGGTTTATCATTGTGGCGCTGACATGCGTTGGCCTCGAGTGTAAAAGATGATTGGAAAGGTGTTGCTGTCTGGGGAGTGGAGGATTAAAAGAACTTCTGTAGGTGAAGAAGTCATAGATGTTAAGTACTGTGAAGGTAAAAATCCGTAAAGGAAGAGTAAAGAGGAAGATTGATGTATGACATGGCCTGATCCAAGGATAATTGAGGATTCCTACGCAGAAAGAAAAATCAGGGAAAAAGCGTAATTTCTAATATGGATTAGGATATATATAGAATTAGGCAGCCGATAGGAAAAAGTAGAAAGGATTGAAATTGTGTAGTTTTGTTAAGTTGGTTTTTAGTTTCCTGATTTGTATTGTTTATTTGATGCTTCCCTCTTCTGAGCCCAGGGAGAACAACCAACTACCACCATTGCAGGCACGTGGATAGAGCTGTGTGGATAGCATACATGTGTGGATGGGGTGTTAGACGTGATAGATAGTTCTGTAAAGATAAAAATCTGTAGAGCTTTTGAAAAGATGAAGATTGATGTATAGCATGGCCAGATTCATCAAGAATTGGCGATTTGTATACAAAAAGAAAATCTGAGCAAACAACAAAAATATAAGATAGGATAGTCTCTGGCTAAATACACCAACTGTGGTCAGACCAATTTAAAAACCTTTATAAATGCTAAAAATTTGTTTAATTAACTAAGAAATTTCCTAGCAATCTGGCATTAGATGACGTAACATAGGTGTCGGACTGTGGATGCCATACTTCAGCATGGTAGGATCATGTTTGCCCCAATTGACACTTCCAATTCCGTAATTGGCCTACTGATGCCTGATTATTATAAACGTTTATATCTGTTGCTTATTTGGTCATTGTACTATATATCATGAAATCCATCACAAGCTTGTAGTATTAATAAGTAACCAGCTGCTATTTATATGCCTAATAGATTAGTTGATTTCAAACTGTTACCTGTTTCCTGTGTAATGAGTTACATGAATTTGCCTTGTGCTTTGGGAAGGTCTCATCTGTCACGAATTGTTGAAGTGTCAGTTTGTGAAATTGGGCCTTTTATTTATTTATTTTTCTTTCTACATCAGAAATTAACTCAATCTTGATCTGAGTCTACAGATATATTCACAATCCCCAGATTCTATTTTATTGTCTCTCTGATTGAATGACAGGATACTATATCTGATCAGAATTGAGCATGTCTTATCAGTCTTGATTTTTTCATGATCTGTCTTATTTGCCACTAATTGCATCAATGAAACACATCTAAGGCCACGGAGATATGCCACATGCAAGGCTATAATGAAACAAAGTCACATGTCAAACTGGCTTCAATTAAGCTTGGACAGGTTTGGGACAAAGCTTTGAGTTGGTTGACTGGAAGTTTGGCAAAGAATGGCCCCAGCCGAATTGAGATGAATTGCCGATTAGTTAGCAATGAACGACGCAAGCATCATTGGGCAGTCCCAGCTCTATCGCTACTGGGTGTTGTGCCTATTTTAAGCTACAGAAGCTGGCAATTACTGAGGCTGCAAGAAGCTGCGTGGAGGGGGTGGACAAGAGATGTTGCTTCGTTTTGACCAGAGAGGTGTCCAAGGATGGCCCCGGGGGAAGACTGCATGCCAAGAGAGACAATCCCCTTAATGAGCACTGTTTGGGCATCTTGTCACCCAAGCTCAATTGTAACTCACTATCATCATCATCTCATCATACCCTTAATTCATGGATGCTTTACGCTACTCCTCCCAAACTACTCATTGCCCACAACTGAAAATTTGCAACCAGCCTCATTTCATGTCCTACAACAACCATAAGTGGGTCTGCTTCCTCAAACTATTCACATTGTACCAGTGCAGTTATTGGTAATTTCTGCACGACAATAACAGTCACTATCAACACTCTCCAATGCAGTGGTAGTAGTAAGTTCTCCCTCAGCTCACGTACAGGGGTTGGTTGGCCACTGTCCTTCACTAGCCCTACTGTAATGATATATCAATTATAAGTAATCACTTCTTGGGACGAGTACATCTTCATGTTAAGTCTTTGGTAGACATATTCCTCTCACCATGCTCATTATCACGGGTACTATGCTAGTACTATAAATTCATGGATGCTTTACGCTACTCCTCCCAAACTACTCATTGCCCACAACTACAAATTTGCAAGCAACTTTATTTCACCTCTTACAACAACCATAAGTGGGTGTGGTTTCTCAAACTGTTCATACCAGTGCACTTATTACTCATTTCTGCACGACTATCAATATCCTCCAATGTTCCCTATTCCATTTCACTGTTTTATCTCAAGGTGTCGCTCCTGCATGCCGTGTTTCTCAGGTCATCACAAAATGTCTATTTTGTTCAATTCACAATAATAATTGATCCATCATCGCTTTCTTATTCCTTTTTACGGGTATTATGCTACTAGTATAATTCAATTTACCATCCATAATTGTTGTGTAGGTCTGAGATACGATTGCATTTTAAAAATCTTCTCAAAAGTGGTCACTGGTCAGGGGTCCCTCAGTCCCTCACACTAGAGAAACTACAATCAGACCAAAAATGTTCACACACTTGCTGTTTTGTTATCATCATATCAAAGGGCAATTTCCCAATAAGCAATGAAACAATTAAAACATGCAATCAAAACCATCTTTGGTATAAAATGTAATCAATAAAAAAAAGGATTGCAAAGTGGCAAGTGAGAGGAGAGCTACCTTTGCTGACTTCAGGAATCAGGACACTGTCACAAAGTTGTTGGAGGTGAACTATTTATAATATTTAACCAAACGCTGTTCATAAACCTACGCTCCATTATGACTTCACTGAATGACAGTTGTGATCATCAATCAAGAAAATTAGAATATATGTTTGAGACAAACATCTGGTCTAGTAAATCACATTTTTCAGACTAGTGTAGCCACAATCTCTCAGATATATATTAATTTTAAATATATCACAATGTGATAAAATGGCTGTTATCTGACTGTTCCAGTAAAATAAAACTAAAAGGCAGGCCTGCTTGAAAAACGCGCTTTGATATTTCCCTTTGATATTTTTCCTCAACTGCCCTTGGAACCCTTGCCCATTGTGCCACTGCAATCCATCAGATGGCTCAAGATAAGTTACAATACCTTCCTAAGGTTGTTCACTCGACTGCATATATACCGGAAAACCAATTTACACCAGTTGTCAACAAATTTCAAGCCATGCTAAAACTATCCTGTGCCTCCATGGAGCAATCTCCATTGGAATGGCATTGAGGCAGAAGAACTACATTTTCGACCCCTTCAAAAGTTAAGTCAAAACTGTCCAATTCAGTTGCCATAGGCACCACATATGAACATAACTTGAAGTAGATTATGGACGTTGCTTCCCGAATATTTGTGTGATTTTGGTGACATATGGGCATGTTTTTTAGGAGTCATATTGTGCAAATTATACAGAATCACAATTCATTCCCAATATATCATATTCTGACACCAAGTTTTAGAAATGTGATTCTATTATAACCTAAAGTAATTCCAATCAACACAAGGCATATCTGAGGCTAAAGAGTGCAAGAAAATGTGATAAACTGAACGGGATGTTTATCTCAAATATTTATACTAATTTTCTCAATGGTCTGGATCTGGTCACACCTGTCATCTAATGTTGCCATGATGGTCCCTAGTTATTGAACAGTGTTTGGGATAAATACAAACAAATCTTGAAAAATAGTTCACCTTTGTGAGAATGTGTGAATATTTTTTGCCTGGAGTCTACAAAAATAGTTTTCATAAGATTTCTTACCAATTTGCCATAAAGTTGTTTTGGACAGGTTACATGTGATTTTAAGAATGATTTGAATTTTTTGATTGTCAGTTTCATAGCTTACTTTGTATTGTAATTCCTTCAAAATTATAACAAAACAGTAGGTGTCTGAATAATTTTTGGTCTGACTGTAGCTCAGAGAAATGCAGCGAAAATGATTCTTCAGTATTTGCATGTACAATTTTCAGAATTCCATGTGTTGGGGGTAACCATTTAATACCAACGTGGGGGGTGGCTAGGAGTTTTTTTTGGAAATAAACAGTTTCTTGCTAATTTTCGGTGAAATGAATAAATTCTTTCTAGGAAGTCTTGAAATAAATAATTTCTGGTGGAGGTTTTTCTGAAAAAAGTTTTGCTTTATTTTGGAATGAATATTCAGGGACTTCGCGTGCCTGAAATAAATCATTACTGGCGCCGTTAGTGACCCGTTACTGTGAAATAAATAATTTCCTGCAGAGGAAAACTCCAAGCCCCCAGGTTATTAAATGGTCACCCCCTTTTCTTATTTTGAAATCTATCCTATTTCACCAGGCAGATAATTAGGAGAAGTTATCACAAATAGGTGGGAGTAACTCACCCCAAATGCTGCACTTGCTACGACAGAGACATTGATGAAGTCAAGACTATGAACATTGCTGGGAGATTGGAAAATCAATTGAATTGATGTAGGCGGCTCAGTTCTTAGGTTTGGCACTAGGGGGAGTTGTGAGAAGGCGCAGTGGTGATGGTTGTCCCAGGCTTGGCTTCATCTGCAGGAATTGAGGCTGGTCAGAGAAAGCGGCTGTAGTTGACTGGGACATGCTCATCTGGGATACTAACTGAACTGCAAGGACATTACTACACTCCACTTCTGACACAGGTAAAGACGCAGCTTTCTATCCATGGATTGCTTTACTTTTCCAATTGTTATTTTTGCACCCTTCTACTTTTTCTTTTATTGCATTTTGCTTTCTGTAGTCAGATACCAATGATTTTTTCTTCTCCAAAAGATTGGCTTCACCTATAAAGATTCCGAATACATGAATTCTGTTCACTTATCATTAAATAAAAACGACTATTTAGTCTAAACTTAGTTGGAGAAGAACAATATGAATTACAGACAAATAAAAAAAAAATTGTGGTTTTCCACTCTTGAAACACGAGTCAGAACATTGGCTGCACTGTGAATTGACTTGGCAGAAGTAATTAGTTGCATTGGGAAGCACATGCGAAATATTAAATGATTCAAGTTCCGCGAAATGCATGATTAAATATTCAGCTTATGAGACTGATATGACACCATTCAAAAATGTAATGCTTGCCTTCATGCCGACTAACTGCAATGGACATGGGGATAAGTGCCATGCATGAGGAAGAGGTTTTCTAAGAAATCGGTTTGCACTTAATTATTGCAGCTCATTTTGCAAATATGACTGCACAGTCCTGGTGCATATAAATTGCATTCTTTCAGAATGATGTGTTCATTGCATTAATTTCGATGGCTGAATGAATGTACAATGCTCTTCAAACTGAAATAGAATGATATATATGGAAATGCTCCTTTTACTATTCTGTAGCATTTTGTGGTAATGTTATCCCATGCAGGCTTCTTCAGTTGTACAATGCAGACGAAAGAAAACGTACAATAACTCTTTATGTACATTTTTATAAAAGAAATATCATATATACGACTTCACAGTATATTGTCACGAAGTGTATACTTTACGAGTCGCCTTTGGTACACTTAACGTGATTTAGTCAAGATTTGTCTTTGCAAAACGCTGAAGTGACATTTGGATGCTTCGGGCCAAAAGCATCACACTTTCTGCAAAGTAGTCTTAACAAGAAATTCTTTTACAAAAAAGAATTGTAGTTTGCTTTGTAATGCAGAATAGGGATCTTTGTAACAAAAATGGTATATATATATGTATTGCATAAATGTACAGGCCTTCAAGCTAATGCTATGAAGAATTTGTTCTTCAAGGAAACGGGGCCAGCTTTGTCATGATCAAGAGCAATCATTGAAATTAGCAGATGCAATGCCAGGTGAGGTGAAATGACTGGTTCAGATCAGAACGGAAGATGAGAAACCAAATTTAATGATAGCGCAGAAGATAATTTCTATGAAATTCACATGCCAAATGTTTGTAGCCCTTCAATGAAATTCACATGTCAAGTCCCCAACTGTCCGTGCTTGACATTTTCATGTACATAGGAAAAAATAATTGCTATTGACAGCGAAATGACAGGTTTAGATCAGAAGATGAAGAACAAAATTTAATGATTATGTAGAAGATAATTTCTATGAAATTCGCTTGGCAAATGTTGGTTCATTACATTTTGATTTCATCATGCAATGAATAATTGACATTGTCAATGATGGATTGAGGCTTCTACTTTAACTTCTACTTCTGCCGCGTCATTGATCTGCATCCGGAGACCATTATTGATCGAAATCTCACAGTACTTGTGAAGAAGCCAGCTGGAGAGTGAAGAAATGATATTGCAGGAAAACCTTTTTAAAAAATGAAATGAAATCACATGCCAAGTTCCTGACTGTCGGTGTTGGACATCTTCATTTGTAAAGGAATAAGTAATCAACATTGTTGTCTAAGAACCAAGACACTGAACAGATAATCATATGAAGACCAAAGATAGCATGATAAAACAATAAGATATATAATTGGAATACAATGGTTCAACTTTAAGATGTTACTCAGAAAAGGTCTTTCTGGGTTAGGTAATATACGACCATGCCAATAATGTCGCTAATTTTGTCTCGCATAGGTCATGAAATCATAGAGCAGTGTATAGAAGTATCAATGACCTGAGGTGTAGAGGCTCAGGCTTTAATTACGATAATATAATGCAGCAGCATAGTTGCAGGGCTCTCTCAGCAAAGAATGCCCAGGCACACTAATCACCCCTTGTTGATCATACCAGTTCCATTCAGCCATACAGATGCAAGATGCAATTTCATTACCGCTTTGAACCAGGTCTTTATAAAAAGCACAATTACCACTTGGAAGTAAAGATACATCTAACAATAGAAATGTGAATCAGGAAATTACAACGAATCAAAATTCATTTGAAAATTGTGGGAGTGTCATGCCAATTTCAAAAGACAATCTCAAATTCACCACTTCAGCTTTCATAAGTCTCATGCCAGTTCCGACACTTTTTGAAACCAACTCAGTTTTGTAGTAAGTCCCATCAAGAAGTTAGAAGTGGACACCAGGTTGGTTGTCACCAACTTGTTTCTTTAGAATGTTTTATTGGCAAGTAGTAACTTGTGGATCTATCATGGCTCAGCAAGTTTTGACAGATTGAATATTGAAACCAAAATTAATGAAAATGCAACTTTAGCTACTTGATGTTGGCATTTTGGTGCGTCAATGATAAACCAATATAAAAACTAAGAGATCTCGAAAAGACATCAAATTGTAAAGTGAATGATCTCTCAGGAGTGCCAGTACACCCAGAAACACGTGCCAGCCAAGAGAGAAAATTTATATAAAAAAGATTAACGTCCTATTGAAATTCACATGCCAAACGTAAGACGTTGACATTTTCATTTAATGAAGTTGTGCATAATTGACAGAGTTTGTCAAAAGACGGACTCAGAACCAGAGATATGAGACATCGCCACTGAATGGCGAAACCAAACTCAATGAATCAAAATCTCACAATAAAATGCACAGAACATATTTCAGACATTTTCCAATTTATATAATTGATATATATGAGCCACCAATCTACTTCTTGTATTTTGATATATCAAATAAGCAAAATACTGGATGAAATTCACATGCTTGCTGAACATTTTCATATCCTCGCCCAAATCAAAAACACGGAAATCAATGAACTAAGCCGGGCTTGTTAAAGTGAGTGAGTGAGTTTGTGTTTTACGCCCCATCAGCACCGGTGTGGGCTATTTAGGCCTGGCTTGTTAAAATGATAAGGTTGATGTGCACAGAAGACCTGAGGTTTGTAGTGGGGGTATCAATATCATGATCTGAAGCCTGGAACCGCCTACTTCTGGCATTTTTGCGAGCTGTCTTTCCATTCAGCTGAAGTGGGGCTGGAAAGAAAGAAAAGAAGCATTTTGGGCAACATTTTCTACGACTACAATTTAAGTAATATTACAATATGACTCCGGCCTCCAAAAATCGTAACTTTGTTAAGAGGTGTATTTATGCGAAATTCAGTAAATGTATAGTGTCAATGCACAAAGTGAGACACCCATCTTTCAGAGGCCAATACATTGAAGTAACTACCATTTCCTGAACAATATACATTGCTGAGGGTAATAATCAAGGAATGATTTTGAGCATTAGAAATTAGCGGAAAGTTAAAGTACCAATCAAAGGGTGACAAAAAAGGTTTTATACAAAGAAAATTTAGAACTCTTACATTATCTGTATGTATGAACGTTATTCTTGTTCTTGTGCGACAGTGGTATTTTGATTGAAATAAAGCAGAATGAATGACTGCATGAGTTAACGACAATTCTCTCTGTCTAAAATTAAGGAAGAAATAGTAACTTTATGTTGCTGTTCTGCAATTTGAGAAAATCTTCTTCATAGTTAACTAGGTACATAGATCTTAAAGAAGACGTCAAAGCCGAGGTTTCGACAAAAATATAAGGATTCAAATTATTCAATATTTACTGAGCATTTATTGGCAGCACAAGTTTTGTTTATATACCCACGGATTGATCCATTTAATGTCTTGGAGTGTGAATGTGTGATGAGTTTCAATGAATTCTGACGAGCAAACTGCACGCTTCCAGTCCAACTGAACTCTATCCACTGCAAGACAAAAATGATATTTATTAAATATTTATGCATGCATTGACTCATTATACATGTACAAGCATGCCTAAGAAATTCCCAACTGGGACAATAAAGTTATATCTACCTTCTGTCTATCGAATTTACATTCAGTTCTAAATTCTTAATAGTAAAAATTAGTAAGTAAGATCAGACATATTTAATTTGTAGTTTCTCAGATCAAAAGACCCAAACGACTTGCTATCCAGAAAAAAAGGTGCCAAACAATGAATTGTATTTGTTTGCAGAATGAAAATTAAGATTTATTACAATTTTTTTCTTATCCTACAACTGACCTTAAAAAGCTTTCATAAGATGTGAGAGCTAGCAAGCAATTGCCAGGCCTAACAGAAGTTTCTTAATACCTTATAAATCAGCACTACAATTAGTTATGGGGAAAACATCTAGGCCTATATTCCAAAATAACAAGAATATCTGAAAATCCAATGAATTAACTTTTCAACACAAACCTCTGAACTTATCCAGAGATCACTGTCAACACTTTTCACATTTTTTAGCGATGTGTCAATGCGATGATCATATATCATTGAGTTATAAGGGGTTATTAAATTGCTCAAGGACACGGTTCATGCATTGCATACTATTTTAAATTATTACCTTGCATTAGTCTTCAAGATGCAAAGGGGAATCTATGTATGCTGAAGGCAGCATATCCACTGATCCATTAATGTTATATTGTTCCCCTGAAAGATGAATGGTAAATTAATTGTAATATGAATTATATGATGTAGAACATAAAAACTTGCCTTAAACTGATTTTATGGACAAGATCATAGGGCTGCACAATTGCAATTAATCCAAACTTTATCATTTATCAAGAGATCAAGTTATGCAATAAAATTATCACAGTAAGTAAAATAAATTATTTTAAGACAATTCTCACCAATTTTGACAAAAAGTTCGGGATATTCAAATTTTTTAAACTGAAGTATGAATTTATCATGATTTATCGACATCACATCATGACACTTAATTATCACCAATATGCAAAAAAGTGGACGTCCGATCTTCCTGACATTTGACTGAATAATTAATAATCACCATTAATAATCATCACATTAATTTATGTGCTCTCCAAGTTGGACTAGGGCTTTCTGAAAGCCATTTCTCACACTGATTATCACATATCATATCTCAGCCTATTATCATGCAGCGTTACCCAAGTGTAACACACAAATGGCTTTTCATTTGTCAGTAATTTATCAGTGCAGTATAGTTTAACCCTTGTAGCCGCAACCAATATTGAGTACGCAAAGCCGCAATGGGGGCCTCTGAGGCGCCCTCCCTTTCACAAGCCTAAAATATGCAATGGTTTAAAAAATAATCTTCAAAAGTAATATCAGTACATTAAATGAAGTCAAAATGGAGGATAGTGGTGGTAAAATTGGGGGAAAGTGAAATCACATTGATAAAAATACGATATCATTATTTCATTAAATTTTCGCAATTCTGTCCATTTTGATACATTTTTGGAATATTCAGTATTTTTCAAGTTATTTTGACACCAAACTATTCTGTAAAATATTGGGATTGTCTTCTGATTTCATTATAAACCATTTTGTGCACTAAAAATGTCAAGAGATGAGAAAAGGAGCACTGAAAATGGCCATTTTGGCCCTCGCCCTGCAAGATCCATTCCTTCAAGTGCCCATTTCGGGCTAGTTTTTTTCTGAGAATGAAGGTCCTTCACTTCAATCACGCCAGCTACATTTACAAAATCATCACTGAAGGAGTTTTTCATTATGCTGAATCCATTTTTGTAGGTTTAAGATCACTAAAAGGTCAATGTTGTCCCTTTTTAAGAAAATTAATCAGAATTTTACTAGAAATGCAAATACAGCTCAACTTCATGAAGCAGACACACTTTTAAAACTTCAACAAAAATCTGGGATGTTCCAAAATGGAAGTTATAAAGCAATTTAAATGGAGTTAATTGATTCCTGAAACTATTGACCAAGTTGTTTTCCACATTAACCAATAAGCCTTTTCACACATTGTTGGTAGATTTTCCTATCTAAGAAGTAAAATAGACAAGAAAACACATTTGGGGTCATGAGAAAAAGGTTATTTGGTCAATAGTTTTAGGGCTCTTTAACCCTCTTTAAATTGTTTCCTACCTTCCTTTATGACACTTCCAAGATTTTGTTGTAGTTTTAAAAGTGTGTCTGCTTCGTGAAGATGAGCTGTATATATAATTTTAATTGTGTTGCAATGGACTGACAGACAAATATCAGCTCTCCAAACATACAAAAGTGACTGTATTGACCATAATCTGATCTCTAATAAGTGGCAGCAAAGTTTCAGTTTTTTTTTCTACAACTTACATGACATGCACAAGGGTGGGGGCCTACGAGGCCCCCATTGCGGCTTTGTGTCGGAAAAATGCTCAAACTATCGCCAGTGACCATGTTCAATATAAATAAATTCACAACGTCTGGATGTTGTTTACAATTAGTTTGACTAGGATTACATGAAATCTGCAACGCGATTGACCAAATATTGTGTGAGATATTGAAGCCAAAATCCCAGGGGGGCCTCCGAGGCCCCCATTGCGGCTACAAGGGTTAAACATAATTCATTTAATGATTAAAAAGATTTAAATCTTCAAATCCATGTTTTGACATACCATGAAAATGTCAAATGCAGTGCAAGGTTCGCCCGAGCAGTACCCGTCGCATAACTTGCAGTTACGGTACACCAATTTTAAAAGTGCTTGTTGGTCGCATACACATCATCCAGCCTTACCATCAGGTTCTGCTGCTGTCCTGTTGAAAATAAAGTAAAGACAGTAGTCAATTATAAATCAAGGCAATTTAAATCATCCCTGTTCACCAAAGTGTGTTTGGAACCAACCAATTAGATCATACATGCAATGCTTGACTGAGTATGATTGACTGCTGAATGTAATAGTCCAATGCTATTATTTGGAAAATAATAGACATAGAAACTGAAATAGCAAATTATGAACAACAAAATGATTAACTGCTATCGGTTTTGCAAAGCCTCCCTCTCTTCAGTCTGAAACTCCTTAGATTTTTTGGTGGTAAGTTGTTGAAAATTGGCCGATTTTGACACTTTAAAAGTACAGGAAAGCTATGAAAATCGCATATAGGCCTAATACATTTTAAATCATTTTCTATGCACCCATACCTTTAATTTTGATGAGAATGGGTCAAAAAAGCTGCGACACGTTCCTAGGGACACGTTCCTGTTTCGCAGGTGTATAGTTCTCAACCTGTGTTTTGTCTCCCATCCTTCTCAGAATCATAGGTCAATCCGCCAGAGCAGAGGCGGCGGAGCTGGGGGGGCACTGGGGGCACGTGCCCCCCCACTTTTGGGCCCAAAAATACATAAAATGCCCCTTTTTCTCCTTGAAATTACCGTAGACAAGGTGCCCCAGGGCCCGGTGCCCCCCCCCACTTTTCGAAGCGTTCCGCCACCTCTGCGCCCGAGGAAAAATCGCCAGGTGACAACTCACCAGGGCCAAAACTTGCCAGATGATAAGTCGCCAGGGCACAAACTCGCCAGTATATATTTATATAAGCTTAAAAACCTTAAATATAGGCTTTACTGGCCAATGTATTGCTGCAATCATTGCAATTCTTATTATCATAATCAAATAGTATGAAAATAGTTATGTACGCTATTACGCTAATTTGAGTTTAATTAAATTTGTTCTAATGTCTAAGAGGGAAAAGATGAGAATATAATGCACATGGCCTAAATGTACTTAATCTGATCCAACTTCATTCATTCAAACTAAATTAATTCAACGTTGCAGTCATTGACGTTTGACACCATGCACAAACAGTGGCAATCATCATGATCATTCATGCAGCAGATCTACTGGTGCATGATAGTCAAATTAATAAGCAGACTGATGAAAATTCCCGGGAACTGGGTATTAATTTGACAAACAGATTCCTAAGCTTTCTTCTTCTTCTTTGTTAACTTTGAAATAGGCCTAAAGTACAATTTTAGAATATAGCGATGGTCTTATCTTAAAAAAAAAAAAAAGATCTACAACAATAAAATAAAATTTCAACAGTACACGAAAACACCAATTGCTTATAATATGTTTTGTGGACCTACAACAAAATTAACAGACTTTGAAAGTTTGAGTGAAGTTAAATGTTGATTTAATTATATTGAATATTTCTTAACGTTAAGTTCATAGTTAAAACTAGGGCTAATGCATAGCAAGTACTTGGTAAGATGTTTCAACAAAATCACTACATAATCATTCAGACCTGCGTGGTTTGAAAAATCGATTTTCTTTAATAACCTTTAACAATAATTGCAGAAACTTTTTAGCCTGAATCAATTTCATTGATGAGATATATGCTATCCCTTTCTATTGAACGCAAATGATAAAACTTAAATTAAATTAAATTAAGTCTGGTATAAATTATATAATAGGTATGTTCATTTTGACATTTTCTTTTGTTAATTGCTAAATTGCTATACATACAATTAAACCCTGACACGTTTTTCTGTAATTATGCAATTATTGCTCAATTAAAACAATAGTGCAATCCAATTCAAGTTAACACCTTTTCAGAACAATAGACTATAGAATTAATACTGTGTTGCACTCTTTTTGAAATGTTGCTTGACTCATGAAATAAATCAAAAAATTTAAAACTTATTTTGGTTTTGAATGTTTTTATAACATTAATTAAACGTTTTATAAACAATAGATAAATAGTTAGATAGACCTCAGAGAATCTAAGGATAGACAGCTAGACATGTGTATCTATTAAATAAACAATAAACTACCAAACACAACTTACACAAGGCTATAGGCCTAATAGGTATCTGGCGAGTTGGGGGACTGGTGTGAAGTCAACTGGCGAGTAGTGGGCCTGGCGAGTTCTCCCCGGGCGAGTTGACCAGTCCCCCTTCTCAGCTACACTGAGTCTGAGAAGGTGGGTCTTCCTATCTAATTTCTTCCGTCAGAAACATTAGCCTGGAGGAGTCCAAGGTACTAAACAGGCACACAGTGAAAATCCTTACCTTCGACGACTCTCTGCAATGTTTAGAGCTGAAAATTAGATGAAAATCCCTTGTTTCTGAGGTTAGAATCATCCGATTTGAAAAATTTTAAATTCCACATGTGCATCTGCTTGCAATGATGCCGTTCGTGCAGGTGCGAGGTGTGCGAGGTGTGTTCCGCGCACGAGAAAGAACCGCGAATAATATTAATTAAATCAAATAACTGGACTTTTAATTAAAATTGGGCTTTGATCCACCTATATTTCTCGAAGGCTAATATTTTAGGAAAGCTATAATGAATATATTTAATTGAGAAAGCCATTTAAGATGGAACACAGATATTGATGATGTCATTAACTTGAGTGAGTTTCCAAGGTGATTCTCCTCCGTTTAACTGTAGTTTGCTGGCTTAAGTAATTCATACTCTGCTTAAGCCTGTAACATAGATTTCAGATGCAAACTACAAAAAGGAAGCTGCCAGCAGGCACATATGGCATGGGGGCTCTTGTTCGCCACAGATGTAATTGCACAGATGGAATTTCAAAACGTGTGTTGCTTATTAGATATGTGATGTGTTTTGTCAAACTGAGAAAAAAATTGTCATCTGTCTTGCAAAGTTTTGTTCTGTAACATATTACTATATTATTCAACGGCGAATTGCTGATTATAGGCCTATTGAAGTTTTTTTTTCTGATTATAATACTAACGCTAAAGTAGACATTGTCCCGTACATGGTCTCAATCATGTCAGTGGAATTCCTGCCTTTTACATTGAATTGAGGGGTCACTCTAAACATTTGGTTGTCACTGTGACTAGTTTATGACTACTTTAGGGTGGTATGGTTGCAAAAATTGGGTAGTGATTTCCTGGAAAATCACTTTGACTATTCTATCATATCAAAATGACTGCGTTGACTATGTAAGTATCGGAAAGGTAGTCAATTTGATCACCATTTTGTAGCTTTGATTATGAAAGTGGTACAGCTTACTAATCCAATATTTGTCACATTGACAACCCTTTAGCAATTTTGACCCAAGGAGTTGTCGGTTTAGGCACCGGGAATTACCACTCTAGAGTTGTCATCTTGACAACCCTGTGTTTAGAGTGTTGTCTTTGTTTGGGAGACATTTCACCTCCCCAGTGCGAGCTATGATCTACTCCATCCATTATGTTCTATTGTGTAAATGATGTGAATGTAAATGCAAATGTTTGAGTTTTTTACGGTCCATTACACGAACAAAGTCAGTCTTAACAGACTTTACAATTACACCCTTGGCAGGCCTGTGCAACCATGAGCCTTTCTCAGCTCCCAGGGGAGTATACAGCCAGGTAGCCGTTTCCAGCGCACACAATGCTAAGTCAATCTACAGTCACCATCACTGCCTATAGCCAAGTACCCATTTACAGCTGGGTGAAGTGAAGCAAAGAATTATGGAGGATCTGCTCAGTTTCTCAATGCCAATGGTTGAGAGTCCAATCTGCAATATCACAGTTACCAGACAAGCATGTTATCCACTAGACCATGGCACCTCTTAGTTTTAGTAGCTATATAAGTAACTCATAAGGGGGCCATTCTGTGTCCCGGTATATAGCCACTGAAGTTCCCTCATCCTAAAAAGCTTCATTATTTATATATGTATAGGCCCTGTATTTTCTGACAAATGCTTTTACAAATTTTCACCATTACGTCTTTTAAAAATGTGGTGCTTCTCATTTGAAAATGCCTAAAAGAGAATTTGATTAGATCTCCTTTTGACTAAGACTCTTTGATAAGCCTAAATTGATGTTCCTGGTTTCTTCAAGTGACATGGAATAACTGCATTGTCTGATTGAGTGATTAAGCTGCCTTTAACTTTGACAGAAATTAGCCGGGATGATTAAGATTTGTAGTGTGAGCTTGGTCATTGATATCAGATACGAGTTTCTGCTTGTGAATAACACCCATCAGCCATCTGCATTCTTGCGGAATCTGAGACAGTACGAGACAGGATTGCGCAAGCGACGGTGCTCCCCCGCACATGAGAAAGGACGCCTAAGAACAGTAGACAGCTGAGTTATGGGGCAATCTATTCATCCAAAGACACAGGTCAGGTCTGCTGGCTTTAACTATCATACCATCATGACCAGGGTAGAATATAATTTGGACCTCCCTGGCATGACTTCTAACGAGAAATGTATGTAAGTTAGTATTGTAAGATCTCCAAGCATGGCAATTTAGTTAAGTTCCAAAGAATAATAGGTGAAACACTGCATGTAGGCCTATACAGCAAACAAAATCAGCATCCATGAAGCTCATGGACGTGTCTTTCTGCTTTCTGTACCAATAAGATATATATTATAAGGGTTGTTTTTATAGGTCAACGGTTGGTACATATTGATTGGAATCGTTCTCTAAAATATGAAATTGTTAGTTGTATTTGTCTTCCTCAATTGTCACATCCAATATGTCATATGTGCTCAATTCATCGTAGTATCTTGCTACTGACCATCTTCTTTAACTTCGTCCGTCATGAATCCAGTTTTTGCTAGATAAATATTTAAGCTATTTTGATATTCTGTTTAAATCATGTTACTGAATATAATTTGTTTCGATCTAATTTTGAATTTGCACCAAGTTTCCTTAGGATATTAGTCTGAAAAGCATTAACCAATTTAAAATAAACTGTTAGATTAACATCTTCAGCTGAGATGATAAATAGGGATTTTTAATGTCACTGATAAATGATCTCCAGGCAGTCAGGTAATAGGTGCGGTTTAATCACAAGTTATGCACAAATCACATGTCATGGATGCAATTAAAACGGCCATTTAGGAAGATAATATCTAATTGATAAAATTATATATCTCTTTCGAAAATCGTTTTACCTGCTCTGCAAATGATTGTATTTAATTACGAGATCATGGAATAGCAGTATCTCATCATTACTTCCACCTCTGACAACTGGCCATACTCAAAAGCTGGTACAGGACCAGGACTGTTATACACTTATTCCTGATCATGTTAGATGGCCAACCACCCAATAGTCCTCATATACAGAAGGATATAAAATTTAAACCCTCCCGTTAAGTAAAATTAGTTGAAAACTATTCCGTGAATCTTGAAAATAAGGCTACATGTAGGTTCCACGAGTCCCATGACAGACAAAATGTAGGAAAGATACATTGCAGCCATGTTTAATTGTGCATGGATAAACATAATCATTTTCACGTTCTAATCACACTTTATTAATACTAACAATTATCCTGATATATCAATCTGTGTAACTCCGTATTTAGAATTTGAATGTCAAATCATTATTTTAGGAGGTGGCGAACAATCATGCCTGGTGTTAGAATCATCCAATGAGATGAAAACATATTGGATCATAGATGATATTGGAGGTATACGGGATACCAAATTAATGCTGCCAATTTTTCCCAAGGCCAATGCAAGTTCAATGGGGAGGGGGGTTCACTTACTTATCAAAGATTCTGACCCATTTGTAACGGTTTGCAGAGCAGAGAAAATTGGCAGCCATTTTTATGCCACATGCCTCAAATACCATCTTCCATGACCCCAAATGTTTTCTTCTTACTGGATTAATATCCTTGCACGATACAGTTCAAGGACCATTCATGATACTGATGATGGGTGTTTTAAAGTCAGAGACAGACAACTGCTTCAGTGTCTGAGCTGTGCAAGTGAAGTATCCATCCCACACACATGCATGAGGTAAATCTGCTAGAGGTGGACTCCTAAGTACTCTCTCTCTCTCTCTTATCTCATCAATCATCCTTTTTAAGCTAAAGTCCAACCAAGAACAAATATTTTCTATATTGCCTCAAATACAAATGCATCCGCAAACCAATACATATTGATGGTGTGTATTATATATATATACATATATATATCAATTGATGGAGAAATGGAAGGTTGTTTCGTGAGTCAAGCTCATGCTGTTCAAGAATGGCATCTCGCAGTCGGATGAACGATTGAGATGGACTCAGGCAATTTCTGTGGTAGAAGCGCATGCTTATGGAAGAAGCGGGAGAGGCGGGGGAAGAAGATGCGGTTTAAGAAGGAAGCACGAAACAGGAAGAAGAGGAGCAGCCAAACAGATCTATCTTACGTATCAAGGAAAGGCCATCTGGAGTGCACTCCAAGATAACAGAGCCCTAAATAAGTCACCCAATGTTGGTCAGTAACTGTTGTGGGGCATGTTTGGATGAATCGAGTGGGACCCATGGCCTTGCAGTATGTGCTCTTCTATATCCGAAGGGTCCGCAAATGTTTGCCGGGGTGTCCGAAATTAAGTGCACAAGACGCATGGGCCATGATGGCAATAAGTGTGTTCTGTGATTGACAATGTCCTCCCAGACCTGATTTAAGTGGACCCTGTTGTGCTATATGGACTTTGCATTGTATCCCTCCATCTGCAGAAACAAAGCCAGGCTGTTTGCATTGTCACAGGACAAGCCTCAGTCTAGATTCATGGCGTCTCTTGCTGTTATCATTGCCATGGCAATACACCACCTCACCCAGCAGGAGATGCAATAGATGCAGTGGATGCAGTAGAGGAAACAGCAGAGGAAACAGCAGAGGCAGCAGCCAAGACCACAGATGGGATACTGTGATGTGGATGCTGGTTTTGGGATATTCTCCAACTGATTTATTGCACCCACAAGATATGGGTCAAGAAGCTACTATACGATCTATACACAAACTGACACTGCGTCATACATGTTTGGCTAGAGGGTCCATCAATGCAGCTCGATTCTTATGCGATTCCAGCTGCCTCTCAACTGCATTAAATTGGGGCTTGATGGCCATCAGTCCCTGTGTGGAGGAGGCTGGCAATGGCTGGCAATGGGCCTCTGAGTGGGGATCACAATTTCGTGGTCGTTAAACCAGTTACAAAGAGCAAAGGACCTGTGATGCTGACTGCTCCAGTTCTCCATCCTCCCACGCTCCATATTCTGCTAATCAGTTGCATTTCCATAGATTCACTTGATGGAAGCCATGGGCGCAGGCCATCGATGAAAAACCTATTTGTAGTGGAGAGTGTCAAAGATAACCAGAGGACTTGTCCTGGTGCCTCGGTGACCTTGGATGACCTTTGCGAGTTGACCTTATATTTCGCCTTGAAGTGCTGTCCTCATTGACTGCACCTCCACCTCAACCGCTTTCCTTGTCTCTAGCACTTGAGTCAAATGAATCCTATTGTAACCCTGCCACCCGGCCCTGCCCGCTTTGAGACTTGCCACACTCCAGCCATCCCCAGCGGCCAACAACGGTCTATGTCAATGTACACATCCTTGGCAAGTGGAGTTGCACAAGGTTAATGAATGGAAATTCAACAGTGACAAAAAGATACCAAGTGAAAGAGAACTTACATCTGGAGCCACATTTACTCTTCCTCGCCTTTCCAATTGCCTTTATTTGGTCGCACCGACCAAATCTGTTTAAACAAAAGCAAGTGTCTCGTGGCCTTGAGGTGACTGCGATTTGCTTTGGTCCTCCATTGCATCGCTTCTGAGGATATGTGTCGTTATTTAATACAGATTGAGAATAGGCCTAGGTGTCCTGTAAAATTTGAAATTATGAAACCGCCTAAATTATTGAGTGAGATGGTTGCACAATTCCTTTGAGCTGACATATAGCTAATTGTTTTAAGTCATGATAGCTGGCTGTTGACATAACTTAAAACAACTACTTTGTTAGCTCAAAGGAATTGTGCAGCCATCTCGCTCAATCATTTTAGCCAGCTAATAATTACAATTTTACAGTGGCAGCCCAGACCAAAAAGAGGCACATTTGAGGCATAGACATTTTTCAGAGGTACATTTGAGGCACGTTTGAGGCATACTTGAGGCACATTTGAGGCATAGTCTACCAAGTGCAGTGTGCCTCAAATGTGCCTCTAATGTTAATGATGTGCCTCATCTATGCCTCCCTGCATAATGATATGCCTCAAACATGCCTCCCTGACTTACCAAGAAAAGCATTACCTACATCTATGCCTCAAATGTGCCTCAAACTGGACTTGTTTTTCTATCCTGTGCCTCAAATATGCCTCTCCAACATAGCCAAATTTTTGTGTGGCCTGAATTCACCCTTACGCCTCAAACATGCCTCTCCTGTAGATTATACTAGGGTGTCTCCTTGTGGTGACCTAAATTTGCATTGAAAAGGGAAACCCCAACTATAGGGAGCATGGTGTCAATGTTGTAAGTCACATTTTTACTTATACTTCGCCTTAGATGTCATACTTATAAATATGCAAGTTGTAGTTTTTATTGTAAAGGTGTTCTGAACAATTAGTTAAATTTATTTGGTTGTGTTGCTGATGTAACTCTTAGAATTTTGTGTTTTGCTCAACAGACTATATTATCACTCACATGACAACATGCTCTTTTGTTAGAAGTCAAATACCACTTTCCTTAATTTGACAAATAATCCTGAATGCATGTCAGATTGAGTGTGCCACCCATTTTGCATTTACATCAAGGTCATTAAGTTTATTTTGTAGTTCTGCTTTTGTACCAAGTCTTAAATTTTGTTTGTTTGAGATAGAAGCAATATTTGAAAATTCAAATATTTGGCTCACTACCTTAACTATCAATGTGCCTCATTCATGCCTCAGATATGCCTCTTCTGTACCTCCATGCGGAGGTACAGAAGAGGCACTATTAAAATATTTGGAACGCCTCAAATATGCCTCATTTATGCCTCAAATGTACCTCCACTTACTAGATGAGCCTACGCCTCAAATACGCCTCAGTTATACCTCAAACGTGCCTCATATGTGACTCAAATATGCCTCTTCATTTGCATATGAGGCACATTTGAGGCACATCATTAACATATCTAGAGGTATATTTGAGGCATTATTAAAATTTTTGGAACGCCTCAAATACGCCTCCTATATGCCTCAAATGTACCTCGAAAATGCCTCATATATGCCTCTTGCATATTTAATGAGGAGTTTGATATGCCTCCTTTACGCCTCCTGTGATCTCAGCTTATGCCTCTACCTACTCCATGGTATGCCTCAAATATGCCTATTCAGTGCTTCAAATGTACCTCTCTTTGGTCTGGGAGGTAAATCCAGTGACGTCATGGACTTGACCTGACACAACACTGAAGAATGCAATAGGTCTGTCTCGATTTGTAGTTCCGAATTTATGTACAGGTGGTGTCTCCAAGCAATAGGAGCTCTAATGGAATCCCCCCTGTCTTTCAACAAGATGATTGGTTTTGTTGACCAAGCTAAGGAGTCTAACTTAATGAGTGTGTTTGTTGAATGTTTGATTGTTTAGGTCAGCCACACTGTAATCTTATGTTCCCAAAGCAGCAGTTCAACAGAAATGTGTTTTGTTATCATACAGATTGGGGGATTGTAATGTGTTAACAACCAGATTATTATGAACTGTTGGTCACAGGATTTTACTTTGCAAACAAACCAGATAATATGTCTTTTGGTGGGCTTCCCCAAAGACAAAGATAACCCTCCCCCCTGATCGTAGTGCCACCTACCGATAATTCCTGTTGTAATCCCCATATATGAAGACAGACCTATTGATATTTTGAAACCACGAAAGGTTTTTTGGATTGTTTGACTACAACTTACATTGACATTAGTAACCTCAGTTATCCGGTGGCTTTAAAGAACCTTGGCTTAGTGACTGAAGTGAACTTTAACATTTAGAGCCAAACCATTCAACCATTTGCTCAACTTGGAATCAGGGTTATAAGAGTCAATTAGGGTTTAGAATCTGATTTAGTCGTTCTCGGACTAAGGCAAGTAAGACTTAATGTGGATCAGTTAGTGAACCCAAATGAAGGCATTAGATTATTAGGCTGAAGGGATGAACCAGTCAGCCAATTCTTCAGAGAATATGTCTGACCATTAACTGGAAGAAGGGACTCGGATTTCTCAGATCTCGCTGATTACAGCAGCATCCCAATCCATTAGCTAAACTAAGTCTAATTTTGCTTCAAAACTGCTGGAAGTGCCTGGCTGCATTAGGGTGTATTCCAAGCATTCTCTCTCAAGTCTAATATAATGCAATGGACAAGAGCTGAGTTTGCTCGCTTCGCGGAAGAAATGAGAAAAGTTTACTTTGCAAGCTTGATCCCGTAAGTTGACAGCCAATTTTCTTTTGTGAATTATCTCATCTTTTCACTGGGACGAGCTGAACCGCAATTCCATTTGCCGCCCAGAAAAGGCATGTCGTGGCATTGGAAATCTGAACGGCCTTAGGCTTTCTTTTATTTAAAACGTGTTTCTATTAACCTCTCTTGCCGGTGCAAAGTTAAAGTATTCTGTGGAGGGAGTCTATCATTACAATCAAGGCGCATTCAGCTCTACAATCCATTCAGATGGTAATCACTTTGCTCTGACTACAGTGTCGGACAATTGCCTTGTATTGACAACTGTGTACCTCAAATATACTTTGTGGTCTTAGAGTTAAGTCTTGTATGATCTGCAGAGCGGCCATTTACTCGCTAATAGAATTGATGGTGCTGTAGCGAACTCCAAGAGAAAGAAATGCTATTAGAGTTATTCGTCAATACCATCCCGCCCACACTAAAAGCGTTTGGCTGATGGGCTTTACCATTTTTGATGGACCCACTTCCTGCATTGGGCCCTTTGACGGCTGAAGAGCTGATTTGGTTTCCAGATTTCAGACGGAATAATTCTGGGTGAGTAGGTGTGACACAACTTCAATCCCCTACAAAAATAGCTGCCTCTAGTTGGAGTCATCACGAGTCATCACGAGTCATCACGAGTCATCACAATTACTTGCTCCAATGTAATGACGCAATCATTTGTAGCTGATTGTCTAAACACATCTACAGCTCCGCGTGTAGTAATTAATTAATTGGAATTAATGGATGACATTAGCAAAACAACTGTTGGGTGACACAATATTTTAGTAAAAACTTTATATGCCGAAATAAAGACAGTTACTACCATCCCCATGTATCGATGCTCACTCTGTCAGCTGATGAATGCTTGTTTTGACATTCAAGAGAATTAAAGACTAATTACTGTTTAAAGGTCATCAAAGACAAACTAGCATGCTTTGTTGCCTTATTAAAATCTACACTCAATATATATATCCACTTATCCAGCATAATAATTATTGTACAAGATGTGCAAGGGGGTCAGATCATCAGTCGTAAATTTTTAAAGGTTTTTATACGTCTCATATCAAAATGCCAATGAAACTATTCGCTATAAGCATTTCACAAGTGTGGATGAAGATAGCAGTGACCTTGAATATTTTAAAATGTATTACCATCTTGTACTGGGGAAACATCATCAGCTGATTCTTCAGTAGCATAACAGAATAAGGAAGATGTGTCTAAGTTCCAGTTGATCCGGCACTTGAGGTTTGCTCAAGCAGAGATCAAGAAAACTCATGATGGTGAGCAGACAACGAGGCAGTAAGGAGCAAGCCAATTTGGTGGCTAACTGGATGAAGATAGGGATGCAACAGGAATGGTGCTAAACCTTGCTCATTACTGTTTCTGAGGCGTCCACTGAGACATCTGAGCTTGCTAATCGCATCTCACCAATGCTGCAAAACATTGCATTCTCCCAACTGTAGTGCTGCATCCTTCTTGCGCATGTATGGGGCCCCAGGTGTGTGTAATTTGTGTTGACACTCTCATGTCATCAGCTGACAGTTTCTTGTTTACATTTCTGCTACTGACCTTGACTCCCACTGGATTAATTGTGGATGTTGACTGCCTCATGGTCAGTACACTATTGAATAACTTTTCTCGAAGTAAATGTCCTTAACAATTTCTTCTGATTTACATTTCAGTCAGTGGTGACAAATCAGGATAATTGTTAATACATGTATATTTTTAGATTCTGTTTACTTTTTTCTTTGTCTTCTCTGAGGTTATTTCTGAACAGTTACTGATGTGAATGAAAATGAAATTGACTTTCCCAACATGATTAAGCAGCCTCATAACAATGACAAGATGACACTGGCACAGACACCAAATTAGATCAGAAAAAGAAAGCCAAAAAAAATTAGGGCTTTTCTATTGAATTTTGGAGTCTCACAGTGGAAATTCAGGGCTTATACTCTGTTTTACGTTATTATCAGGGAAACCTATTGAAGCTATTCAGGATAAGGGAACTTAGGTGGCTACTGAGAATGTCCCCTTAAATGCTTATGTTATGATTTCTGCAATGCATTACATAATAATCACACCGCAGGTTTGCTCAAGCAAAACAAATGTTTGCACACATATTCAATAAGATTATCAAAATAATTCGCATAAAACGGTTCGATTACCCCCTCTTAGTGACCTCCACTAAGCCCTAATGAACATAAGTTCTTAGTAACCAGCTAAGTTCCCTTATCCTGAAAAACTTCATTGGATCATTTGATTATTGACAACTTGTCTAAGCAGATGAATTTTGTTGTTCAGTAGATTATGTTTTAATTTATTCATGGCTGCCCCTAGTGCTCAGGTGTCTTGCAGGGTGTTATATATGTAACAGGATGGAAATCTTCTAACCAACTCATGTTGATAGTATCAAATCTATTGAAAATGCATCAATACCCGGCTCAGCCTTGTTGATTTCTTGTGTCAGGAGATTCACATGCCAGAAAAAGGTCAGTTTAAAAAAAACTTTACTGTCCAGGAAACCAAGTGACACTTAGTGACAGTCAACAGTGTTGTAATGGGTTCATTGTCGCTAAAAAATCTATATTTTGTTTCCAATATTTTTGCCTCGTAATCGATGATAATGTAAATTTTAAAAACTTTCTAAAAAAGTGGCAATTGGTTAATGTACAAAACAGATGTTCTGTTTGAAAATCAATTAAAAAAACCCCTTTTTACATGGAGATTAACAATGCTCAAAGAATGGAAAATGTAATCATTTCTGGATTCATGATTTCTCATTCATTCAGACCTCATGAAGTCATTGGGTACTATCCAGACATCATTCTAAGGTAGAATTCTAAGTTGGATGAATTGTCAGCTTTTTGCTTGATTGGTATATCTAGACTTGCAGGTGTTTTGAGAACTTGATTAGTCATCGAAATAAAGCCCATTAACTCAATTCCTCAAAAACTCAAGTAAATGTTCAAAATGTTGTCTGTCTGTTCATCAGAATAGCTGCATTGCAGTCTTGGTGAAATTGGCAGTGACGTTTTGAATACAATTGTGATAGTGTTTGATGGACTGGAAATTAATTCAGGATTAAAACATAATTTGCTGTCTTATTTAGACTGATTCTTAAATCTTGTAAAATGTATTATGGTCAGTGTTAAGGAAGCATACTGTAACCTTGGATAAGAAAAATTCAATTACCATTCTGTACATTATTGTGAAACATCATCAACTGTAATTGTGAAACATCGTCAGCTGAGTAAAATAGATTTATAAACAACAGTAAAGATCCAGATGATTTGGCACTTAAGGTTTGCTCAAGCAAAGATCAAGAAAACTACTCATGATGGTGAGCACACAACGAAGCAGTAAGGAGCAAGCCAATTTGGTGGCTAACTGGATGACGATAGGGACGCAACGGGAATGGTGCTAAACCTTGCTCATTACTGTTTCTGAGGCGTCCACTGAGACATCTGAGCTTGCTAATTGCATCTCACCAATGCTGCAAAACATTGCATTCTCCCAACTACAGTGCTGCATCCTTCTTGCGCATGTATGGGGCCCCAGGTGTGTGTAATTTGTGTTGACACTCTCATGTCCTCAGCTGAGGGTTTCTTGTTTACATTTCTGCTACTGACCTTGACTCCCACTGGATTAATTGTGGATGTTGACTGCCTCATGGTCAGTACACTATTGAATAACCTTTCTCGAAGTAAATGTCCTTAACAATTTCTTCTGATTTACATTTCAGTCAGTGGTGACGAATCAGGATAATTGTTAATACATGTATATTTTTAGATTCTGTTTACTTTTTTCTTTGTCTTCTCTGAGGTTATTTCTGAACAGTTACTGATGTGAATGAAAATGAAATTGACTTTCACGACATGATTAAGCAGCCTCATAGCAATGGCAAGATGACACTGGCACAAAAGCCGAATTAGATCAGAAAAAGAAAACCAAAAAAAATTAGGGCTTTTCTATTGAATTTTGGGGTCTCACGGTGGAATTTCAGGGGTTATACTCTGTTTTACGTTGTAATCAGGGAAACCTATTGAAGCTTTTCAGGATAAGGGAACTTAGGTGGCTACTAAGAATGTCCCCTTAAATGCTTATGTTATGATTTTTGCAATGCATTACATAATAATTACACTGCAGGTTTGCTCAAGCAAAACAAATGTTTGCACACATATTCAATAAGATTATCAAAATAATTCGCATAAAACGGTTCGATTACCCCCTCTTAGTGACCTCCACTAAGCCCTAATGAACATAAGTTCTTAGTAACCAGCTAAGTTCCCTTATCCTGAAAAACTTCATTGGATCATTTGATTATTGACAACTTGTCCAAGCAGATGAATTTTGTTGTTCAGTAGATTATGTTTTAATTTATTCATGGCTGCCCCAAGTGCTCAGGTGTCTTGCAGGGTGTTATATATGTAACAGGATGGAAATCTTCAAACTAATTCATGTTGATAGTATCAAATCTATTGAAAATGCATCAATACCCGGCTCAGCCTTGTTGGTTTCTTGTGTCAGGAGATTCACATGCCAGAAAAAGGTCAGTTTAAAAAAAACTTTACTGTCCAGGAAACCAAGTGACACTTAGTGACAGTCAACAGTGTTGTAATGGGTTCGTTGTCGCTAAAAAATATATATTTCGGTTCCAATATATTTTCCTCGTAATCGATGATAATGTAAATTTTAAAAACTTTCTAAAAAAGTGGCAATTGGTTAATGTACAAAACAGATGTTCTGTTTGAAAATCAATCAAAAAAAACCTTTTTACATGGAGATTAACAATGCTCAAAGAATGGAAAATGTAATCATTTCTGGATTCATGATTTCTCATTCATTCAGACCTCATGAAGTCATTTGGTACTACCCAGACATCATTCTAAGGTAGAATTCTAAGTTGAATGAATTGTCAGCTTTTTGCTTGATTGGTATTTAGACTTGCAGGTGTTTTGAGAACTTGATTAGTCGTCGAAATAAAGCCCATTAACTCAATTCATCAAAAACTCAAGTAAATGTTCAAAATGTTGTCTGTCTGTTCATCAGAATAGCTGCATTGCAGTCTTGGTGAAATTGGCAGTGAAGTTTTGAATAATAATTGTGATAGTGTTTGATGAACTGGAAATAAATTCAGGATTAAAACATAATTTGCGGTCTTATTTAGACTGATTCTTAATTCTTTTAAAATTTATTATGGTCAGTGTTAAGGAAGCATACTGTAACCTTGGATAAGAGAAATTCAATTACCATAATGTACATTATTGTGAAACATCATGAACTGTAATTGTGAAACATCATAAACAGAGTAAAATAGATGCATAAACAACACTAAAGATTCCAGGTGATTTGGCACTTGAGGTTTGCTCGAGTAGAGATCAAGAAAACTACTCATGATGGTGAGCAGACAACGAGGCAGTAAGGAGCAAGCCAATTTGGTGGCTAACTGGATGACGATAGGGACGCAACGGGAATGGTGCTAAACCTTGCTCTTTACTGTTTCTGAGGCGTCCACTGAGACATCTGAGCTTGCTAATTGCATCTTACCAATGCTGCACAACACTGCATTCTCCCAACTACAGTGCTGCATCCTTCTTGGGCATTTATGGGGTCCCAGGTGTGTGTAATTAGTGTTGACACTTCCATGTTATAAGATGACAGTTTCTTGTTTACATTTCCAGTTGTAACTATTTATGAAGACTAGCTCCACAAGACTCTGATACTAAATAGCACTGCTTCATCACGTAAATCTCAAAATTACATATTAGTTGAAAATCTGAAAAACCAGTGTCAACAAAATGAATTAAAAGATTTTTTATTTCATTTTTTCTTTGTGATTTTAACTTCGATTTTTTTTTCCTTATTCACAATTTATCAAAACTAACATAAACCAAAGTGGCATTCTTTTTTAGTTTTTCGAACAGAATTAAACAGCCGGCTCACTCTGGCAGGTTGACATTGGCACAAAGATCTGATTAGACCAGGATAAGGAAGCCATGATAAAATTAGAAATTTCTATTAGATTATAGGTCCCGCGCTGTCACCTCAAATGGTATTGCAACAGGTTAATGCTTTTTGAAACCAATACTGGCCATTCCCTTTTTTATTTATGAAAAGTTGTGCTGCACAGAAATAAAATGCATGTTTTATTTCATCGCACCTCTTGCTCAGTGCAAGATAATTTGAATCACAAATGCTGATATTATGTTAGGGTCTGGAATTATTACTCGTCTTGGACAAGTGAATTATGTCAAACCCTAATTACAGAAAGTTTTCCTGCACTGATTTGTTTTTGAAGCCTTTACTGCTTTTCACAATCGAATTAGCTTTAGTTTGATTTGTGGTTGATTGGTGGTCCCTTTCTGTGAATGACATTGTTGCTGTTTCTCTTGAATCTGCATGCTAAAACTGAATATACTTTATATGTATGCACAAGTCCCAACAAACATTATGTCTGTGGTATTTGATATTTTTCCCCACGTGGCAGGTTTCAATTTGCAGGCCCAGACCTTGAGGCTCTCCTTTACCACAGCTCAATTTTCCATCACAACTATAAGATATAAATTTAGTGTTGATAGAATAGAAACATTAATGATTTCTTAACTCTTCTGCCTCAGGCTTGAAATTAAAAGTATCAAGGATAAATGATTATCTATTTTTATAATATTCCTAATAAAACCTGCAAGGTCAAATTTTGATAGAAATTTATAAACAGCAGAGCCAATATCGAGCAAGGCTAAGATGGCCGCAGCGTGACACAATAACAAAATATCATTTCTCGGTGAACGTTTCTTCCACAACAAATTTAAGTTACTTGAATAGGGGCTATTTCTCCGCTGTATTATAAAACCATGATGTCACCATGCAGCCAACAACAATGTCGATGATATCATTCTCCATCATGCCACTGTTTGTTTGGGAGGTGGGTCTGATGATGTCAATTACCATTTGTTTTACATTATGAGTTGCAGAAGTAATTTTAGGTAAATAAATCCATTGAAACAGAGCGTATACAATTCCTCCTCGCTTTATTGCGGTTGACTGCAAGAAATACCTACAAACATGTATGAGATTATCTATATACATATAGAAAGCCATAAAAAGATGTTTAAATCAGACAAATTCGTCATAATTATATAAATACACATTCTACAGAGGGACACCAAAAGATTTATAATTACAATTTAATATTCTCTGCTTAATAACAAATTCTTGTAGTACAGTCACCACAATCAAAAGTACATCCTTATTGTGTAATGTAACTGACCAACTCTAAACTTAGAGCTCAACAAGTTCACAAAATTGTGTATGTGCTGCCCTCTTGAATCAATAACAGAAACTACAATCGAGCTCAAACTTGTGGGTGAGCTCTAAGAGATTTCAGGTGTGAAGTGTAGTAACAACTTGGTCTGTTGAATTAGGTCTAGAATTGAATATTCAATAACTCTTAATCGGCAAGTTTATTATTAGAATGCTGCTATTGCTGCAAAGTGGTACTTGTTGTGGAACTTCTTTTTTGGCGGAATCATTATTTTCCTACTTAGGGAATTGTGAGTAGTCCCTGTTTGGCAACCAGCTAGACAGCCATGCCATAGACCCTCACTTCTCAGTTTAAGCTTATTAAGCTTGCCCTGACCACACAAAAAGATTAACTCTCCTCCGGTGTGACCGGCATAATTAACTGTTTCAGATCTCTCAAAGCAATTGAATGAATGCTTTTGCATTTTATTGTTGTTCGTTTGTTGTTTCAAATAGTTTCTTTGGAGAAAACCATAAAGTATAATTTAAATCATGCTGGAAAAGCTGTTAAAGGATTAAAAAACTTCAGAATTTCATGGTACTCATTGGCAGTGCATGTGCACTCATTGGTCATTCAACATTGTTGATTACGATTATATCTAGGTGGCAGCTCAGTTGTGCGTATGAATACAAGTGATGAGGTTCCTCTACTTGGACATGACCTGACCTACTTGAATATTGATAAATGTGTCAGCTGGAGGTCATCCAATTTCTGGCAGACTCTCCAGCTTTGCTGTTCGTTTAGAGTCTGTCACCAGACTGCAATGATACTGTCATTAACACTATTATTTTCCTAATTGATGTCGCCTTTGCTGGTTGATATTTCTGACAATATATCTGGCAAAGTTGCCATGATAGTTTTGTTTGTTATTCGCAGCCAACCAGATGTCCATGAATAAATTGCCATTTACC
Organism: Platynereis dumerilii; assembly: GCA_026936325.1. Taxonomy (NCBI): domain Eukaryota; kingdom Metazoa; phylum Annelida; class Polychaeta; order Phyllodocida; family Nereididae; genus Platynereis; species Platynereis dumerilii. Next base: position 183,331,330 of record JAPTHN010000001.1, on the reverse strand, counting down.
TCCAATACTTCCAACCATGTCCACAACTAAGGTGTGCTCTTTGACAAAAACATAACAATGGAGAAGCAGATTAACAAAATGTGTCGTAAGGCATTTTATTTCAATTTGAGAAACTAATCAAAGCCTCAAAAAACCTTGACAAGGAAATAGTTAAAACTGCTGTCAATGAACTTGTCACCCCTTGTTTGAACTATGGAAATGGGCTGTTGTATGGCACTGACACCTGATTGTTAAATAAACTTAAGGTTGCTCAAAACTCGACAGTTCGATTAATTGAGAGATTGATAAAACATGACAGTGTCAGCCATAGTAGGAAACAATTGCTCTGGCTACCAATCACAGCAAGAATTCAGTTCAAATTTATGACAACTACATGGAAGGCAATAAACAATCAGGCTTCACAATACATTCAAGTTCTTGTTTAAGTCAGATCTCAACAGGAGCATAACCTAAGAAGCAACCACAAGCTACTCTTAGCAGAACCTGCCACTTGCAACAAAAATAAGTTTGAAGATCTGGCATTTTTCTATGCAGCACCAAAACTATGGAACAGTTTTCCTGAAAAAGTGAGAACTGCACAAACATTAGAAAGCTTCAAGAACAATCTAAAAACGCATTTGTTTTAGAATTCCTACACAACTGATTGATCTGAAAAAGTGCTGATGAGCAGTTTACTGATGTTAGCACTTTATAAATCCGTATTATTATTATCATTATTTTTATAGTTTGTTGAACTGTTCAGATAAATATACAGATAGACAGATGGAGATGAGTATTTGGATAGATAGATAGATAGATAGATAGATAGATAGATAGATAGATAGATAGATAGATAGATAGATAGATAGATAGATAGATAGATAGATAGACAGGACAGGTAGATAGATAGGTATAGATAGATAGGTAGATAGATAGAGAGAGAGATCGAGAGATAGATAGATAGATAGATAGATAGATTGGAGACATTTTGTCATCTCATGGCTCCAAATTCACCCACTAGCCTGCTTTTTGATGTGAGGATGTTATCTCTATGGATAACGAGGCTGAGCAGTGAGCAGTGTGCACTTTGATTATATCATACAGTGGGTGTGATGTACTCCAAGCATTTGGCTGCCATCATGATAGCATGTTTGTTTGGGAAGCAGGGCTTATTCAAACAAATATCTTTTGTGGGCCATTTTGGGACATTGCTTGATGATTGACTGACTTGGTGATTCTTGTCGATTCCCGGCACATCCCTGTTTACAATGCATCGTGTAGTTGCGTTTGTGTCACCCTGCTACCCTTTCCTTGTCTCATTGGTAAATCTGCATGGCATGATATATTTGCATCTGGCGGGAATATTGTCTTCAAAATTGGTAAATCAGAAATGAAAGAATGGTTATCAATTGTTAAGATGTACTTTTAAGCACTTGCAACACCAATCACTCTGTTACTTCATAATTCAGCTTGGTTGTATAGCATTGCGATTGTTAAGCAACTTTAAACTTGCCTTTGTGTCAAAAATGGTCCATTGGCTTTTACAGCTTGAATACGACCATGTACTTTACAATGCAATAAGTTTCCCTGCATGGCCTGTGTCTTTGGATGAATAGATTGCCCCATAACTCGCGCTGTCTGCTCTTCTATGGCGTCCTGGCTCATGTGCGGGGGAGCACCGTCAATAGCTCAATCCTCTTGCGCTTCCCAAGATTCTGCAAGAATGCAAATGGCACAGGGCTCCAGGGAGTGTAAGTCAAATACGAAAGCATACCCCTGGCTAATTGATGTCACAATTAAGAGTCTAAATTCTAATTCACTGGTGAATTAACCAGAAGTCAATGCCCTGATTGCTATGACAGTGGCGGTACTCGGGGATTTGTGCACTGCGCAATTAAAATGTCTAGAAATTTCTGGCAGAAGTAATATATAGTCTAGCAAACACTTTTTACAGGAATGGATTCTGTTATGACAATTATTATAAATTCCCATATAAACGGTCAGAATTTCATTGAAAACTCAGCAGAAAAAAACCTTTCATCAACTATGTTCGACTGGTAAATCTATCACAGCTTTGTCAGTCCTGTGCATAATTGATGTCTAGTGTAGACCTCACTGAATCCAGCAGCTCCTCAGAATCCTCAGTCTGGTAGTCTTTGTCTCTGAACAGATGCCCTAATTGCAAGGGACAGGGGGTGTGCTGTGTCACTTGAGACTTTCAATCTAATCAGCTTCTTGAATTTAATCAGAGACAATGTTTTCAGACTGCCCAGCCGAATTCCTGTGAGAGAAACTCTTGACAAGACCCACTCCATCGAGGCATCACATCAAAATACCACATCAAGATACTGCATCAAGACACTACATCAAGATACTGCAACAAGATACTACATCAAGATACTGCATCAAGATATTACAAGATATAACTTCCAGATTATCTGCTTGATCATCCAGTACACTTGCGTGAAGGAATTGCCAACCTGCTCACTTGGAACTTCCTGAAACTTACTGGTAAGTGACAACAAAGTTTTTACTAATGCCATTTTAGTGCACGTCACATGATATAATATATTATACATAGCTACAGCTTATATATTGACATGTATACATGACAATGAAGACCTTTAAAGTGCAGTTGCTCAGGAGATATCAGCAGACTTGGTGGGGACTCATTTGGACAACTACTACGTGACAAGGCCCCATAGCAATGCCACAGCATGGCAGCCCTGTTCTGAAGTGTCAAACTCGAAATAGAAACATCCTCTTTTGGAAACACAAGAATGATGGGAGTTCCTCACTCCGATGAACATTGACAGCTTTTATGTGTGAAATTCCGGGGACTGCTTTGCCTTTACAGCACAATGCTATCCTTTAATTAAGGCTTTTTCACTATACGTAGCATGCAACTGGGCGGCCAGTTTAGTAACAGATCGATACACCTTGGATCTCTCTTCTGTATGAATAAGCTAACCAATTATACCTATATACTACTACAAATGACTATCGGCATGCCAGACTCCCAGTCTTCTCATCTCATCATCATATGGCGGTCACCAAAAATGAAAGTGCA